>JAVTVJ010000719.1:0-36235 GCA_034509425.1 Eopsaltria australis
GTTTCCCTGTTGCTGATGAGCAGGGAGAGGAGCTTCCCGGAGCAGAGGCTGGAGGTGTCTGTGAGCGCAGGGCCTGTGGAGAGCAGCTCTGCGTGCAGGAGCTGGTGCTGGCAAGGGGAAGGAGTCAGCTGGGGCCCAGAGTGCAATGGGGGCCTGGCTGGCCCCAGCCTGTGGCCCTGGGCCTGGCTCAGGCAGGACACAAAGTGTGCTGGGAGCAGCTTCTTGCCCCCAGGGCAGGCAAAGCTGAGGAAGGATGGGCCTTCCCTGACTGTGGCTCCTGTTCTTGCTGCAGCTGCAGCCAGTAAAGCCTCAGCAAGGAGCAGCCCAGAGCAGTGCAGGGAAAGGCCTGGAATTGCTGCTGCCTCAGGCCACTGTGGCCTTAGAATGAAGCCTGTGTCCCACTTTTCAAAGCTGAAGCCCTGTTTATTGAGCTAGAGAGAGCACAAATGAGGGGTTGAAAAGGGATGAAAATTTTCTCTGGTTTCTTGTCCCTTCTCTGCTGAAAGTCAGAGGGCAAAGGGGAAACCCTTTCCAGATTCAGCCTTCATGGCCAAATGGAATTGCTGTGAGGTGAGGATTTCTAAGGGGGAGTGAGGAAAGGCAAGAGACACCCACAGGAGCACCTTAAGAACAGACTTCCTTTCAGGGACGTTAAATCAGAGTCTTTGGGCATCCTTGTGTCAGAGAGCTGGTCTGCCCCTCAAGGAGGAAACATCAGTGACCCAGTGACACTGTTCTTTCTTCACAGGGAACAAAGGGGATGAAATTGCAAGGGTCCTGGAATCCCATATAGAGAGTGTGTTCCAGCATCTCTCTCGAATAATTCAAACTGCTAAAGAAGATTTACAGGAGAGGGAGGGGTTCCGAAAGCATTAGCTTCAGCTCCTCAGAGAACACCAGGAGAAGAAGCAAGGTGAGGAGGTGCAGTGCCAAGCAGATTTTCATCTCTCTCACAGCAAAAGCTGCTCTACAGGCCAACCACCCTGTGATCTTGTCCTGCTCAGCTCCTCAAAGGGGATGGGGAGAGACAGTCCTTATCTGGGTAGAGGCCCAGAGAAGCCCACCTTAGTATGGGATGCACCACCACAATCCACCCCATGACTGAAGTCAGCTTTTCTGGGCCTCTCAGCTTTTGTGATCCATGACACTGAAACACTTCCTGCTGAAATGTTCTCTGCAGGCGCTCAAGACCCCTCTTTGCTCTGTTGTCCTTGAAGAGAGTGTGTAGGTGTCCCGGTTTTAGAGACAAAATTTTTAGGAGGAGAGCACCTCCTCCCAAGGGAAAGGAGCCTCCCCCTTTCCTCTACAAACAGGGAAAAATTAACAAAAGTAATGAACGTGGAAGAAAAAAACCTGAACTATTTATTAACGCAAAACACAACTGGGAGAACAAAAAGGGGGAAGAAGGAAAGGATACCTGGGAGGAGCTGGTAACTGGTCCCCCCTGCCCCAGTCTCCGAGAAGGGCAGTCCACACAGCAGGCTGCTGGAGAAGGGCAGATGGAAACCTTTTAACTCTTCTTCAGTGCCGATTCTCCTCCTCACAGCAGGTAATGCTGGTGGATCTCTGTGTCCCATCGCTCACTGGCCTGGTCTTCCTTGGGGTTCGGACCAGTGGGGTCACCCTGCAGGCCCACCGGGGCCACCCCACAGGCCCCCTGGGCAGGAGATAAGGGAAGGAACACAGGGAGGTCAGGAGGAGAAAAAAGGGGAAACAAACAAAACCTTTTCCTGAGCCTCAAGAACAAATCAAGACGACAGAGAGCAGCACAGTGTCGCCAGTCCACTCCCTCCCCAAGCCCGGCTGAGAGCCGCTGCCCCAGGGCCATTGGGCTGAGCCGTTGAACTGACCCGCACCTGGGGCATCGTGGCTTCAACCCCGATCCCCGGGCCCACCTTAAATGTACAGATACTTTGGTCACTAAGCAGTTACAGAATAAAGGAGCCTCATAACATCAACCCCAGGACAGTAGGTATGACCTGACGCGGTGAAGGGATCCAAGTCCTCATTCCCACTCGCCTTCTTCAGAACAGAGTGTTGTCTCCCATGGCCCATGGATGCTGTCTGGGGAGATGGAGAGAGAGGATCCCTACTCTCCATCCTGCCCCCTGGGCATTTGCCAGGCCCTCAGGAATGCCCACAGGGCCTGTGCTCTTTCCCCAACCTCCTGCAGTCAGTCCTTCCAAACTAACTTGAAGAACCTGGTAAGGAAATTAGCCCAGCCCCAGTCCAGGCTCAGGCCTGACCTGCTGCAGAGTATCTCTGCAGAGAAGGACCAGGGGGTGCTGATGGCCAAAGAGTTGTCCAAGAGTCAGCAATGTGTCTTTGTGGCCAGGAAGGCCAATGGCTGCCTTAGGAAGAGCTCTGCCAACAGGCCAAGGGAGGAACAGTCCTGGTGAGGCACATCTGGAGCTCTGTATCCAGGTTTCTCTTGTACTGAAGAACCCAGCACTGGAGTTTTTGGGATGAGCCCAGCTGAGGGCTCCAAAGGTGATCAGGGGACTGGAGCATCTGTCTGGTGAGGAGAGGCTGAGGGAGCTGGGCCTGTTACGTCTGGAGGAGAGAAGGCTAAAGGGGGACCTCATCAGTGGACAGAATGTTTGAAGGGTGGGTGTCAGGAAGATGGACCTGGGCTCCTCTTGGTGATGCTGAGTAATGGGATGAGAAGCAGTGGGCAGAAACGGAAACAAAGGAATTTCCACCTAAACACAGGGAAGAAGTTCATCCCTGTGAGAGTGACTCAGCACTGAAACCAGTTCTGAGAGAGATTGTGGAGACTCCTTCTTTGGTGGTATTCAAAATCCAACTAGACAGAAATCTGCCTAATGGTCTCTAGGAGACCCTGCATGATCAGGGAGTTTGGATGAGAAGACCTCAAGTGGTCCCTTCCAATCTTACCCATGTGGTGATTTGTGATGATGGGAGGGGCTTTTTAATCCTCTCTCTCCTCAAGTGACAGGACTCCAAGGAACAGCTGGAGCTGTGTCAGGGGAGCGTTAGGGTGGGTATCAGGAGAAGGTTCTTCCCCCAGAGGGTGCTGGGGCACTGAACAGGCTCCCCAGGGAATGGTCACAGCCCCAAGGCTGCTGGAGCTCCAGGAGCTTTTGGGCAATGCTCCCAGGCACAGGCTGGGATTGTTGGTGATGTCTTAAAGACCCTAGAAATAAAACAACACACTTTTGGGATAAGATTAGTATAAGAGCTAATATAAAGGCGGGTCTTGATTGGAAGCCTCCAGGGTCAGGTATGGAAAGTGTCCCCAAAATGTCCACTCCGCACAGGGATGCATCCACTTTTATAAGTCTAGGAAATTAGCATATTTGACAAAAATCACCAATTAGAGACATAAGAGGTAAAGTCATTTACCCTGATTCAACCCCCTATTAATCCTCCCCCCTCAGATGGAAACTAAACTTGGTTTCTGAAAATGTGTCTTGAAGAGCTGTTTTCAGCCTTGGTTCCCAAGAAGAACCAAGACAGGATAGAGGCCTTGTACCTCCCGGGGCTTAGAGCTCTGGAATGTGTTTTGTCTTTCTGCCTAGGGAGAAGGAAGGGAAAAGTACTGGGACTAGCTACTAATACAGTAATAGGCTACAAATATATGTGTAAAGAATACAGAGAATGTATATAAAAAAAGACAAAAATCTTTTGGCATCATTTCCCCCTTTTTTTAGAGACAAACAAGACTCTACCTTGTCTAGTCTCTACTCCATATTTAACCATAGCATTGTGTCATACAGCCAGCTATTATGCAAAGAATAACTAGAGATATAAGTAGGATGAACAGTTTCTTTTATCCAGGCCCAGTTTGGTAACCATGAAATGAGTGTATGGAAGATGTATTCAAAGTTCATTCAGGGATCTCTGCCAGCCACTTCGGCTTCAGTGAGGCCAGTCAGGACGTGGAATGGTCCTTTCCACTTATCTTGTAAAGATCACTGTCTCACCATTTAACACAGACTCAGTGTCCAGGCTGGAATAGATGAGCAGGTGCTTCCAGTCCTATTGGTCTGGACAACAAGATGAATCTCTGGAGCTTCTGCAAAGTGGAACTCAAAAGCTGCTAAATACTTCAGTAAGTCAATTTTCCCTTCATATATGAATTTTTCCTGCAATAGACATGATTTGATATGGCCTGCCATGCAATCTTTCATAAGGACTCACGTTGTCTCTCTACCTTGGTTGTATGTGGATTCTCAGCAGGGCCATAGGCAAGGCATGAGCCCATGTCAGGGACGTCTCTTGACAAATTCTACTAATCTGTGTTTTGAGGGTTCTGCTCACACATCCAGCCTTACCACTCGTCTGGGGTGGGTGGGCAATTTACAGATCCCAAATGATTCCCAACATTTGACTATCTTCCCTGATCACTGGGGACCAACCCCAAAGGAACCCCAAACCTTTGGAATTATATGATCGAGTAAAACTTTCACCACCTCCCTTGCTGTCACATCATCCACTAAAGGTGTCAACTAACACCAATCCATACCTGTTTCCTTCTTTGCTTGGTAACTCAGCTGAATCCATTTGCCAGTAATCTCCAGGAAAATCCCCTGCCTCTGCTATTTCCAACACAACCCTTTTGCTTATGTTTGGCTTGTTTCTATAGCAGATTTCACTTTTGCTTACTATAGATTGTACAATATCAATTCTTTCCTTTTCTATTATTACCTTCTTCAGATGTTTTTAAAGGTTTTCTCTTCCCCTGTGAGTGTCTTTGTGTTCTTGCTGAGGTGGGACTACAATCTGTCCCTCTGGTGTAACTGTCCATTTGCTTTCCTTGATTTCAGCCTTTGCACCAGAAAACTGATGGTCCTTCTGATAAAACTCTGGGGAAAACCTTAACAACTCAATTCCCCTCTGTGGCACCACTGTTAAGATGCCTTTTTCTGCAGCCCCTTTTACTGTTTCATCAACAAAATGATTCTCTCATTTGGGAGTTGTTCCCCTGTTTTGATGAACCTTGCAATGCATAGAGGCTGCTTCTCTAGACTTCCAAGCACTCTGTGGCAGTGCATGGATTTGTTCAGTGTCTTCAACCCCATTACCTTGACCAATTGCCAGTCCTCTTTCCTTCCAGATGACTTAGCTCAAATCTAGATTTTCCATTGCTGTCATCAGTTCAGCTCTCTGTGATGATACATTGATTGAAAGACTTTTTGCCTGGTTACCTGGTTTGTGGTTGTCACTGCATAACCTGGCATCCGTTTGCCATCTCACGTGAAGCTGCTCTGGTCTGCGCAGAGCTCCCAGTGTGGAGGCAGGTCTTTCAGGTCTGGTTTGCTGGAATAAGTTTCTTCCACAGTCTTCAAACAGTCCTACTCAGATACATTATCAGTTAGTGTTGGGAACAGAGACATACCAGGATCGACAGCAAACATTTTCAGAATAACATCACCTTGTTTCAGTAGCATGGCACAAGGGTACATGTCCTCGATGTTCACAGAACAAACCTACAGGGAGCCAGCGCATTTCTGCATAGAGTTGGGCTGTGCCTTAATGCCTTAGACAGGACAGTCTTGATGAGCTGGCTCATTTTCCTTGTTTCAGGATTCTTCCTTGGCCTTTTTTTATTCACAGAGATGGAGGAGAAGGTATTTTTAGCATTTAATTCAGTAAACCATCCTAAACTATCTGTTACTCTCGTGCTTTTGCAGAATTCCAGTTGATCCTTCTTAGGAGAGTTTGGCAAACAGAGAAACTGCTAAATCACCCAGCGTTTTTCTAATTCATATTTTAAAGGCTGGAAGAAAGCTGCTGCTGCCAAGGTGCCTTTGGTGTCTCAGCTCTCCCTGGCACAGCTCCCACCAGGGCACTCTGCACTTGTGCCCGAGGCCTTCCCTGTGTTGGGGTTGGTCTGGGGCTTTTCCTGCAGCGGGATCTGCCCTGGTCCTGGCACAGGAAAGGCCATTCCTGCTGGAGCAGGAGGCTCTGCCTGCAATGAGCTCAAACAACTCCAACAAGGCCCTGTTTGCAAAGCCCCAGAGGGAAATGAAGAGGGGAGATCATGCTGCTTTTGGGGTGAAAAATGCTGAAACCAGCCTGACTCCTCCATCCCAAAGCTCAACATCCTGAGAGGGAGCTGGTAAAATCCCCGGAGAAAGGAACAACCAAAAGACACCACTGAGAACTTGTGCAGAGCTGCTGAGCTGGCACAGCCTGGGCACATCTGACTGACAGGACAGCATTCAGGCTAGAAAAGCCCTGTCCCAAATTTTAACAGCAGTGTCTCCTGATATTTCCCTTCTTGGGGGAGGGTAGAGATTCCTCCCTGGAGTGGGGACACCCCTTAAGGTACTGCTGGAGGCTGAGCCAAAGGGATTTGCCCACAGTTGTTTGCCTGGGGGAGTGACATCAATCTCTGCTTAATAACTGGTTTTACTTTAATACAATTGCTTCAAAATTGCTTCCAGTTTAACCCTGAGTATCCCTCAGAGGAACAGTCATGCAGTTCCTCAGGGTTCTCATTTCATGAGGAATCTGGGATGCAAATGGCATTGTTAGGAAGGACAAAAGCAGAGGGGATGGACTAGAAATTATTAGAAAAAATTACCCTTCTTCCAGGCAAAGTTCACCAAGTCATTCCCTGCATTTCTCCTTTTCAGATTCTTTCTGTCATCTACTCTGGGACGTCCAGCTTGTTCTGATGCTTATCATGAGCTGATGGTGCTCTTGATTTATACGAGTGCAAGAGATGTAGAATGATCTAAACTGAACACAGAACCAAACCACCTCTGCCAGCCCATTTTCATGTTCTAGATCACTTTCCAGGTGTTTGGTCAAAGTCAACTCCCTTGGTTCCTCCTTGAGATCTGGCCAGGCTTTGGGAGGAACCAAATGGAGAATGAAAGCAGATGTTCCCACACCGGCAGTGCTGTCAGTTTGTTCATTCAGCACTGTCAAAGCTGGGCCCTCTCACAGCCAGGGTGGAAGCCTCACCTGTGGCTGGAGGCACCTGCAGCAATTCCCAGTGTCTGGGAGTGGCTCTCCAGTCCTTGGCTGGGACAGCTTCCCCAGCTGATGTGTGGATGTGGGCGATGGTGAAGTCTGAGGGGAACTGGTGCTGGATCTTTGTAAATCATTAAGGGCAATCTTTGGTAGTGATGACTGGGGACATTGCTAAGCTGCTCCTTTTGTGATTCTTTGCAAATGATTTTGTACATTACTGAGCTTATCCTTTTGGAATTCTTTGCTAATGATTCTGTGCTTTTCTGAGCTTCTCCTTTTATGATTCTTTGCAGTTTTGCATTATATAAATTATGCAATTCCTTCAGTTGGTGTCTGTGTTGTTGGTGCTGATCCTGCCCACTGGTGAAATAGGGCCCCATCCTGCCTAAATGTTACCTGGGAAGACAAAATCCCTTGCTTCAAATGTCCCCCCTTCCTCATTGTTCCCCCCACTTTATTCACTGAGCGTGATGTCCCACGGTCTGGGATACCAGGGTCAGTTGGACACACCTGTCCCAGCTGTGTCCCCTCCCCACCTCCCCCACACCCCCAGCCCCTCCCCAGCATGGCCGGATGAGGGGCAGGAAAGGCCTTGGCTCTGCGTGAGCTCAGCAAGAACAAACCCACCTCTGTGTGCCCAACCCTGTGCTCAGCACAGCCCCCAGCAGTGTCTCAGTGCCAGTGTCCTGCCATCAGTGCCTCCAAGGGGTTTCCATGGCAATGGCCATGCCAGGTGACCCAGGTGTCCTGTGCCAGTGACGGCTGCCATGGAAGCAGTGCCCAGCACTGCCCCGTTCTGTCTGGCTGAGCTGGCCTTTGGCCCTGGCCCTGGCCTTTGCTGCTGGTTCCTTGGGGGCTGCCCAGCCAGCGCGGCACAGGGCAGGTGGCCGTGGCACCACCCCCAGCAAGGGATCCCCTGTGGCTCTGGGCAGTGACAGCAGCCCTGAGCAAGGGGCTGGAGCCGTGGGGTCAGTGCAGTGTCCATGGCCACAGCCCCTTGCAATGGCCCAGGGCAGGTTGGGATGAGGATCCACCCTCACAGCTGGCCCAGGGCAGGGCTGCAGTGCCCTTGCCCACAGCCTGGCTGCACAGAGGCACTTCCAGGACTCTCTGCATTTCCCTTCCCCTCACTCTTGGGTCACTCACACACCTCCCAACAACTCACTGGGTGTTCAGAGCTGCAAGGAGTTCAAAGCTTCTCTGTCCTTCAGCAGTTGCTCTAATTCTGCCTTCAGTCAACTCTGGATTTGTGTTTATTGCAGAACTTCCTGTGTGTACAAAACATTCCTTGCATGGTTCTGCCCTGGGGAAGGGGAAACCTCCTTGGAGACAGCTTGGGCTTGGCACACACTTGAGGAGGGTGTCTGTTTTCAGTGGGGAAACTCAGGAGCTTTAGATTGCTTCAAAAAGAAGAAAATCCCTCTTTGGCTGAGTGCAGCCAGTTCTCTGAGCAAAGCAGGTCCCAGGTGAGTGAGGAGAGACAGGATGGGGCTGGGGAATGTGGAGCAAAGGTTGTCCATACTGGGTCAGACCTCAATGCACAGTTTCTCTGAGCAGGCCAGACCTCCTTATGAGAGACCCTGGATCAATATCAATCACTGCAATCACCTCTGCTCTAAAGGGAAAAATACACCCTTTAAAATAGGAATGCTCATTTATTAGAGCCTCTTTCTAAGAAACCATTTCTCCATAGCTACAGGAAAATAACTCCCTACTGAAGTGCACCAGAGCAGAGGGAAATCAAGCCTTGGTTTGTCAGGACTGGCTTGATCCTAATGTGCCCTGGGGTGCATTTGGAGCTGAGCCCTTTACCCTCAGGGCCTGAGAGGAGATTGCACAAACCTTTCCAGGATTCAGAGGAAAAACCCAACGTGTCCTGAACAATAATGGGTCCCGCTGAGGTCCATGCCCAACACAGGCTCCTCATGGACTCCTTGGAGAAGAGAACTGGAGGCCAGGATTGCTCAAAACTCTCAGGGACTCCCGGAAAAAGCAAAACCCAAAGTCCGCTGAAAAACCTGCAGTCCCTGGGAGCACCCCCAGAGCCATTCCTGAGCAAGGCTCCCCAGGGACTCCTTTCAGCAGATCCTTGAGGCCACTGGGATGTGGGGGGATGCTGAGGGCAGGACAAGGAGGTGAGAGTGCCCAGCCTTGCTGGGGCTGTGCCAGGAGGCCCCAGGGCCTCAGGACAAGGCGTCTCTTCACAGCCCTTGGTGGCACAGATGCTGCCGTGCCCCAGGGCACCAAGACTTGGCTTCTCTTTGTCCCCACCTCTCATCTCTTCCTCCTATTTCCTGCTCTCACTGGGGCCTGGGGACACTTTCTCACTTGTGTCCCTCAGTGGGACCCATTAACTGTATCAGGAACTTTGGAGTTTGATTCCAACTTTGAATTGTTGAGATGCTTCTGCAACTCCCTCTCAGGGACTGATGTTCAGGGCTCAGCAGAGAGCCCCAGAGGGTCATTCAAGTCCTTGTGCTATGTCTGTGCTGCTGAGCTGGGCCGGGCTCCTGGCACAACGGCAGCTCCTGGCAAGGGCAGTGCTGCAGAGAGACAGCTCTGGCCAGGAGCAGCTCCTGTGCAGAGCCCAGCAGGGCTGGGGCACTGCCTGCAGCCAGCCCGGGCACGGCACAGAGGCACAGAGGGGTTAAACTCAGCCTGGGCTGGGAGCACAGAGCAGAGCTCACTGAAGGCTCCCAGAGCAGAAATCCTCTCCGTGTTGGAAACAGTCATTGTCTGGCTGTGGGAAGATCAGCTGCAGTTCCTGCAGGGATCTCCTGAAGCTGGCACATCCCACAGCTTTCAGGAGCTTCCAGGAGTCTCAGAGCTGCTGCAGTTTGGGGGATGTGGCCCTAGGGCCGAGCTGTGTTTCCTGCTGCAGCATGCGAGGCACAGCCCAAGGCAGCTCCCTGTGCCAGGCTCTGCTGCAGGGCTGAGCAGGCGGGGGTGCAGCCAGGGGTGCCCAGGGCTGTCCTGCAGAGCACGGTCCTGCAGCCCAGGGTGCTGTGCTGGGCCAGGGACTCTGCTGCCTGCCAGGGGCAGCTCTCAGCCGGCCTGGGGAGCAGCTGCCAGCGCTGGGGGAGAAGCTGTGGGGGGAAGGAGCCACCCTGAGCAGGGCAGGTGCTGCTGCTGAGAGGGGCTGTGTGGGGCAGGGCTGCTCCCAGCCCCAGACCAGCCTGGGCACAGCTCTGGAGGACACATCCCAAAAGAAGGTAAGCCAGGGATTCCTGTAAAGATCAGGAGCTTTCTTGGGACTGTTTTCAATTTCCTGCTTAGATGAGGGTGTCAGGGTTGGGGGATGAGGGAAGCATAAAGGGAGCTGTAGCACAGAATCACAGAACATTCTGAGTTGAAAGGCACACACGGGATCATCAAAGTCATGTTTGAACATTTGCTGAAGCTCCTGATCCTAATTTTGGGTGGTCAGTCTCTCTGCTGAGAGCCTCCTAAAGCTCCTTCAGCCACTCCTCAGCCCATGCACGGCACCAGCAGCACCTTTGCAGGCCCAGCAGGGCTCTCCTGAGCTGCCCTTGTCCACCTGCACACAGAGCCTGCCCCAGCCAGGGCCCTGCACACAGGCAGGTTTCTGTAGGGCTGGGACAAGGGCAGCCCTACAAGAGGGGGGGATGGGCTCTGTGAGCACTGGCAGAGACAAGGTGCCTCTCAGGAGGAAATGTCCAGGCCAGGGAGATGCTCAGGGAAGGAGAGGGAGATGAACAGAGCAGTGCTATGGGCAGGAGGGCACTGTTGGTGTGTGGGAGGTGCTGTGCACAGCTGGGCACAGGAACACTGTCCTTAGTGCCCGGCTGTCCCCTGCCCTCTCAGGCACAGCACCACAACATCTTCTCTTGTTTCTGCACTCCCCTGATATTGTCACTGTTATCTCAGGGGGGCTCTGAGATTTGCAGCAGCTGAGTCAGGCAGTGCCTTTGGGATTCCTGCCAGGCAGGGGTGCCCATGGGAATGGGGTGTCTAAGCTTCCCTGGGACCTGTGGGGCTGTGGGCAAAGCAGTCCATGGGAAAGGGGAATTAGCTGAGCCCCTCCCTGAGATCCCATCATGGGCACCCCTTGCTGTGGGGATCTCCTTGCTGTGTCCTCCCAAGCTCTGAGCTGCCTTCCTGGGTGCAAATCTGTGCCAGAGCCTCTCACAGTTCCCTGAATCTCCCACGGAGAAGGGCAGAGATGCCACAAGCTGAGGAAATGCTGTTGGGTTTGCCAAGGGCACCGTGAGTGTCCTTGGCAGAAGGGGGTGCTGAGACCTTGCTCAGAGCCCTTTAGAGAGGGTGAGACATTCAGGGATCCCTCTGCTCTGGGCAAGCTCTGGTTTATCCCAGGGTGCCCCAAGAGTGTGATTGTGCTCTGCTTGCAGCCAAAGATGCAAACCCAGGGCAGTTGGGAACAAGCCCATGCAGCCTCTCACCTTCCCTCAGCCACAGGGAATCCTTTGCCTCTCCCCTCTCTCAGTGGCAAACTCGGAGTGCAGCAGAAATGCTGGGGATTTCTGACCTCAGAGAACCTGGAATGATGTGTGGATCTCCTCCCTGCTCTCCATGTCCTGTAGAGTTGGGAGTGCCGATGGTATCAAGCCTTTCTGCATTAGGAGTGATTCCACTGACAAATCCTGAACATGCAGCCTTGTCCCTCTGCCACACGGCCACAAACCCAGGGCAGCAGAGCAGGGGTGGCTCCTCAAGAGCCCTCACACGCAGGCCTGGCTGCTCCTGGAACACTCAGACAGCACAACTGGAGCTCAGGCAGGGACCTGGGTGAAGGTTTTCCCAGAGCAGGAACAAGGGTGGGTGAGTCCCAGCGGGACAGTCTGCAGGGAATGGCATAGGTTTGGCTCCGAGCAGCCTCTCCTGACTTGTCACTGTCCTTTATCCATCAACAGATGCCCATGGCCAGAGACAGCAAATGTCCAACAGCAGCTCCATCAGCCACCTCCTCCTGCTGGCATTGGCAGACACGTGGCAGCTGCAGCTCCTGCACTTCTGCCTCTTCCTGGGCATCTCCCTGGCTGCCCTCCTGGGCAACGGTCTCATCATCAGCGCTGTAGCCTGTGGCCACCACCTGCACACCCCCCATGTTCTTCTTCCTGCTCAACCTGGCCCTCAGCGACCTGGGCTCCATCTGCACCACTGTCCCCAAAGCCATGCACAATTCCCTCTGGGGCACCAGGCACATCTCCTATGCAGGATGTGCTGCTCAGGTTTTTCTTCTTTTCTTCTTTCTTGGAACAGGGTATTCCTCCTGACCATCATGTGCTATGACCACTCTGTGTCCATCTGCAAACCCCTGCACTATGGGACCCTCCTGGGCAGCAGAGCTTGTGCCCACATGGCAGCAGCTGCCTGGGCCAGTGCCTTTCTCTATGCTGTCATGCACACGGCCAATACATTTTCTCTGCCCCTGTGCTGGGGCAATGCCCTAGGCCAGTTCTTCTGTGAAATCCCACACATCCTCAGGCCCTCCTGCTCCAAATCCTACCTCAGGGAATTTGGGCTCCTTGTGTTTTCCATCTGTTTAGGATTTGGTTGTTTTGTGTTCATTGTTTTCTCCTATGTGCAGATCTTCAGGGCTGTGCTGAGGATCCCCTCTGAGCAGCGCCAGCACAAAGCCTTTTCCATGTGCCTCCCTCACCTGGCCGTGGTCTCCCTGTTTATCAGCACTTGCTTTTTTTCCTACCTGAAGCCCCTTTCAATGTCTTCCCCATCCCTGAATTTCTCATTTTCAGTTCTGTACTTGGTGGTGTCCCCAGCACTCAATCCACTCATCTACAACCTAAGGAACCAGGAATTCAAGGATACCCTGAGGAAAAAGGTGACTGAACAATGTTCTCAAGAAGCCAGTGGCTGCCCGCTTTCTTCTGTCAATAGCTTCCCCTTCATATCATGACAGGCCAAGTCTGTCCTTACTGAAATTTGTTCTCATTATTTTGGAGATCCTTGATCAATGAACTGTTCCTTTCTGTTCCCATTCTTGGTGAATGTTCAATATAGTTTTGATTGGTTTCCATAGACTAATGGTTTTGCACAATCAGCATTGTATTTAACTTGCCAGGTTTGCAAAGAGTTCTTCATCTGGCAACATCAATGCCTGAGAGAGGAGTCTGCTCTGTGCCCCTGGTGGCATGGACAGAGCAGGGAAGGGGCCCAGGACATTTGTCATCCCTAGCCTCTGTCCCCAGCTGTTGCCAGCCCTGGCTGCTGAGCCCAGGCTTGGGCTGAGTTTGGCTGTGGCCCAGCTCCATCCTCCTGCAGGGCTCAGGGCCTGTTGCCGGCAATGGCCAGCCCTGCCTAGCCTCTCTGCTGGCCCAGAGCCTGGCAGAGCCCCAGGCAGGGCTGTCTGTGCAGCCCCACAGGTGCCACGGGCTCTGCAGGAGCTGGCAGAGGCTGCCCAGCAGGGAGGCCATGGGGCACAGAGCCTCAGAGCTGCTGTGGGCACCACAGCACAGGGGCCATTCCCACCCGCAATGCTCCTGCCCTGGGCTGGGCTGCACAGGGGCTGTGCCACCATGGCTGGGCCAGCACAGGGCCACAAAGGGGCCACGGAGCGGCTGCCGGGACTGACAGCATGGCCAGGGACACACAGGGAATTGCTGGGCATGGCCTGGGCTGGGCAGGGCTGGCTGTGGCAAAGGCAGAGCTCGGCTGGCCTCAGCGGCTGCAGGGAAGTCAAGAGGCCAAAGAGCCTCCATGGCTGTGCTGGAGAGCAAGGCTGGAGGAGGGAAATGCAGGGCTGCTGTGGGATGGGGAGGGGGACTTAATTCCAGCAGACACCTCAGCTCTCTGATGATCCCGGGACGATGCTGGTCCCTGTTTCAGACTGGAGCAGACCAGATGTTTATGGAAAAAGAGCCCTCTGGGGCTGTCTGGGACCTGCAGCTTGCCAGGTGTTCTGCTCTCCCTCAGCTCCTCTCTGAGAGATGCCAATCCCAGGTGGGCACCTCAGGCCACTGGGGCCCTACAAGGGGCACTGCCCGTTCATGGGCAGGCAGCTGATGTCTGCCTGGAAAGGGGCACAGGTTTTGATACTTGTACATTTCATAAAATACAAGCACATCATCATTAACTGGGTTATTTGAATACTTCTAAGAAATGGCAATGTTTTCCCACCAGGAACATTTCCTGGAATTTGCTGTAAGTTTACTGATGTCAGGAGAAGAAATACTGATCTTCCCCTCTACTTGTGTCACCAATATTCAGTCTGTTATTTCATCTCCCTCTTCCTTCAAGGAGCTGAGGGAAGAGATTTGATGTTAATTAAATTTTATCATGTTCACATTTTTTCTGTTGACCATGAAGAGAAACTTTTCTGTGCCTCTGAGTCTCACCAGTCCCTGAGCCCCAAAGGACAGAAACCTGCTGAGCTGTGGTTCCCAGTCCAGTGGCCCTTGGACCTTGGCTCTGCTCAGGAGAGCTCTTCAGCCACTTTCTCTCTTTTCCTCCCTCTGGGCATGGAGGCAGCTTGTGACTTCAGCGAGTGACTCGTGTGTGCAAAGAGCAAATCTGGGAATACCAGGGCCGGGAGGGTTCTGGGGGATCTTGTGATCTGTGCTGGGCACAGAAGGTATTTTCCATTGCTCTGAGACTATCTGCTGTGCAAAGTGGATTTAATATCCAGCAGAGGAATGACTTTTGCATTTTCTGGAACTGTGCCTTCTATTTGCTGACAATAAATGAACATCCCTCTGTGTCTTGGGCAACTTCTTCTCCAAGGAAAGCAGGTGGGAGTTGGAGCCAAGGAGCTGAACCCTGCAGGTCCAGCCTGGTGTGGAGGGAGCTCAGATTTGCACAAGACTGCTCTGAGTGCCGGGGGCTGGATGGGGATAATGGTGGGGTAGGGAGAAACTCTGATTGATTGTCATCCATAAAGGGTCTTGATTTTCAGATCTATTCTGACTGCATTAGGAAGTACTTGGATTCAATGCCAATTGGAGATTGCACATATCAATGTATTTTAAAAATTCTAAAAAAATTTAGGAAAGAATCCTAAACAGGACCTAAAAATCCTTTCTCACTGTCTTTTAAAATAATATATTCATTTTGCATACACATCTGAAATATTTCTAATTAACCACAAAAGATTTGAAAACTTCAATCAAACTATTCCCCAATGCTTGGCTTGTTAAGGTGTTTTGAATGTTAACGAGCCCTCAGGCACCGAATTCCTGAGCTGAAGAGCTGAAGGCTGAACAAGCCTCTGGAGCAGTAAAATTCAGAGCAGCCTCCAAGTGTCTGAGGATGTCAGCAGCTCTCACTGGGACCACCCCTGCCCAGAGACCATGGGGGAATGGGCAGACAAGGAGAGCATCCCTGGGGCTGGGGAAGCAGAACTCAGAGGCACCACCGGCTCCAGGTGGGAAATGGACTCTGGAATGGGGCTGTGAAAGCCTTGCCTGAGCTGTGCCCAGCAGGACAGCCAAGCCCTGACTCCCATCCCCCAAACAACTCTCTCAATGACACATTTAAAAGGAATTACAATTGTTTGTGTACTCTGAGTAGGACGAACTGGAGAGATACCAACAAGAGATTCTCAAGGGGTCAAACCAAAAAAATAGCCTTTACTGGCAACTTTAGAAAATCAGAAAAACTCTGGCAAAAACTTTAGCACAACATTCAATCAACAAAAAACACTTTTCAGAGCATTAACTTGGCCCATTCAACTTCACAAACTCTAAGCCCATTCAATTTTAAGTTACTCAAAATTTGCAAGTGTAGGGAATTCGCAGAAGAAGGCACAGAAAGAGAAAGACAGAAAAGATACAGAGAAGCACACACACAGCTACCGACTCCTGGATTCCAGCAGTGTTCAGACAGAAATTCCGAGAGGAGGTAGGGTCAAGATGTGTGCTTACCTTGTGCTCAGCCTTAAATACCTCTTGGTCTTTCTGGGCCCTTCTTCCAGGTGGGACTTCTGGTCATTTGGTCACTCAGGAGCTGGGCTAGGGTCTCTAGAGGTGGGAGTGGAGCATTACTCGTGGTGTGCCAGGGATTGGCAGACACTGCTGGGCTGGGATAGAGGTTCTGGGGGGATTGGGGTTACAGGGCAGGCCAGTGCTGGAGTTACAGGGCAGAGCATGGCTGACCCTGCCCCTTCCTCTCTCACACATGAAATGTTTTGGGCCAACAATCTCCTTCAGTTTCTCACATTAGGGAATGTTGGATGTGGAATCCCAATTTTGGCCATGGGTGCCTGGAGGAGCAGGACAGTTCCCTAGGAAGGAAAGCACAGAGCCCCAGAGTTTCAGTAGCAGATGAGAAGAGACCCTCAGCATGCCAAGATCATCCAGAGCAGTCAGACAGTCCCTGGGAGGCCAAACCAGCCAGACCTGTTCTGTGTTCCCTTGGTTTCACTGGGTCCTGCAGTGTCACAGTGGCCATCTGGTTCAATGGAGTCCCACAGTGTCACAATGGCCCCTTGGTTCCATGAGACCCTACAGTGTCACAATGACCCCTTGGTTCTATGAGACCTCACAGGGTCACAATGGCCCCTTGGTTCCATGAGGCCCTGCAGTGTCACAATGGCCCCTTGGTTCCATGAGACCTCACAGGGTCACAATGGCCCCTTGGTTCCATGAGGACCCCACAATATCACAATGGACCTTTGGTCCATGGGGGTTTGCCATGTCACAATGCTCACCTTTGATTCCACATTGTCATAATGGACCATTGATTACATGAGGCCCCTCTGTGTCACCATGGAGCTTTGGTTCCATGAGGCCCCATAGTATCACAATGGTCCTCTTGGTTCCATGGGGACCCGCAGGGTCACAATGGTCTCACTGGTTCCATGAGACCTCACAGGGTCACAATGGTCTCACTGGTTCTGTGGGAGTCCACACTGTCACACAGACCCTTTGGTTCCATGGGGCCCCACAGAGTCACAATGGCCCCTTGGTTCCATGGGGCACCACAGTGTCACCATGGAACCCTTGGTTTCACGAGGCCCCGTGGTATCACAATGGTGCCTCACGGTGTCAGAATGTTCTACTTGGTCCATGGAACCCCACAGAGTCACAGTGGTCTCCATGATTCCATAAGCCCCCTCAGTGTCACAATGGCCCCTTGGTTCCATGAGGCTGTGAAGTGTCTTAATGGTCTCCCCATGGTTCCATGAGGCCTTGCAGTGTCACAATGGACCTTTGGCTCCATGGGGTCTCGCAGTGTCACAATGATCTCCTGTGGTTCTGCACTGTCACAATGGACTCTTGGCTTCATAAGGCCCAGCAGTGTCAAACTGCCTCTTGGTTCCACAAACCCTGCAGTGTCACAATGGCCCCTTGGTTCCATGACGTCCCAAAGTGTCATAATGGTCTCCATTCTGTGAGACCCCACGGTGTCACAATGGCTGTTTGGGTCACACAAGGCCCTGCAGTGTCACAATGGACCCTTGCTACAATGGGGCCTCACAGTGTCACAGTGATCCCTTCATTCCATGGAGCCACACAGCATCAGTACAGTCCCCTTGGTTCCATGAGGCCCAGAAATGGTCTCCATGATTCCATGGGGCCCCGCAGTGTCACAATGGTCTCCATGATTCCATGGGGTCCCGCAGTGTCACAATGGTCACTTGGTCTCACAAGGCCCCGCAGTGTCACAATGGTCCCTTGGTTCCATGGGTCCCTGTGCTGGTGCATTCCCCTCTCCCCTTCTCAGGCCGCCCTGTGATCTGAGAAATGCTCGTTTGGCCTCAGCCTTGGCCCACAGGCGCTGCCCTCAGCTCTTTTGCAGCTCATAAGAAACCCTGTCTTCTCCCAGGTACTGCTGCTGCCCAACCAGCTCCTGCTTTCTTTAGGAACAGCCTTGGGAATAGATGTTTAATATAAGTTACAAGCTAAGTTAAATACTTGTCTCAGGGTGAGTGTATGGTACTGTATTCCCTATCATCTGCTTTATGCCCAGACATGAGTCCTGTAACTTTAAGCCAAGTCTGGGAGAGGTGGAGGGAGGTGGGAAAAGCTGGGGGAATTTTTTCAGCGATCTGTGTTCAAACACAGGTATTCTTTGGGTTTTTTCCCAGCTCTCGGCTCTGCGTGTGCAGCAGGGAAAGAGAGTTGCATTATTTGCTTTTAGCCAGCTGCTTGTGTTAGCTGAGGCAAGACTGTGGCTTCTTCTTCTGGAACTGTTCAGCTTTGCCATGGTGCAAACACCAGAACATCGCCGGGAGCCCCAAGCCATGGCCCGAATGGGAGGCCCCGGGATGCTGCATCCCAGCTCCGGACCTCAAGAGGAGCTGAGCCACACCTACAGAAAGAACTTGGAATCCACCAGCTTTCTCCACAGCCAGAAGGTTTTTATATCTAACACTATTTATTCTTTTTCCTGTGCCTATCTGCACTCTGCTTGTTAAATAAACAGTTTTTTTCACTTTCCTCCACAGAATTCCTTTTGGTGGGGGAGGGACTGCTGAAACCTACCTTTCTTTGGAGGAGACGCCCCTTTCAGGACATTTCCTCCTAGCTTGTCTCAAACCGAGACAGTTGTGCAGCTCATTGGAATCAGCCTGGAGTTCCCTTAAGGAGGAAGACCTCAAAGTGCAACTCATGACTTCTTTTTTTTTTTTAAGCAAGGGAATATTTTTTATTTTCCAGTTCAGTGAAGAGGTGATAGAAGCATTCCCCAGGTGATCTTGATGCTGAATGTCTCCTTAGGAGGTCTGGGCATGTGGAAGGATGAGCCCCTTGCAGGCTGATCCTTTTTGTACAAGCTGCTCCTCACCCCCATGTCTGGGGGTGATGCATGTCTGACGACACCCACCTATGTTGAAGGTTGGATCTAGTTCTTTTCCTCAGGAATTTTTTCTCCCATGGGTTGCTAAGACACAAATGACTGGGTACTTAAGAGAAACAAAGCACAAGGCTGTAGCCTTTCTCCGTGGCAAGGTGAGGCAAAATTGCCCCTCATGGAAGCAGAGCCTAGCAATGCAAGATTTAGAGAGACTGAAAAGCAAGGGCAGGAGGGAGGTCACGCTCTCTTGCTCGGGACCCTCGGAGCTGGACGGTCGGAGCTGCTGTCTGCTGAACCCACGGCCCCTGAGAAGCCAGCGCGGAGCTGCTGGTCTGTCTGCTGTGAGTCTCTGCCCTCTGCCCCATCCGGAGCCGACCTGCCTGCCACCAGCCCGCTTTTCTCCGCTACATTGTCGCGGGGTTTTTCCCTGCACGTGGAGACCCCTTACCATCCCAGCTCCCTGTGTCCGGGGATCCTGCTGTGGCACCGACACCAGCTGCCCCTCCCGAGGGTCTGTGGAGCAAGGGCTCTCCTCCATCCCTCCGTGCCTCGGGCAGCCGCCATTGCCGTGTGCTACCTGAGCTCACGCCAGAGCGCCCCCTGCAGGCACCGGGGAATCATCACACCCAGAGCGCCCCTGCAGGCTGTGACTGGAACTGCACCAAAGAGAAAGGTGCCTGAAGCCGAGCAGGCTGCCACTGGGTTTCTGGTTCTGTTTGTTGGTCAATGTTATAGTTGTTATTTGTTATCCTTGTTTTAGATAGTAGTAAAGAACTGTTATTCCTATTTCCATATCTTTGCCTGAGAGCCTCTTGATTTCAAATTTATAATAATTCTGAGGGAGAGGGGTTACAGTTTCCCATTCCAAGGGAGGCTCCTGCCTTCCTTAACAGACACCTGTCCTTCAAACCAGGACAGATTTTGGCGCCCACCGTGGGGCACGAGGGCATCGAGAGGAAAAAGGATAACAGTTCTTGAGTAACGCAGTTTTTGTGTGCTGGATATAGGAACCTCATTAGGTTGCACCATGTGGTCTTGCTTATTCCGGTTCGTATGGCAAGTGGTCACAGCTGTTTCTCTCCCATTTGCAGCCCCATATCTAAACATGGGCCGTATAACTAAGGCTACAGTGGCTGTTATACAGTTTGTGTCATGGGTCAATAAGGTGAGGAATTCATAGATTTTTCAACCTCCTCTGGAAGGCAGGCATGTGGATTCACAGCTACCACACATTAATGACATGTTTTCAGGGTTACGTTGATAATGGTACCTACTGAGAGGAAGTGACACCAAAAGAAATGTTCTCACAACCCTTCACCCAACTCTTTGGGCGTATCCCGCCAATCTTTGAGGGGTTCAAATCTTCTCTAAATGCTAATGATACCATACAGTGGCTGGTGTTGCTGATAGGCCTGCTCTATTTAGCATTCAGGGATAAAGGGGGTCTGACTTAGATAGCCACTCTGACATCTACCCCAGACAATAGGGTTGGGGCTCCAGAACCTGACATGGCCCCAAAGACTAGGGATGCTGCCACAGAAACTGATCTGGCCCTGGAAACTAGGGATGCTGCCACAGAACCTGACACGGCCCCAGAGACTAGGGATGTGGCCACAGAACCTGACACGGCCCCGGAGACTAGGGATGTAGCCACAGAACCTGACATGGCCCCAGAAACTAGGGATGTAGCCACAGAACCTGACATTGCCCCAGACACTAGGGATGTTGCTACAGAGTCTGACCCGGTCCCACAACCCACCTCAGAAACAACCCACCCGGATTGGGTGGGAGTCCTGGTGAAAGAGATACGCGAGATGGGCCAAGTGCTGAAGGAATACACTTGCCCAGCTGGTGGGAAACCCTTCCCGTACCCCAAAGAGGGAGAGTCTAATGGGGCAGCAGAGGAACCCAGGTATGTTATAACCGCTCAGGCTCCAGTCAAATCAGAGGGGCAGCCACAGCCAGTAGCAGTTGCCCCTGTGGAAAAGAGGAAGACTAAGGTCAAACCAGAGCTGCCAGTGAGTAATGATGGGGAAGCAGGACCCTCTCAACCAGTAGGGAGGCCAAAGATTGAAATCACTACTGAGTCCCTGGGGTCTGACAGTCTCCGTAATCTACGAAAAGACATTGTGCGACGGGGTCGTGAGCCTTTTACAACCTGGTTACTTCGGGTCTGGGACCTTATGGGTATGGGCGTGCAGCTGGATAGTATTGAGGCAAAGCAGCTGGGACCCTTGTCCCAGGACTCAGGGGTTGATCAGGTATTTGGAAGAGATGACGGGCCCCTGTCTCTCTGGGAACGGCTTTTAATAAGTGTAAGAGAGAAGTTTGTCAACAGGGAGAGAATGCAGGAGTATCATCATAGAAGACCATGGAAGACCCTTGAGGAGGGAATCCAACAGCTGAGGGAGGTGGCAGTATTGGAGGTACTCTTTGGGAGGGATGGACAACATGATAATGACCCTGACAAGGTCAAGTGTACAGGGCAAATGTTGTAAAATCTGGCAAAGCTAGGGCCCTCCCAATACACCATCTTCATCGCAACAATTAATGCTGATGACAACCGAGAGACAGTGGGCTCCATAGCCACCAAACTCAGGAATTATGATAGCATGATCAGTGGCCCAATGCAGGCTCAGGTCTCTGCTGTGGTCAAAGACCTCAGAGAAGAGATGATGAGGGAGGTGAGGGAGGAGATGAGGTTGATGAGTGTGGCACCAGTGTGAGTCACAAGCCCCAAAGTCAGAGCCCAGCGCCCTCCAGCCAGGGAGAGAGGGTACACCCCACGATCTGAGCTGTGGTTCTTCCTGTGTGATCACGGAGAAGACATGAAGAAGTGGGATAGGAAACCCACTGCTACCCTGGCAGCACGGGTACAGCAACTCAAGGAGGGAAATACTAACCGAGGCGGGGGGTCTACTAAAGTGAAGGTAGCCTCAGCCTCCTGTGACCGAGATGCCAGATATTACAGAAGAGAAGACGATCTCTTAGATCCCCTCGAGGGGACCTCTACCATGTACGCCCAAGAAAGAAATGACAACCAGAACTAGAGGGGCCCTGCCTCTAGCCAGGAAGAGGCACGGGAAAACCGGGTCTTTTGGACAGTGTAGATCCGATGGCCTGGCACATCAGAACCACAAAAATATGAAGCGTTAGTTGATACTGGTGCGCAGTGTACCTTAATACCATCGAGACATGTGGGGGCAGAACCTGTTTCTATTGCCGGGGTGACAGGGGGATCACAGCAATTAACTTTGTTGGAAGCCGAGGTGAGCCTGACCGGGAAAGAGTGGCAGAAACACCCCATTGTGACTGGTCCAGAGGCCCCATGCATTCTGGGCATAGACTTCCTCCGGAATGGCTACTACAAAGACCCAAAGGGACTCAGGTGGGCTTTCGGAATAGCGGCTGTGGAGGCAGAGGGCATCAGGCAACTGAACACCTTGCCTAGACTATCGGAAAATCCAAATGCAGTGGGACTCCTGAGAGTAAAAGAGCAACAAGTGCCAATTGCCACCTCGACAGTGCACCGCTGGCAGTACCGGACGAATCGAGACGCCGTGATCCCCATCCACAAGATGATCCGCGACCTGGAAAGCCAAGGAGTGGTCAGTAAAGCTCACTCACCCTTCAACAGCCCCATCTGGCTTGTGCGCAAGTCTGACGGGGAATGGAGATTGACTGTGGACTATCGTGGCTTGAATGAAGTGACTCCACCATTGAGTGCTGCCGTGCCAGACATGCTGGAGCTCCAGTACGAGCTGGAGTCCAAGGCAGCAAAATAGTATGCCACCATTGACATCGCCAATGCGTTTTTCTCCATCCCTCTGGCAGCGGAGTGCAGGCCTCAGTTCGCCTTCACCTGGAGGGGTGTGCAATATACCTAGAATCGCTGCCCCAGGGGTGGAGGCACAGCCCCACGATCTGCCATGGACTGATCCAGGCTACACTGGAAAAGGGTGAGGCTCCAGAGCATCTCCAATACATCGATGACATCATTGTGTGGGGGAACACGGCAGCAGAGGTATTTGAGAAAGGAGAGAAGATCATCATGATCCTCCTGGAAGCCGGTTTTGCCATCAAGAAAAGCAAAGTCAAGGGACCTGCTCGAGAGATCCAGTTCTTGAGGGTAAAATGGCAAGATGGACGGCGCCAGATTCCCACGGAGGTCATCAATAAGATCACTGCGATGTCTCCTCCAACTAACAAAAAAGAAACTCAAGCTTTCCTAGGGGCCATAGGCTTTTGGAGGATGCACATTCCAGAGTACAGCCAGATTGTGAGCCCTCTCTACCTGGTCACCCGCAAGAAGAACGATTTTCACTGGGGCCCTGAACAGCAACAAGCGTTTGCCCAGATCAAGCAGGAGATCGCTCATGCGGTAGCGCTTGGCCCAGTAAGGACGGGACCAGAGGTGAGGAATGTGCTTTACTCTGCAGCAGGGAACAAGGGCTTGTCCTGGAGCCTTTGGCAGAAGGTGCCTGGAGAGACCCGAGGCCAACCGCTGGGATTCTGGAGCCGGAGTTACAGAGGGTCCGAAGCCAACTACACCCCCACAGAGAAGGAAATCTTGGCCGCCTATGAAGGAGTTCAAGCCGCCTCCGAGGTAATTGGCACTGAAGCACAACTGCTCCTGGCACCTCGACTGCCAGTGCTGGGGTGGATGTTCAAAGGAAAGGCTCCCTCTACCCACCACGCCACCGATGCCACATGGAGTAAGTGGATCGCACTTATCACACAGCGCACCCGCATTGGAAATCCGAACCGCCCTGGGATCCTAGAAATAATTACGAACTGGCCAGAAGGTGAGAGTTTTGGTCTCACTGATGAAGAGGAGAAAGAACAAGTGACCCGGGCTGAGGAGGCTCCACCATATAATCAACTGCTAGATGAAGAAAAGTGCTACGCCCTTTTCACTGATAGTTCCTGTCGCATCATAGGGATGAACCGGAAGTGGAAAGCAGCTGTGTGGAGCCCCACACGACAAGTTGCAGAAGCCACTGAAAGAGAAGGTGGGTCGAGCCAATTTGCTGAACTCAAAGCTGTTCAGCTGGCCCTGGACATTGCTGAGAGAGAGAAGTGGCCAAAGCTCTATCTCTACACCGATTCGTGGATGGTAGCCAATGCTCTATAGGGTTGGCTGGAAAGGTGGAAAAAGGCCAACTGGCAGCGTAGAGGAAAGCCAATCTGGGCAGCTGATGAATGGAAAGACATTGCCACTCGGGTAGAGAAGCTACCCGTAAAGATCCGCCATGTAGACGCCCATGTCCCTAAGAGCCGAGCTAACGAAGAACACCAGAACAACAAGCAGGTAGATCACGCCGCAAAGATAGAGGTGGCACAGATAGATTTAGACTGGCAACACAAAGGGGAGTTGTTCCTAGCCCGATGGGCCCATGATGCCTCAGGCCACCAGGGCAGAGATGCCACGAGACCGAGGGGTGGACCTAACCATGGACAGTATCTCCCAGGTGATCCATGATTGTGAGACGTGCGCCGCGATCAAACAGGCCAAGCGGGTGAAGCCTCTATGGTATGGTGGACGGTGGTCCAAATACAAGTATGGAGAGGCTTGGCAGATTGATTACATCACACTGCCCCAGACCCGCCAAGGCAAGCGCTACATTCTCACAATGGTGGAAGCCACCACAGGATGGCTGGAGACCTACCCTGTGCCTCATGCCACTGCCCGGAACACCATCCTGGGCCTCGAAAAACAGGTTGTTTGGAGACATGGTACCCCCGAGAGAATTGAATCCGACAATGGGACTCACTTCAGAAATAGCCTTATAAACACCTGGGCTAGGGAACATGGCATCGAGTGGGTGTACCATATCCCTTATCATGCACCAGCAGCTGGGAAAGTTGAACGGTACAATGGCCTGCTCAAAACCACCTTGAAAGCACTGGGTGGGGGGATGTTCAAGAACTGGGAGACTAATTTGGCAAAGGCCACATGGTTAGTGAACACCCGAGGTTCCTCCAGCCGGGCCGGGCCTGCCCACTCTGACTCCTTGCGAACAACAGATGGAGATAAAGTTCCAGTAGTACACATGAGAGGTATGCTGGGAAAGACTGTTTGGGTAAACTCTGCCTCAAGTAAAGACAATCCCATCCGAGGGGTTGTCTTTGCTCAGGGACCAGGCTGCACCTGGTGGGTGATGCAAAGGGATGGAGAGACCCGATGCATACCTCAAGGAGATCTTGTTTTAGGGTGAACTACTTATGACACTGCGCTTGTATCTGTATCTGCATGTATGTATATACCTCGAAAGTTTAAATTTGATGTAAGGTGTTTGCATGGGAAAAAAAATTCGGGGTGGAGAATGTTGAAGGTTGGATCTAGTTCTTTTCCTCAGGAATTTTTCTCCCATGGGTTACTAGGACACAAATGACTGGGTACTTAAGAGAAACAAAGCACAAGAGTAGAGCCTTTCTCCGTGACAGAGTGGGGCAAAATTGCCCCTCACGGAAGCAGAGCCTGGTAACGCAAGATTTGGAGAGACTGAAAAGCAAGAGCAGAGGGAGGTCACGCCCTCTTGCTCGGGACCCTCGGAGCTGGACGGTCAGAGCTGCTGTCTGCTGAACCCACGGCCCCTGAGAAGCCAGCGCGGAGCTGCCAGTCTGTCTGCTGTGAGTCTCTGCCCTCTTCCCCATCCGGAGCCGACCTGCCTGCCACCAGCCCGCTCTGAGTTTTCTCCGCTACATTGTAGCAGGGTTTTTCCCTGCACGTAGAGACCCCTTACCGTCCCAGCTCCCTGTGTCCGGAGATCCTGCTGTAGCACCAACAAAAGCTGCCC
This sequence comes from Eopsaltria australis, assembly GCA_034509425.1. Classification (NCBI taxonomy): domain Eukaryota; kingdom Metazoa; phylum Chordata; class Aves; order Passeriformes; family Petroicidae; genus Eopsaltria; species Eopsaltria australis. Next base: position 25,479 of record JAVTVJ010000719.1, read on the forward strand.
CTCCCGAAGGTCTGTAGAGCAAAAGCTCTCCTCCATCCCTCCGTGCTTCGGGCAGTCGCCATTCGCCGTGTGCTACCTGAGCTCACGCCAGAGCGCCCCTGCAGCCACCGGGAAATCACCGCACCCAGAGCGCCCCTGCAGCCACCGGGGAATCACCGCACCCAGAGCGCCCCTGCAGGCTGTGACTGGAACTGCACCAAAGGAAAAAGGTGCCTGAAGCCGAGCAGGCTGCCACTGGGTTTCTGGTTCTGTTTGTTGGTCAACATTATAGTTGTTGTTATTTGTTATCCTTGTTTTAGATAGTAGTAAAGAACTGTTATTCCTATTCCCATATCCTTGCCTGAGAGCCTCTTGATTTCAAATTTATAATAATTCGGAGGGAGAGGGGTTACAGTTTCCCATCCCAAGGGAGGCTCCTGCCTTCCTTAACAGACACCTGTCCTTCAAACCAGGACAGCGACCTTTCCTGAGCTGTCTGCAGAGGAATGCACATCAGGCCAGGCTGAGGGCGGTCAGCGGCCGGTCAGTTGCATTGACTGGATGTGGGTCTGGATGCTTCCCTGGGAGCATTTCCAGGGATGAAACTCCAGGGCTGCCAGCACTGTGGTGTCACAGAGAGGGGAATGCTGGGGCTGCCAGCATGTAAAGTTTTATATTATTTTTCGGTGTAATACCTACTCGTCCTCCGATCCCAGGCACAGTGCCTCTGCTCGGTGGTTGCCTTCCTCACCACTGTGCTACCTCAACCCCCTGTCCGTTAGGATGAGAGCCGAGGGAACCCCGAGGATTCCACACAGGGAGGAAGGCGTGGAGGGTCGTCTTGGGTTTGATTCAGGAGGAATCACAAAGGCAGGAGCGACTCTAAGCTTCAGGCAACAGAGAGGTTTATTCCCTGGAACCCCAAAGTCAAAGGAGCCCCGACTAGCTCTCGACAGCAACTTATATAGTACAATAAACAACCAATCAGGGTAAAGGCTTGGGGTGGGATTAAGGCAGGAGCTTTCAACAGCAGCAAATAATATAGAAACAGGGGAGTGGTTTGGGGATAACAACAAATCATAAACAGGGGTACAGAGAACTTTCCAGAACAACCTGTCAATCACCTGTGTGATAGACAAATAACATATTCAATAGGAACAAGGGGTGTCAACTTTGGGTGTTAACTGGGGTGTGACTACAACCAGGCTAAACCATGGATGTTTTTATAGCAGGGGGGCGACTCCCCAATGGACCAATCCACCAGGAAGTCCTCAAGCCCCTAGGTCTCGTTTCTATATTGACAACTGCCACATCTCCCCCTTTTCTTTTATTTAAAAAAGCCCGTTGTACTAACGATACTAGAATATTTTTTAAGCAAACAAACATAGTTAACACGATAACGATGACGATTAGGATCCATAAAATAGATTTCAACAAGTCCATGCCCCATTTTGAAATGCCTCAGTCACTCATTAGATGGTCCAACCAGTCTTTACTTTCAGTCCTTAGTTGAGTGAATTGTCCTTGCAGTTCTTGTAGCGTTGCATGGATGCTTTTTGAATGGGATGATAAGTTCATATAACACATCCCTTCAAAGTCCTCGCACCTGTGCCCGTGTGCGAGAAGGAGAAAGTCAATCACCGCCCTGTTCTGCAGGGTGGCGTGCCTAGTAGTGTCCTTATCTTCCAGCAGCTGGGTCAATGCCCAGGACGTGAGGTTGGCTTGTCTGCCAAGCCAACACTCTAAATGGCCTAATTCCCCCAAGGCCTTAGCTGCCGCCACCCAGGGCACGAATATGGAGGCAGCCACCCTCTTTGAAAAACTCCAATGTTCAACAGCCGAATTGCAACTTTCGTCCCAACTTCTGAGTGATCTTTTTTGACGGGTCAGATTATAGAATTTTCTCCATTCAAGAATTTGGGTCTTGTTGGGGGTCATGAGGGTGAGTTGGCCCAACGTGCATGGCCCACCTGAAAGACGGGACGGTATCCCAGCCCAGACTCTATCTCCACAGATTAAGAATACGCCAGAGGGGAGAGTCTTCGGGACGGGCGTGGACTTGGACCATTTGAGGACAGATCTCGTGGTATAGTTACACCAATTTTCAAGACTGTACACTGATCTTTTTAGGGGATGCACATCATATCATATTTTATCATATCCTCCAAATATTTTAGCATCTTCCCACTTAGGGAAGTAGTCAAAATTGATACAAAAGTCAGCTTTGGAGGACCCCAACAGTGCCAATTCTTGGGGCTCCTCTGGTGCATGGGGAAGGGTCCTCATCCACGCATCCCAGTTGTCAACAGGTTTGAGCCTTTTACCTGCGAAGGAGGTGTCATTCATTCGCAGGGGGATACCTACTAGGCAGGTCGACATGGGATCTGAAGTTGCACCCATACTCAAACACATGCTGTCTTGGTTTAGGGCTTTGGCTAACATGATCCAGATATTCTCTTGTGGCTGTTGTACAAGCCATCCTTCGATTCGGGGCAGGACGTTCAGCATCACCCACATCAGGGCCATGATGACTCCCGTGGTTTTCATTGTCATGGATCCTTTAAATCTAATATCAAAACAAACATGAATAAACTTCTGAATCAAACCAAAACAATTTTTCAATTTTCTGATTCTTTTCAACTCCTCTCCGCCTCCCCCTTTTCTTTTACTTGAATTAGGATACAAGGTGGGATAGGGTTATTACGGGACTGCTAGGTTGGGATATAAACAAGGAGAATAAGGTAAGTGAAGGGATATGGGGTTGGAACACAGGGTAGTCTTAGAGGGAGTGTCGTAGAGGGGTTAATCATAAACTATGGCTTCTCTGTCTGGTATTCGCTGGTCGCTGATCGATACACGTCATATCAGGTAAGTCCTTTCCCTTTCCATTTCTCCTTTTTCTTCTTTTCCATGCGACTGATGGATTGTTGTCGCTCTTATCCTTGTCTTTCCCACGATCCTCCACATACGGCTTCACATTTTTTGCCGGAATCCACCGCGGACCGCCTGGGGTGGAGACACATGCATACCCCCTCCCCCAGACGATTAACGGTGCGGGACCTAAAATTTGATGACTCTGCGGATCCTTAAACAGCACCGGCAGTCTTTCTGTCCATTTGGAATTTGTCGAATTCATGAAATGCCGGAAGACGGGGGGAGTTGACTCACTATCAGAGCAATTTAAAAAATTTAACGTAAACAGAGCCTTGCAGAGGCGCTCAACGGGCGACTTCTCTCCTGCCTCTCCCCGCTGCTGTGTAAGGATGCGTTTAATATCTTGATGTTTCCTCTCAACTAACGCTTGTCCCGACGGAGAATGTGGAATTCCGGTCGTATGTTCTACTCCCCAGTTTTGAAAAAACTGACGCAAGGAGGCAGATACATACGCCGGTCCGTTGTCTGTTTTAATCTGTTTTGGAAGATTTGCTGCAGCGCAGAGAGCTTATGGCCGGTTTGCTTGCTTTGATGATGTCATCCCCTGAGCCAGCTCCTCGTTGTGCAACATTGCTATGGAAGCTCAGAGGCCTGAGAGCGAGAGGGGCTTGACTTTCCCTGTAAGAAGTCCCCTCTCTGCCCTCTCGGTAGAAAGCTCTGCCCCCCAGCCCCATCTCTAGGGGTGGTGCCATTGGCTGCACCCGCTGGCATTCCCCTCCCCCTTGCCCCTCCCACCAAGGTGCCCACAGGCTTGAGTAGAAAAGGGAGGCCTCTCGAGAGCAGGGGCAAAGCGCATGCGGGGCCGGCTCCCAACCGGGTGCCAGCAAAGGCTCCTGCATCTTAGACTGGCAAAGCCAGCATTCTTCCTTCTTCACTGACAGGGATTCTGTCAAAGCTGCAACTTCCCTCTCCCCCTCCTCTGCCCATGATTGTAATGGTGGCTGTAGAGGGGGTGGGGCCGGGGCAGCCGTGGTGTGCGCGTGCGCAAAAGACACGAGCCCCGGCAGGGCCAACACGGTGGGGAGGGTAGGGGCGGTCACCACTTGCGCAGCCGGGACAGCTGGGACCTGGGCCCCACCCTCCAGCTGGGGCTAGAGCAGCCCCTGGGCCAGCCAGGGCCAGGCCCCCAGCCAGGGCCAGGCCCCCAGCCAGGGCCGGCGCTGGGCTGACTCTCAGCGCAGGTGTTATTAGACCTGACTCTACTTCATCTCTGTTATCACACACCGGATTTAATATGGACAGTTTTCCTTCACTCTTTTTCTCTTTTTTCCTTAAGAACAGCACATACTGTGGTTTAGGTTTCTGTAGCTCTTCATCTTGTGCTATAACTAAAAAGAATATCAAATACTCAGTTTCCTGGGAGTAGTGTTATTCACACAGGCGAGATGTTAAATCCAGTATCAGTTCTTCATCCAAGCCACCAAATTTAGGCCACTTTTGATTGTTTTTTAAATTAAAAGTTGGCCAAATGGTTTTAGACCAACCATATAATCTCAGGTTTTGTAAGATGTTTGCTCGTCCCGGTTAATTCTTGCCAGTTTTCTAAGACTAGACCCAGAGGTGAATCCTTAGGTATTTGAGCATTATCTGAACAAGAAAACTTACAACACATCGTGTGTAGTTATAAATGATACACTAATCAGCTAACAGAGCAAACAAGGAGGAGGGGGATTCAAACTCCTGATCTTGGTGCCAGCAGGCAGCAGCTTAAGTCGCTGCCCCACCCTTGGCTCCAAGCCAAGCTGCTGCTGCTGCAGCACTAAGCTCTCACGAGCTAAAACAACTGGAGGGGGAAGTAGCAAGTCACAGCCCCCTTGGGACACTTTATTGAGCCCCAAAGATGCTAAACAAACTCTAAGAGATCAACGATCTCTTGAACCCTCAAGACTAAGAGACTAAAAAAACAGAATACTGCTTTTATTCAGTTACTCACCTGCCTCTGTGTCAGGTCCAAGGATCCTTGGGCTCTGATACCGTCTGGACTGTGGTCACCGCCTCCCCTTCCCATGCTGATGAAGAGAGGGGGCGAGGGCTGGATTTCCTCTGGGTCCAGGGGTTTTTCAGAAGCCTCCCATCCCGGCAGAGAGTCGCCAAAACTGATGCCTTACAAAAGGCTGACCTGAAACAGAAGCTGGACAGAGTTAAAGGAATAAAAGAAGTATTTATTAAAACAAGGTACACTTTGGGCCATGCAGGAGTCTCGCAGAGATTACACCCAAAATGGACGCCTAGCACGTGCTTTTTTGGACAGATATACCTTCGGTCCATCTGCATATCAGAAACCCATTGTCCAATTACAGTTTTGGGTCCTGAAGTCCCATCCCTTGTTTGCTCCCTTCTTCTCTTCGCTGCTGTCCATGGATGTTTACATTTTGGGCTTTTGGAAAAAACAGTATGTCCTTGAAACTCCGGCCCAGAGAGAAATTGTTTTGTCTAAATGACAGTAACAGTACACTAGATGACAATTTATGGAGTCTTAGAAACATACACTAGAGCAGTCCTGATGTAGGAAAATAAAAAGTTAAAACCTAAGGCATCAGTGGGACCTTCCCAAACCACCCCAAACCAAGAGAGGTGGGACTGGGAATTGCGGGGAGAATGGGAAAGTGGGAAGGGGGAGCAGAAAAAGCAGATGGTAGGACCCCCAAAGAGAGCAGGAGGGGGCTGGGACCCACCCTATGGAGGGCAAGAGGGTGAAGTCCAATACAGCTGTCTGTGGGGGGAGTGCAGAAAAGCCCCCGAACTGTTCATTCCAACAGGTGTTTTTCAACTGGGAAAAAAAACCCAAATGAGCAGGGCAATCATCTTCCAAATGTAGAGGGAGGGAGGAAGGGAGGAAAGAATATGTATGCTGAGCAAAGTCTGGGCTGAGTGGAGACAGCAGAAAGGCCAAGGCCTCAGCCTCAGCCCCAGGGAAGGCAGATCCTGTCGTTCCTGCTTTGCTCAGGACTCTGCCAGGGAGACTGGGATTTGGTGGGGGATGCTGAGGGCAGAACAAGGGGGTGACAGTGCCCAGCCTTGCTGGGGCTGTGCCAGGAGGCCCCAGTGCCTCAGGACAAGGTGTCTCCTCACAGCCCTTGGTGGCACAGACACTGCTGTGCCCCAGGAACGAAGACTTGGCTTCCTTTGGGCACTGCCAGCCTTGCCAGGGCCCTTGGCCATGTCCAACTCAGCTTGTCCTGTGCTGTCCCACAGCTGCTGCTGTGTCCCTGCAGGCTTCACTCCCATCTCGCTGCCTCCCTGACTCTGCCCTGCCATTGCCAGCCCTGTCCTGACCTATATCCAGGGCATCTCTGCAACCGCCCCAACTAATGGGCTGGGGGTGAGCAAGTGTTCCTGAGGGCAAAGGGAGGAGACAGCTGAGCTGGGGTGACCCAAGGAATCTCCCATTCAATGTGACATCATGGTCAGCAATAAACTGGGGGAAATGAAGGGGACGGAGGATGGCGGGGAGGGCTGTGGATGTTTTTTGTTAAGACATTTCTCATACAAAGCACGTAGAACATGAACTCAATCCTTTCCTGCCAGGAGGTGGCTGGACATTGCTGATGGGAAGTAGAGAATTGATCTCTTTTGTTATTTCTTTGCTTTCACGTGTGGCCTTTGCCTTTTGAGGCCCTTGCTGAAGAGGGTGTAGAAGCCCAGAAGATCAGGACCTGGTTTGTGTGTCCCAAACACCGAATGCTGGATGACTGTGGGACCAACTAAGGACTGTTGGTAAGAGCAGCCAAGGATTCTTGGCAATAACACGTTGTGAGGAAGAACAGGCTGTGGCTGGAGAAGGGGCCATGCAGATAAAGGCAGTACTTTTCTGGGACAAACATCCTTGCACTGGCTCCTAGGCATAAGCACAACACAGCACAAGTGCAGGAATGAGGTTGAGAAGTGGGCATAGACTGCCCAGTGCTCCCCAGTGTCTCCAGTGATTAGGGATGCCAATTACTCAGCTCATCACATGTCCCTTGTACCCCTTGTTCTCCCACATGTTGGTTTTGGGGCTGGGCTCAGCTCTGGGATCTCCCAGAGGGAAAGCTCAGGGAGAGGAGGGACATCAGGAGATCTGGTTCTGGGGTGCTGTTGGGGAATGGATTGTGTGAGAGTGGGGGTTGTCCCCACAGTTGATCCAGCTGATTTTGGCTCCCTGCCCACCCCCCTTGGCCCCCCAGGTGCCTGGGCCCTCTCAGGGGCAGCTGCCCCATGCAGGAAGCTGGAGGGATGATGGGCAAGGAGGCTGGATGTGTGCTGCAGGTGGGATGGACTCTGTGCCAAGGCTGGGCTTGTGGCCAGGGCTGGGGGCTGTGCCAAGCTGGGCTTTGGCCTGGGGACTGTCAGGGAGGGCACAGGGAGGAGTCCTGTCCAGGGATAAAGGTGCTCCTCACCTGCTGCCGCCTCACCCAGCACTCCCCACTCCAAGAGGAAGATGAAGGTGGCTGTGCTCAGCGTGGCCCTGCTCTTCTGCATCCTGCTGTGCCCCCCGGCACAGGCCAAGGTGAGGCACCAACCAAACGCTGGCCCCACATCCTGCCCTTTCTGGCCTCCCATCATATCCTTTTGGTCCCTTCAGAAATTTCTTCCTAGCTGTCTCCTCTGTGTCCTATCCAGGGTCCCCAAATGCCGTCCCACTGCCTGTTCCTTAAGGCCTTTCCTTCCATATCCCCCCTCAATCCTTTGCCTTTCTTCCTGGCCACTGCAGCGAGGTCCCCCTATACAATTCCCTGCCTTACCCCCACTCCCAAACCCTCTCTTGGTCCTGTTGCTTTTGTCCCCACCCATCCTCATTCTTCTGTCCCCACCAAGCCCCTTGCTTGCACTCCCCTGTCCCTACACTGCAATTCCTTTCTCCTGCCCTGGACCTCACACCGTGCCCATTCCACACCTCCAGCCCAGTCTCCTGGGTCCTCAATTGACTCCAGTTCAGGGTCTTTGTGTCTCCCCCCACCTCCAAACAGATCTCCTTGGAGGCCCTGAATTCCCATCCCTTTGCCTCTGCCCTCCTTCCTGCTCCTGTGTCCCCCCACAGCCCCACAAGGTCCAATCCAGACTAAGCCTTTGTTCTCCTTTCCAGGCACTCCTGGAAGGAACCCAAGATGATCTCCGGGAGGTGAGTGGAGTGCTGGGATTGGAGGGAATCCCATCTAGGAATTTGGGGGCCATTTGGTCCCCCCATCCCTTGCTGGCACCAGGGACATCCCGGTGATCAGTGAGGTCTCCTGGTCTCTCTGCAGGTGGATTTAGACGATGTTGTGAACCTGAACACGCCTCTGGTAGGTACCAGGAGCCCTGCCGCTGTAAGACCCTCCCCTCACACAGCCACCACACTCCAGACCATCCCAGTTTGTCCTTGCACAGTCCAGTGCACTCTTACTGACACCCTGGAAAGCATCCCTGCCCCATAGACCTATCCCCTGGAACCCCCTTTCCCAGGGCCCCCACTGCATTCCCATCCCTGTGCCCCCAGCACCCCCCACACAGCCCAGGACGCAGCCCCTGCCCCAGCTGTGCCTCTGGGCCAGGACCCCACTGCTTCTGGCCAGGAGCACAGCAGCTCCTGCACCCCACTGCTCCCCACAGGCCCCTTCCCCAAGGACCCCCTTGCTTTCCCCTTTCCTCCCAGTCCAGCCCAATGCCCCCAGTGTGTCTCTAACGCTGCCTTTGTCCCCAGCCCCTTGTGGCTGAAAAGCTGGCCAGTCTTCTGCGGCAGAAGCGCCTGGCTGCCTCTCTGGATGCCTAGGTGAGCAGTACCTGCAGAGAGAGGGGTGGGGTCAAGACCCCTCTCATGTCCCAGTGGGCACCAGAGGTCACGTTCTGGGTTTTGTCTTTTAGGATTGGAAGCTATGGGGACACCGGTGTCCTTTTCCCCTCTGGTGGCATGAAGAGATGATCATCCCTGGAGGAATCCCCTGAACCCTCTGAGCCCAGGGCCATTTCCCCCGAATAATCAATAAACCCTCTTAGCAAAGCTACATTCTGTGTCTCTGTGTGTGTCCGTGGGTCTACATTTCCTTTCTCCCAGTGGTTGGGCAGAAGTTGTGCCAGGTCCTGTTGCTCCATGCCAGGCTCTGCTGCCTTGATATAACCTGTGCTCTTCCCCAGACAAATTGTGTGTTGGGAGTTGTGTGGGGTCCAGGGGGGAGTGGGTTGAGTAGGTGGGTAGGTGTTTGTCCAGGTGGTGAGAAAGGCTGTGGTTGGCTGTGAGCGTGGTAGGAATGGCCTGGGTTGAAATGAAAAAAAAAAAAAATTTAGAACAAGTTTTCCTATAAAAAGTTTTCTTCCCAAATTCTTTATGTCCTTTTAAAACATCTTAATATGTCAAAAGGATGTTGAAAATATTTATTGGTCTTAAAATTTGGTTCACTGGCAGGATGTGGCTGCTGGGTCTGTCTGGCTCCGAGACACTGCGGGGCTGTGGGGTTTCCTGGGTGCAGGGCCCTACACGGTCACCTGTAGCGTTTGGCCATGGTGGGGTAGAGCCACCACGGCATCCTGGCAAAGGATGAGTGGTTCTTCCTGGCTCTGGGATCATTCTTGGCCACCAAGTCCACCGGCTCCAGCAGGACTTGGGTGAATTTCAGGGTGGGCCGGGTAGATCGGTTGTTCCTGGCTGTCCTGGAAGCTCACCAGGGGCTTGCTGGTTTTCACTGACTCCTGTTCCAATACTGAAGGAGCCGCTGGTGCTGGCACCTCCCCTGGGAAGCCTCACAGCAGAAGTGGTGCAGGGCAGTGCCCTGGCAGAGAGGCAGGGAAAATGTCTTGGCCATGAGCAGCAGAGCAGTGAGAAGCCCACAGGTGCAGGAGTTCCCCACTCACCAGTCTTAAGGCAGATTTGGGTTGCATTCCTGCTGTCCTGGCACTGAAATACTGTGCAGAGGGCAGGGAGGTGTCTTATCCATGGGCTCACAGCTAACACCGAGATGCTGTGGGGGAGCTGTGCCCTGCCTGAGGGCAGACTCAGCCCAGCAGCACTCCTGGGCAAAGGGAGCAATGTCCCGAAGATGGAATGTTGTGCTCAGTGCGAGCCCCACAGCCCAGCAGTGCCCACAGCTGGCTTGGGTTGATGAGGCAGAAAGGCCAAGCCCTGACTGCAGGGCCTGGGAAGGGAGATCCTTCCCTGTGGCTCTGGGCTCTTTCTGGGGGCAGCAGCATGTGGGGTGTTCTACTGAATGAGTAAAAAGTTAGAAATGTTTCTTCATTGTGTCTTTGAAGAGGAAGGTTTGAAAATCAAAGCTTTGAACTGCTTTCTTTCCAACAACGAGGCACTTGGTTTGAAGGTTATTGAAACACCTGGGAGTTGATTCACTAGGCAGGTAAGCAGTAAACCTTTGGATACTTCCAGAGAACCTGGCATGGATACCAATGAACCAGCCAATAAACTTGCAGGGAGGGAAGATTGTAGAGTTTGAGGGTCGGTTTCAGACGGCCGGGACAGATGAGAGATCTCTGCAGTCGGTTTGTAGAGCATGAGGTTTATTGTAAAAGAACGTTAATGTAAGAGAGCTGCTGAGAGCTGCCAGACGCAGCCCGGAGCAGGGCAGAGAGACGAGAAGAGCTAAGAGCGGGGATCTAAGAGAGTTGAGAGCGAAGGTCTAAGAGAGCAGTTAAGAGAGAGGATTTAAGGAAGTTAAAAGAAGAGAGCTAAGAGAGCTAAGAGAGGTTAAAGAAGAAGAGAGCGAGCTTGTCGCTTACAATACAATAAATCATCTTCTGTGTTGAATATTCTAATTTTCATTAACCAATCTAGAACAAAGTACAAATCTTATAACATTTGCATACAGCCTATGAGAACTGTTGCATTACCATACGGTGTTATATTTTAAACCCTAAAAGCTGCTTTTTGGACCCTCTGC
>JAVTVJ010000720.1:0-92476 GCA_034509425.1 Eopsaltria australis
CCCCTTGTTTACCCACGCTGTACCCCTTCCGGTTTCCCACGGTCTACCTTCCGGTTCCCACGGTCCTACCCCGGAAGCGGGAAGGGATGAGGCCTATCCCACCCGGGCCTCCGAGCCCTATACCACCGGGGCCTCTCCCCCATCGCAGGTGCCGGTAGCCGTGCCCTTTGCGGCACCGGTGACGTACAACCGGCAGCGTAACACCGCGCGGTGGGAACCCATACAGCAAGGAGTAATTAAGGATATTTGCAAAGCGAGTCAGGAGTTTGGGCGCGCGTCTCCCTATTTCAAGGGGTTGATAAAATCCACGTTTGAAGCATCGTTGTTGGTGCCACACGATTTAAAACTCCTGATGTCGAGCCTTTTAATCGAACCGGATTTCTGGGTTTGGGAAAGCAGGTGGCACAGGGAGCTGCAAAAGTTACTTGCCGCCTATCGCGGTGACCCCGCCAAAGCCTCCCTCACTATGGAACACCTTAGTGGGGAGGGAGCGTTTTCGGAACCCGGGGAGCAAGCCAAAGACATTCCGGCTGAAGTCCTTAAAGACATACAGCGGGCAGCGCGATCGGTGCTGTTTAGTTTAGCCGCTGACGATGACCCTGCTCAGGGTTACACTGCCATAAAGCAGGGTCCCCAAGAGAGGTTTGTTACCTTTGTAAATAGACTTCGGGAGTCCGTGGCGCGTGCAGTTACCAACCCAGTCGTGCAAAAGGAGATGCTAGTAGAACTTGTTAGGGAAAACTCTAACGAGGAGTGCCGTAGGGTCATTGAGCTGATGCCTTGGGAGCCTCCGCCCACCATCGAGCTTATTACTGAGCGCTGCTCCCAAGTGAGGCTGCCAAAGCCAGAGACCCCTGACTTGGCGAAAGTAAAACCCAAACCCGCGCATTCCTATGGCGTCACAGCAGCGCCAGCTGAAAAACGTTGTTATAACTGTGGGAAGTTGGGTCATTTTATCAAAGACTGTAGACTCCCTCGCAAAGGACATTTTAACTGCACTAACTCTGTGAATCCCGAGTTACCGGCAGGTCCCGCCTCTCATCAAAACAACGTGACAGCCCAACCCACGCCGTGTTCCTGTTGCCACTCCTCGGGAAACGGGAAGGGGAGGGCGGGTCAGTGCCGCGCTCCGCAATAAATAAGTTAAACGCTGCACCTGGAGAGTCCACGACATCGACTTCACCAACCTACAGAGGACTCACGAGATTTCAACAGCCGCGCGTCCACATTCGACAACGCGGCACTCTGCAGAGCCCTCGCCGAGTGACTCCAATCGCCTGGATGTGGTGAGCTCGTTCGTTTTACATCTCACGGACACCACACCTCACCACGTTGCTGTGGAACTGATAAATGCACCACACCACCCGTGCACATTACTTATAGTGGGAGATTCTATAAGAGGTCCCCCAGGACTTTTTGTGATCCCGGAGGTGAAACTTTATTAACCTAAAAAACCTATCTGTGTCACCATCATGTTAAATACCACACCCTGGTTTTTGCCTAAAGGGACTTGGCTAGGCCAAGCACTGATTTTACCCGAGAACATCCCTAGGGACACACGAACTCCGTTTGTATGGTGGACCCAGGTAGTTGGTACAGAGAAACCATTCACTGACTGTAAGCTTATTAATGGCCAGAGTTCTGTCACCAGGGCAGGAATGATAGATACGGGATCTGATGTTACTATCATCGCTGACACAGAGTGGCCATCTGACTGGGGCACCAAAGACTTGAACGAATCCCTAAAGGGAGTCGGGGGAACAGTGTCTGCTAAAAGGGCAAAATCGGACATTCTTATCGAGGGTCCCGATGGACATGTAGGGACCGTGAGGCCATTCATAGTTTCCTCGGGTTTTACACTGTGGGGCAGAGACCTGCTAGACCAGTGGGGTGCGAGGATTGAGATTCCTCCGCCTCAGGATTTTTAGTGGGGGCCACCTCAAAGCGCGCTGGACCACAAGTTCCACCCATTAAGTGGCTCTCTGATAAACCCATCCGAATTGAGCAGTGGCCCCTACGAGGTGATAAGTTAAGCGCGCTCCAGGAACTGGTCAACGAACAGCTGAGACTAGGTCGCATTACACCATCCCACAGCCCGTGGAACTCTCCGATATTTGTAATAAAAAAGCCCAAATCTGACAGTTACAGGCTACTGCACGACCTTCGTGCCATTAATGCGGTGATAGAGGAGATGGGCCCCCTGCAGCCTGGACTCCCATCACCAGCAATGTTGCCAAGGGGGTGGCCCGTCACCATAATAGACATTAAAGACTGTTTCTTTAGTATCCCTCTGCATCCTGCAGATGCTCCCAGGTTTGCCTTTACAGTGCCTGCAATCAATCGGGAGGAACCTGTGCGACGCTACCATTGGCTCGTCCTCCCCCAGGGAATGAGAAATTCCCCCTCCCTTTGCCAATGGTACGTCTCCGGGGTCCTCTCTCCGGTACGAAAGGCATTTCCAGCTGTCCGTATCCTGCACTACATGGACGACATACTCGTCTGCGCACCTTCGCAAGAACAGCTACAACCAGCCCTGACTGCAGTTCTCCAGGCCATCGAGAACGTCGGTATGAAGGTGAATCCTAAGAAAATACAGTCCACGTCACCTTGGAATTATTTGGGGTCACGTATTACCAGCACCTTCATTGAGCCTCAACTGATGAAACTTCCTGAAGAGCCTGCCACGCTTCGTGAGTTACATCAGTTGTGTGGATCTATCAATTGGCTGCGACCCTTCCTAGGACTGAAGAACACAGACTTGCAGCCTTTGTTTCAACTCCTGCGGGGAGGCCGTGCCCTGGATGCACCCATTCAATTCACCACGGAGGCGAGAGGGGCAGTTGGTAAAGTACTAGCAGCACTACACACAAAACGGACACATAGAATTAACCCGGTTCTTCCCTTCCGTTTCAGCATTCTAGGGAAGAACCCGAAGTACCATGGGTTAATATTTCAATGGGATGAGCAGGTGAGGGATCCCCTCCTGATAGTGGAGTGGATATTCCTACCTAATACGCCATCCAAAACAATCACGACGCCACAAGAGTTGGTGGCCGAGCTTATAATCAAAGCTCGCCAGCGTCTCCGTACCCTGGCTGGCTGTGATTTTGCGTGCATCCAAACCCCCTGGAAGAGAGATCAATTTGAGTCTGTCTTCCAGGAGAGTGAACATCTCCAATTAGCTCTGGAAAACTTCTCCGGTCAAATTGGGCACCAAAAGCTAAAACACCATCTTTTTAATTCGGAATTTCATTTGGCCCCAGAATTTGTTCAAAGAAAAACTCCAATTCCTGATGCCCTAACCATTTTCACAGATGGCTCTGGGTCCTCCCACAAGGCTGTGCTGACGTGGGAAAATCCAGAGACCCTCGAGTGGGAAGAGGAAATTCTGGTGGTTGAGGGTTCTCCTCAAATTGCTGAGTTATCCGCCGTTGTTAAGGCATTCGAGCGGTTCCAGGAGCAACCGATAAATTTGGTGACAGATTCGGCCTATGTAGTGGGGATTGTTTCCAGGATTGAACATTCTCTATTGAAAGAGGTGAGTCATCAAAGACTTTTTGGGTTGCTTGCATCTTTGTTACAGCTCCTTTCCCACCGCAAGCATCCCTTCTTTGTAATGCACACAAGGTCACACACCAACCTACCCGGTTACATCGCAGAAGGTAATCAGAGAGCTGATGCATTAGCGATGTCTGTGCACAATTGTTCAGTTCCTGACGTTGTGGCACAGGCACGTTTAAGCCACCAATTCTACCATCAAAATGCCCCTGCCCTCCGTAGGATGTTTAACCTGTCCTCGGAGCAGGCTAGGGCCATAGTGGCAACATGTCCGTCCTGTCAGAAACATCAAATTCCTGCCTTTAACGCTGGGGTCAATCCCCGAGGTCTCCATTCTAACGAGGTATGGCAAGCAGACATAACCCATTATGCACCTTTTGGTCGTCTTAAATATATTCATGTATCAACTGACACATTTTCTGGTGCCACCTTTGCGTCGGTTCACACCGGAGAAAAGGCAAGAGACGTTAAAAAACATTTTCTAATGGCATTTCTGTTTTAGGAGTGCCAAAGTCTATAAAAACTGATAATGGACCTTGTTATGTTTCAGCTAGTTTTAAAAAATTTTTACAGGAATGGGGAATTAGCCATACCACCGGCATACCCCATTCCCCAACTGGCCAAGCTATAGTTGAAAGAAAACATCAGGAGATTAAACGCATCCTTGAGCAGCAGCAGCGGGGAGGAACAGAGGAAAAGACGCCCATTGAGCGACTCTGTAAGGCGTTGTTTACCTTAAATTTTCTAAATTGTACTGATTCGGAGCCTTCCCCCCCCGTCTTTAGACATTTCACAAATTCGGCCAGGATGAAATTGGCAGAAAAACCTCTTGTGCTGTTCAAGGATCCGGAAAATGGTCAGATTAAAGGTCCAGTCGAGCTGATTGTATGGGGAAGAGGGTATGGGTGTGTTTCTACAACAGCAGGTCCCCGGTGGATCCCGGCGAGAGCAATCCGCCCATACCTCCAGAGTGACCCACAGACCCCACAGGACAACCAGAACGTCAGCTTCGCATGGAAGCGAAGAAGAAAGAAGGCAACATCATAGACTGTGTTCCAACCATGAGCAGCTAAGAGCACCAGCAACAATGCTCAAAACCTTCACAGCCCTACTCCCCTTTCCCCTTTTCCCCACCCCACACTTACCTGAATGTTCTATCCTTACCCTGTCCTTGTTGAATGTTCTGAGAGGGGAAGGGTTGGTAGAAGTCAACTTTGCTGGGAAAGAGTTGTTTATACTTACCTTCCTGTTTCAGTACACCTTGATAACAGAAGTAATGGAGCTGGAAAGTGTGACCAAAATTCTGCTGTCCCTGTGGCTGCTGGCGACGATGACTCACCGTTGGCCAGAGACATCCGGCTGGATCCTTCCGCAACCGAAGGAGAATGTGTGGGTCACGCTCGCCAAGTCATTGAAACAAGACAATCTCTGTTTGAATACGGATGCTGCCGAGAACCCCCTGTCAACCTGTCTGGTGGGTATCCCTATGCAAGAACAAGATCCTGTTCTTGCAAGTCTGAGGCCCAATTCTGTAAAATCATGGGATGCCTGGCTTGAGACTCTAAAACATGCAGTAAACGAAAGAAATTTCGATGTGGAACCCCAAGAATTGGAACTGCTGGGGTCCGCACAAGCCAAATTCTGCGTGGAGTTTCAATACACGCTGACGGGGAACGAGCCCTATCGGGCTCAAATTGGAGACATTAAAAGAACTAATGTGAGTCCTCACAAACGTTCCATCTATACTTTTGATAAGTGGTGTGCACGTACTATTACCACACCTGCTACACCGTCGAGAGCCAGAGCACTTAGTGGTCCCCTCCGCCTACCAACAGGAGTGTTTCTTATCTGCGGGGACCGCATGTGGGCCAGGATACCGTCCCGTCCGGTAGGAGGGCCTTGCACGTTGGGCGAAGTAACCGTCCTAGCCCCTGGCAAAACGCAAATTCTCAATTGGACAAAAACCAATTCGGCACGTAAAAAACGAGAAATTGACCATTGGGATGAAAATTGCAATTCAGAAGTTAATCATTGGAGCTTTTCAAAGAGGGTGGTTGCTTCTGTCTTTGTGCCCTGGGCAGCAGCAGCTAAGGCCCTGGGGGAATTAGGTCATCTTGAATGTTGGCTTGGCAAACACGCCAACATGACGTCCCGTGCTTTGGCCCAATTACTTCAGGACGGAGACACCACCAGACGAGCCACCTTGCAGAACAGGGCGGCTATAGACTTCTTACTCCTCGCCCATGGGCACGGGTGCGAGGAATTTGAAGGTCTATGCTGTTTCAATCTTTCATCCCACTCGCGCAGCATCCACGCCACTATACAGGGGATCCAGCAGCAGCTCCAAGATCTACATGTTGAAAGCAATGATTGGCTGCGGACCATGTTCACACAAACCGGACTTTCATCATGGGCTACAGAACTGTTGTCCACCCTTGTTTGGATTTTAGTTATCATTTTAATTGTGCTCTGTTTGTTTTCATGTTTAAAAAATGTCCTTGTTTCTATGATTTCTCGTTCTTTTTAGAAAACAAGAAACGGGGAGATGTTGCAGTTGTCATGGCAACGTCGGCCCCGGGCTCCCGGAAGAAAGGGTGGTGGGTGAAACCATCTCGTGGAAAGAATCCCCCGGGAGCCATCCCGACCTTGGTTTAGTCCATTTAGTTTAGGTTACGCCTCTGTTTGTTAATTTGTTAGTTGTGTTGTCTGTCAAGTTTTGTATCCTCCCCTGTTTCTGGAAAGCTCCGTGCAGGTGCTTCTCGGATTGGTCCCTGAACCTTTCTCCCTCCCTCCCTTACTCCCGGTTGGTTTGTGATTCCTCTCCCCGCCCCAACTCCTCCCCCTTGCTCTGCCGTGATTGGTTGCCTGAGTTGTTTATCCGTCCCTGCACAGCCTTGTCCGGCGCCATTGTGCTTGGGACGAGGATCAATAAACGTTCCTGTTGCCCAGCATAGTCGCCGCTCCTTATTGTCTTGATTTCGCAGCTACTGGTAGCAAGAACCCACGCTTGCGAACACCGAAACCTCAGCACTTGGGATTAGCGTTGCTGTGGGCAGGGAAACCTTAGCCCTGGTGGCGCCCGGGCGGCTGAGGCAACCATCCAGCAGGTGACCACGAGGCCGCGAAGCCACGAGGTACACTTATTATTTTTAATACTCTCCCAGGAAGGAAGTTATATCCCTTCCTGCAGCATAGGTCACTTCCTAGATTTTGACACCTCCTGACTAACACAGGACAACAGTCCAATGAGGAGGGGGAAGGGGAGGAGAGAGAGAACCACAACCAATGGAGTACCGAGTAGCACAGAACCTTCCAGATACAGATACATATGCATAAGGGGTGAAGAACAAACAGTCCAATCAGGGGTGCACAATTAACATAAGAAGAACACATCAATCACATGGAAGAAACTATTATCCTACAGAGGGAAGGGGAGGATTTTCAAACCTGAGCAGCCCTCCACCATGGCCCCTTAGATCCCTTGGGACCTTCTGGATCTTCCTGGGCCTCAGTGGTAGCATCAACGGCCACCACATCTCCCCCTTCTTTGTTTAAAAAGAAAGTTTTCCTGATCAACGAAAGGAGAAGATTTTTGAAGAAACTGAAAAGGCATAATACAACAATAATGGTGAACATAATCCATAAGACAGTCCTGAGTACCCAAATCCCCCAACCTGGGCTTCCCCACTGATTCAAAACATCCTTTAGCCAGTCCGATCCTTCAACTTTGAGCTGCTTGATCTGGTCTCGGATCTGCCTAATCGTTGAATGAATGCTTTGGCTGTGTGACGATAAGTTAAAGCAGCAAAGTCTCTCAAATTCTTCGCACCCATGTCCATGAGCAAGCAGAAGGAAATCAATGGCTGCTCAGTTCTGTAGGGTGGCATGCCTAGTGATCTCGTCTTCGAGGAGCTATGTTAAGGGACTTGATGTTAAGTTGGCCTGCTTACCCAACCAGCACTCCAGGTGTGACAGCTCACCAAGGGCTTTAGCCGCAGTTACCCAGGGAATAAAAATAGATGCAGCTACCCTTTCTGAAAAGGACCAATCAATGACTTCACTATTGCAATTTGGATCCAATTTGTGAAGAGTGCATTGACGGGACAATTGGGATTCCCTTTTCCAATTAAGAATTTGTGGTTTTTTTGGTGCTAGAAAGGCAAGATTGACAAGGGTGCACGGTTCTCCTCAAAGACGAGAAGAGACCCCTGCCCAAACCTGGTCACCACAAATGAGGAAAACTCCACTGGGGAGTACCCTGGGATTCTCCGTGGACTTGGACATGGTGTAGTTACACCAGGAAGAAGCATTGTAAATTTGTCGGTCAGATTCACATCCTTGAAGGGGAATTTACAGTGGGCCAAAGATTTTAGCTGCTCAGGCGTAGTTAATTTGTAACCGAATCTAACGCAATAGGTGGCCTTGGAGGACCCCAGTAAATCCAATTCCTGGGGCTCCTCTGGTTCATGCGTGTCTGTGTCCACTCATCCCAGCTGTCAACCGGGTTGGGCTTTTTACCTGTGGAGGGGTAATCATTGGGCTGCAGGGGGATTCCCACTAGGCACATGGACATGGGGTCTTGAGCACTGTCCATTGACAGGCACAGGTTGTCTTGATTGAGGGATTTGGCTAAGGTGACCCAAAGGTTCTCCTTTGGCTGCTTAACTATCCAGGCTGGCATGGTGGAGAAGACACAGACAAGTATTAGGAAGTGGAGGTAGGCTCTTGGCTCCACGTTGGGGATCCTGAGGATTCAGGGTAAATCTTATTCTGTAGGCAAGAAACAAAAATGTAGGGAAAACCTCATACAAACGTAAATACGCAACTCCCTTAGTTAGTAAACTACATAGCTCTCTCGCTCTTATCTCCCCTGGGGTAAGGGACTGGGAAGGGGTGGACTTAGGGGTGAGGAAACACACAAAGAAAGTATAAACTCAGGGGAAGGATAAGGAGTTACAACACTGCATGGACATGGCTGAACACGGCGCTACTCAGGTGTTTCTGTGGCTGTTGTTTCCTTCCGCCGTTGTTGCGTTCCCTGCTTCAGTCCCACCCTGGTACCAGCAGCAGAGTCCTAGCGCTACCCTAGGAATTCGTTCGCCCTCGGGAAGACTTCCTCGGAGTGCCGACAACGGGCACAGCTGGTCCGCGTTCGGTCCGGGGAGATGTTGCCCCCGGAGCGTGGTGAAACAGCAAAGAACTACCAGAGAAGGAGGTCTCTTGGTATGTGATTTCAGTAGGTTTATTGCCTCCAAAGGGAGCACATGGACCAAGAGCCAAGAGCAGCTTATTACATCGGTATTTAAGGGAGGAACAACACCTAATAGGATGAGGGCAGGGGACAATACAGGGGAGGGGCTGGGGTACATGATCAAATGGGGTTTAGGGAGGGGAGGGGAACAGAGAGAACAACGAATGAACTATGGAGTGACAGGGAATTTCCCAGAGCGGGAATACATAACAGACAAGTCCAGTAACCAATAGCAAGAGCTTGGGGTTCGTGGATTGGTGGTCCAACTGCTGCCCCTGGGAGCTCTGGGGGGAAACCCTCTGTCCGTGGAACCTGTCCGGAAGTCCCCTGGTTCCGAACCACCGCAACATCTCCCCCTGTCTTTTTACTTAAAGAAAGTGATTTGTTAGTACAATGAAGATAATAACTAAAATCCAAAGCAAAGTCTTGAAAATCTGCAAATAATCAAACAAACATTGTTAAATCATTGTCTCTCTACAGGACTGGGAATGATTGGGGTATGGGAGGTACATGGGGTAGGTTTCAGGAGAGTCTAAGGGGAAGATATCAAGAAGAAGGGTCTCAGTGATTTTTCTTGATGACTGTCGAAGTTTGGAGTTTTCTTTTTCCTTCTCTTCCACGCTGATCTCTGTGGAGCAGCGTCTGTTGGTAGATGCGACTGGATCTGCTCTGGTGGATGTGTTGGGTGGAGAGTTGTGATGCCTACTAACTTCGGCCATCGTGGTTCAAGTGACTGGTCATCTGGGATCGCCTCTGATGGGGTCTCCAGTGGCATGGGCGGTGATGGAGAGCAGGACACAGTGGATTCAGCTTTTAATTTCTTTGAGGAGCACAGTGCCGATCCATTTCCCGAATGGGATGGAGCACGTGGTGTCCAGGAGCCTGTGGAAGACTTAGGTGGAGGGTGATTAGAACTGTTCAGCAGGCTTTGAAGCTGCTGCTTCCATATCTTTTCCCACACCCGATACTGAACCTTAACTAAAATGCCTGTCATGATTGTTTTTATGTCAGATGGGACCAGCACACCTTTAAAGTGAGGAGAATCTCTCCCAAGCTCTCTCTCCACCTTGCTAGGCTCTTGCAAGGCTGCAGGTGACTGTGATTCCCATCGTGGGTTGTTACCCTGAGGGCTGTGCACACCTGATGCCACTGCAGGGTCTGGCTGACCAGCTGCATCGCAGGCTTCAGCCTCCCCACTTTTTGGCCCCCAATCTTGGGGTGTGAATGAGGGAGCGTGGGGATCTGGAAGTGGGCGGTGGTTAGGGGCGGGACTGCAGTTGATATGAGCAGTCCAGGCGCGGGGTGGGGCGGGGATCTCCCTCGGGCTGGGGCAGGGACCTCCGGCGCGAGGGGAGGGACCCGACGCGAAGACATCATCGGCCGCAGGGGGGGAACCCGATGCGAAGACATCATCGGCCGCGGGGGGGGAACCCGACGCGGGGCCAATCGACGCGAAGGGGAAGGAGCCGTGGGAGGGGTTGGGAGGATTCGCGGGCTTTCGGTGTGAGGCTGCGCAGTGGGCGCAGGGGTGTAGGCACGGCGCCACGAGGCCACCGCCATCTTTAAACTCGGAACAATGGGGGAGCGCAGCCGGCGCGAGTTTGGCTGTGGGCTCGGAGAAAGGGTTTGGGGTGAAGCTCGCTATGAGGGAATCAGTCTCATAGCGGGAAGAACCGAGGGGCGCGCTTCCCTGCAGCGGGGAAGAGGGATTGGGAAAAGGGGAATTAGGAACGTGGGGTGGGTGAGTCGGGGATTTCGAACTTTCAGGACAATTACGCAAAGTATAACAAATTAAAATCAACAACGGGAAAAATTTTCAGACAGAAACATCACCCCCTCTCTCCACTGCTTGTAAACGTTTTTCTACTAACTCCCAAAAACTCAGAGTTTTAACAGAAGAAGCAGAAGCAAGAGGGACATAGGCAAAGATCCATTTAACAAAACGTTTCCAAGCCTTCTTATTAGCATTCCCGTTTTTTAACTTTAGGGTCTCTTTAACGTGGACATAAAACTCCTGCTCTATTCGGGACAGCTTAATACCCATTGTCTCCGAATAAAAGCCTCCTTGCTCTTTTTATACGGTACAAAACTCTTCCCTCGAGCCTGATTCCCGCTGCTTATCGCGGATTAGACCTCACCGTCTGTGCTCGGTTCTTGGTGGCTTTCCCGCCGCTATCACGGGCACGGAGCTTCGCCGCCGCGCGCGGATCCTGGTCCTTTCCCACCGCGCCCCGCAGCCGCCAAACCTCACTGCTCCGTGCGGGTCTTGGTTCCTCGATCCCGGCTTCAGTTGCCGTCACCGGCTCCGGAGGGAGAAACATCCAAAAGAGCAAGGGTCTCTGGTCTCGTCAGTCCGCTCAGCTAGCGTACACACTTCAGACGCTCCAGAACGGTTGCTGACGGCCCCTGCAAGTCCACCACTAGAACGCGGAAGTCCTTGCTAGGGGAGCGACGTCCCGAAGGCGCAGTCCGGACCGCTGCTGCGTATCCAGGTCGCTCGCAGGGAACCCCGAGAGGTCGGAGTCTCTGTTCGGTGCGCCACTTTGTTGCGTTCCCTGCTTCAATCCCACCCTGGTACCGGCAGCAGAGTCCTAGCGCTACCCTAGGAAGTCGTTCGCGATCGGGAAGACTTCCTCAGAGTGCCAACAACGGGCACAGCTGGTCCGCATTTCGGTCCGGGGAGACGTTGCCCCCGGAGCGTGGTGAAACAGCAAAGAACTACCAGAGAAGGAGGTCTCTTGGTATGTGATTTCAGTAGGTTTATTGCCTCCAAAGGGAGCACATGGACCAAGAGCCAAGAGCAGCTTATTACATCGGTATTTAAGGGAGGAACAACACCCAATAGGATGAGGGCAGGGGGACAATACAGGGGAGGGGCTGGGGTGCATGATCAAATGGGGTTTAGGGAGGGGAGGGGAACAGAGAGAACAACGAATGAACTATGGAGTGACAGGGAATTTCCCAGAGCGGGAATACATAACAGACAAGTCCAGTAACCAATAGCAGGAGCTTGGGGTTCGTGGATTGGTGGTCCAACTGCTGCCCCTGGGAGCTCCGGGGGGAAACCCTCTGTCCGTGGAACCTGTCCGGAAGTCCTCTGGTTCCGAACCACCGCAACACGCCCTCGTCGCTTCCAGGTGGCTGTGTTCTCATCTTGGTCTGGTCTGTTATCTTTCGTGTCCTTGCCGCGGCCAGGTACTCCGGAAGTTGACGCTGGTTTCAGGTACGGTTTAACTGCCTTGGCTGGAATCCATCTCAGTCCTGCTGGAGTAGAAACACAGGCATATCCCCTCCTCCAGGTAATTAGTAGGAATGGTCCTTGAATTTGGTGGCTTTCTGGGTCCTTAATCAATACCAGCGGTTGCTCCTTTAATTTGGCCTGAGTCGAATTAGTGAAATACTGGAATACGGGACGGATAGGTTCAGAAAATGAGTTATTTAAGAAATTGATGGTGAAAAGAGCCTTACAGAGCCTCGCAATGGGAGTATTGTCCTCTGATCCTCCCCGCTGTTGATGAAGGAGCCTTTTCAGGGTTTGGTGGGCCCTTTCTATGACCGATTGTCCCGTGGGGGAGTGAGGTATCCCTGTGGTGTGTTTAACGCCCCACTGCTGGAAGAAGTCCCTTAGCCTAGCTGAAACATAGGCCAGACAATTGTCTGTTTTTACTTCTTCAGGGATACCCAGCATTGAGAATGCCATGAGGAAATGCTTAACGGCATCCTTTGCTTTCTCGCCCGAATGGGCAGAGGCAAACATGGCCCCGGAGAACGTGTCTATGGACACATACACATATTTAAACCTCCCGAACTGGGGGAAGTGGGTCACGTCTGTTTGCCAATGCTGGAAACTTCTCAGACGCCAGGGATTGACTCCCATACTGAGTGCCGGAATTTGGTATCTCTGGCAGTTTGAGCACGTCACCACTATTGCCCAAGCCTGCTCACGAGGGAGGTGGAACATCCTCATGAGGGCTGGGACGTTTAGATGAAAGAATTGATGGCTCAGCTTGGCTTGGGCAAAGATATCTGGGATGCTGGGGGATTGCACAGCCATAGCTAAGGCATCTGCCCTTCTGTTGCCCTCGGCAATGGGTCCTGGTAATCCCGTGTGCGATCTCACATGCATAACATGAAAGGGTTGCTCCCGGTGGGAGAGGAGGTGAACTAGCCTCGAGAGCAAGTCAAACAGTTTGGGATTGGACTCCCTCTTCAGTAAGATGTGTTAAGCCCTGGCAGTTACACCGGCCACATATGCCAAATCTGTGACCAAATCGAGCGGTTCCTTGAATTTTTCAATGACCCTGACAATGGCTGACAGTTCCGCAATCTGTGGTGAACCTTCCACCACCTGAACCTTAGATTCCCACTTCTGAGTTTGGGGATCCCGCCAAGTCATTACTGACTTGTGGGACGCCCCAGAGCCATCAGTAAACACAGTCAGGGCGTTTAATGGAGTTTTACTTGGCATCATTTTTTGAGCCAGATTAAAAGTGGTGTTGAACAGATGATGTTTTAATTTATGAACCGAAATCTGGCCTGGGTAACTGACCAAGGCGAACTGAACGTGTTCATTGGTTTGGAGTAAATCCTCCAAAACCTCTGTTGTCAATGGCACGTATATGTATGTGAAATCACACCCCACAAGAGTGCGGAGCCGAGTCCTAGCTTTCTTTACTAATTTTTCCATCAATTCTTGTGGCGTAGTGATACTCTTGGACGGCTGATGGGGAAGAAAGATCCACTCTATAATGAGAAGTGAATCTATCAACCCTGTGTCCTACTGAAAAATGAATCCATGTAGGTCGGGTGACCACCCCAGTATAGGAAACCTGAATGGTAATCTGGGATCCATCCAATAAGCCTTGCGTGTGGACAGGGCATGCTGTACCTTACCAATGGCCTTCTGGGCCTCCACAGTGATGGTACGCGGCAAGTCCAGTCCCTCGCAGCCTTTCAGGAGATCGAATAAGGACGCGAGGTCTGCCATCGTGAGTCCCAGCAGAGGACGTACACAGTTGATGGAGCCGCACAGCTGGTAGAGATCCCAGAGGGTCTTTGGGTTTTCCTTGACAGTCAGCTGCTGGGGCACAACGGTTCTCTCGCCGATGCGGAGTCCCAGGTAGGTCCACGGGCAGGTATGCTGGACTTTTTCAGGCTGTATTTCAAGCCCCGCTGTTCCAATTGCTCAGATGGCCTCGGATAAAGTCTTGTCCAAGTAAGTCTTGTCAGGAGCACAAACCAACACATCATCCATATAATGTAAGATAATAGCCTTTGGGAAGGCCTTCCGGATGCGTGACAGGATTTTTGCAACGTACCATTGGCAGATGCAGGCCGAATTTTTCACACCTTTGGGCATCACCCGCCAATGATAATGTCGCATTGGGGCCTCGCGGTTAACAGATGGAACAGAGAAAGCAAAACAAGAGGCGTCTCGCGGGTGTAAAGGTATACTAAAAAAGCAGTTCTTAATATCGATGAGCACCAATTTCCATTGTCAGGGGAGCATTGAGGGCGAGGGTAAACCTGGCTGCAGGGGACTCATGTCCTCAATGACCTTATTGATCTCACGAAGGTCGTGGAGGAGCCTCCACCTGTCCTTGCCTGGTTTGCGGATGACAAAGACAGGGGAGTTCCAAGGGATATCAGATGGTACTATGTGGCCCTTGGAAAGCTGCTCCTCCACGAGGGACTCTAGAATGCGGAGCTTCTCCTTAGTAAGGGGCCACTGCTCCACCCGCACCGGCTTGTCGGTGGTCCATGTGAGGGGTGGGGTGGTGCGCTCCTCAGTGGCCCCGAATAGAAATCCCCAGATGGAGGTGGGATCTCTAGCCGAGTCCCCCACTGGGACAGTCGGTCCCTGCCCTACAGCGTAAACCCTGACGGGATCACAAACGGCCGGATGGACGCCGTGTGTCTGTCAGGACCCTCAATGACTATGTTGTTTGTGCTCCTCGTTGATTGTGTTGTTTCCCCAACTCCCGTGACCATCCCTGCAGCTGGTTTGAGACTCCACTGGGGAGGCCACTCGGTGTTTGATATTATAGTGATGTCTGCCCCAGTGTCAACCACCCCTGTCAAGGTGGCTGTGGCTTTCCCATTGTGAAGCTTACAGTCAAGAGTGGGTTTGTTTTCCCCTACTGTCTCGGCCCAGCAAACTGACGGAGTCCTTTGGTGTCTTGGATAGTCTGTTGGTATTAGGATAGCTCGTGCTACCACCTGTCCCTGAGGCAGAAACCAGGGAGGGTTGGTACAAGTCACAGTGATATTAAACCTTTTGCCAGGATCCACTTTGTGGATCTCAGGCAGGACAAACAGTTCTGGAGGGCCTGTCATGGAACTTCCATATGATAAGTAAGCCTGTGGTAGTGCCCAAGTGTTTATTGATGTGCACAGTTATGTGCTGTGGTGCCTCACGCTGGAATTGGTGTGCTCTTGCACTCACCACAAGTAGCCTCTTTTCTTCTTCCCGCCGTGGCTGGTGGTCTGGCGTGCAGTGGACGGCAGAGCAGGAAGAGACGGCGTTTGATTTGTTGTCCGCGCAAGGAGCTGTTCCGCGCTTTACTGGAGGTTTCTCTGCTGCTGGTAGCAAGGGCAGGGGACCACTCCTGGAACAACAGGCTTAGAACTCACATTAGATTTGCGAGGCTTCGGACAGTTCTTAGCAAAATGGTGAGGGCTACCACAGTTAAAACATTTCCTTTTGTCCTTATCCAGTTCTTGTGATGCAGCCAGTCCTATTACCCTTCTCTGGGAGGTCTTAGGAACCATAGGTTTCTCTGGCATTATCTCAGCACACACCACAACCATGTGCTCTATTGTGGGCTTGGGGTCCACGGGCAAAGCCTTTAATACCCTCTTGCACTCCTCATTGGCATTTTCCCTCGCTAGGGACCGCAGGAGTTCCTTTTCCGTATGGGTATCCTCTATTTGTTTCCCTACCACCTCCTTCAATCTGTCTACAAAGTCCACAAATGACTCCTCAGGCCCTTGCCTGATCATGGAGTAACCTATCGAAGGAGCAGTAGTGGACGGCAAACACAGCAATGCCCGTTGTGCTACCCTTTTTATATCATCCAAGACCTCAGCTGGCAAGTTGGCAGCTTGCTCCTGGGGTTTCTCAAAGTCCCCCTCCCCACGCAGATGGTTCATTGTGAGATATGCCCTTAAGTTGTCTTGCTTATAGATCTCTAACAAATCTTTAAGCTGTCTTTTCCAAGACCTTTCCCATATCCAGTACTGTGCAGAAGTCAGAAAACTGGTCATCACTGTCCTAATGTCACTGGGCACCAGTACATTGGTCGCAAATATGGCATGCAACACACTTTTAAAATAAGAAGACTCCCGTCCAAACTCCTTGGCAACCTTACACAACTCCCTTAGGTGTGCATATGGGAAAGGTTCCCACCGCGGGTTTGCCCCTAACCGATTATACGTCACTGGTGCCACGAATAGTTCCCCCTCTTCCCCCTCCCTCCGGACCTTGCCCTCCCCCACTCCCTCCAGCCTCCAAAGCGTGGGAACCAGGAAATATAATGTTGTTGTGGGTGGAGCCACTGGTGGAGAGGGTGGAGACACTGGTGGGAGGGATGGGGGTGTCCCGGCAGCCGGGGCTGGCGGGCCCCGGGGGCGGAGGGGCCGGGCGTCCGGACGCTAGTGATCGCTGCAGCGCCGCCGTGGGAGGCGGGGCCGCTGCCGGGGTCGGGCAGAAGGGTTTCCTGATGGTAGGGGAGGGACCTGACGCAATTACATCTATCGACGCGGGGGAGGGACCCGACGGGGGACTAGCTGACGCAGGGGGTGGGACATGGGAGGAGTTGTCGGTCTCAGCGGGAAAACTGGTGCAAAAGGACCACAGCATCGTGGAGCTCGCCCCGTAGTCTTTGGCGCCGGCAGCGGTGGGCGCAGCGGCAGCGGTGCCGGGCGCGCTGCATCGCTGCCTGTTACCCCCACACGCATCGCAGAGTGCGCCTGGGCTTCGGCCCCTCCCAAGATGCGTGCAGGCTCCAGGAGAGGGCGGCAGCGCCCAGGGCTCCGCACTGCTCTGCGAGCTCTCACCGCTGGCGGCAGCAGCGGTAGCAGCAGCGGCAGGAGCGCCGGCGGCGCGGGGCCGCCCCTCCGCGGGACCGCCAGATTTTGAAACAACTGGGGAGGGCAGAGCTGGGGAGGAGGACGTAGGTAGAAGGGCTAAGGATGGTGAATTCAGGACGGTGCGATCAGGTCCGTTCCGACAAGGGGGCAGAGGAGATCGAGGGGAGGCAGGGAGATGGTAGCAGCCCTGCATCTTTAGATGGGTTCCACCTCTCGATCCCCCCTGGAAAGGGTCAGTGGGATCGGGAGTACAGGGAGAGGATAGAGGGGCTGGGGTAACAACTGGTGGTCCCGAAACTTCTACCCCTTTTTCCCCGCTTCCAAAATCCTCTATGGATTTATAAATTATAATAAGCAAAGGAAAAAACTCCCTGACTATCTCCCGTCTGGCTTATCAAAGTTAACTTTTCCCTCACAGTATCCCAGAAACGTAATAACTTAAGTGAATCACCCGAAATGGTAGGAACATAAAGAAAAAGCCACTCAACGAAATGCTTTAAAAGATCCTTAGAATACTTAACTTTCCCCGCTTTTAGGGTCTTTTTAACTTGGATATAAACCTCCCTTTGAGAACAGGACAACCCAGATCCCATCCTTAACTCTATTCACCCACCACCAAGGGGAAAAGTAGCAACGAAAAAGTTTAAAGCGATAAGGGGGCTCCGGGGAGCTCTGCACTCACTTCTAACTGGGTGGACCCTTGCTGATCCCGGCTGCAGTATTCCAGCTTCAACAGGCCGCTCCTGGAGCAACAAAAACCCTTGGTGGTGGTCCCCTGGTTCTCAGCTGATCCTCTCAATTCTCCTCCAGAGAGGGTTGCTGGTTGCCTCTCAGAGAAAGCCTGATAAAATTCAGACTTCTCCTCAGGGAAGCAGTTTACCGGGTGCGAACTCCTGGCAGCCCCTGCTGCCAGGGACGCTTCTCCAGGGGTCTTCTTTTAAGTCCCTGTTCACGGTGCACCACTTATAGCCTGCGCGGAGACTGTCTCGGTAGACAGAGACCGGCAGCGTGTCCCAGAAACGTCCCTCGTTGAACCGCTCTGGTAGGGCTGCTTTAGCTCCTGCTGCGGCACTCTGCTACCCTGGCGGTGGGCGCAGAGACAAGTTCTAGCAGGTCCAGGGGTAAAGAAAAAGGGAGGGATCTTCTGTATGGGTATCCGAGGAGTTAATTAACAGTTTCTTGCTCGAATGGGTCCAGGGACAGAAGACCCAGAACAAAGGAGAGCACAGACTTTTATTCAGCAACAAACAATCACCTGAGGGTCCAGGGGTGGGGGAAAGGTGGGACAAGCTTACACAGTCCAATGAGGAGAGGGAAGGGGAGGAGAAAGAGAACCACAACCAATGGAGTACCGAGTAGCACAGACCCTTCCAGATACAGATACATATGCATAAGGGGTGGAGAACAAACAGTCCAATCAGTGGGGTGCAATTAACATAGGAAGAACCCATCAATCACGTGGAAGAAACTATTATCCTCCAGAGGGAAGGGGAGGATTCTCAAACCCAAGCAACCCTCCACCATGGCCCCTTAGATCCCTTGGGACCTTCTGGATCTTCCTGGGCCTCAGTGGTAGCCTCAATGGCCACCACACAACCCCAAATGTATACCTCAAGTCTGTGTAGATGCTTATCCTTTTCCCTTTTGCCATTTCCAAGGCATGGATTTGGGCAATTATCTCAGTTGTCTGTGCAGAGGTGTTTATTGGTAACTGTCCAGATTGTATTACCTCTCGGCAGGTGGTAACTGCATACCTAGCATGCCACTTTCCACTGATGACATAGCTGCTCCCATCAGTGAACCAGGTCTCTGCATCATCCAGAGGGGGAAGGTGTATCTCCCCTTGGTTTCCGCTGAGGAAAGAAGCTGTGTTGACACTGTTAGTTGCCATTATTTCTACATCATTTTGTTCCACCATGATGGCTTGGTATTTCAGGACCTTTGTGGGGAGAACCGGTGTCCACCTTTCACTTCCAGGACTGCGGACACTGTATGAGACACTAGCACAGTCATTTTCTGGATTCAGCATGACTGCAGTGACTGCTCTGAGGCACCCAGGCTATCCTTTAGCTGCTGCATCTAGCTGCTTAGAGCAATAAGCCTCTTCCCGTCGGTACGGATCCAAGTCCTGCGCCAGCATGCCCAGAGCAATCCCCTGCTTTTCATGGGAGAACAGAAAGAGTGGTTTGTAGAGTTTGCGGTCTGTTTCGGACAGCCAGGACAGACGAGAGATCTCTGAAGTCGGGTTGTAGAGCATGAAGTTTATTGTGAAAAGGCGTAAGAGACCTGTTAGGGGCTGCCAGACGCAGCCCGGAGCAGGTCAGAGAGGCAAGAGAGGATCGAAGAGAAGAGAGAGAAGAGAGGATCTAAGAGAGCTAAGAGAGAGGATCTAAGAGAACTAAGAGAGCAAGCTTGTCGCTTACAATACAATAAATCATCTTCTGTGCTGAATATTCTAATTTTCAGTAACCAATCTAGAACAAACTACAAATCTTATAACATTTGCATACAGCCTATGAGAACTATTGCGTTACCATACAGTGTTATATTTTAAACCTTAAAAACTGCTTTTTGGACCCTCTGCCAAGTTGGTAGGGTCTGCTCTGACCCTTGGACCTGTTTGCGAGCAGAGAGTATTGTTTAATCAAAGGGGGGATTACCTGCAGTGGCCAGGCCATTGTTTTCCAGTTGTTCAGCAACTGGGGTTTGGTATTCCAAAGCTTGTCTTCATTTCAATCTCGCTTATAGTTTCTACATTCTCAGCATCTTTTGATAGGTAATCATATTTATAAGGCTTTCCTATTTCATCTTCCCCAACAGTGGTTTACTCATGTCTGGGAGCCCCAAAGCTGGGGCTGACATGAGAGCATTTTTTAGCTGATTGAGGGCCTGTGTGGACTCTTTTGTCCACTGAATGTCTCTATTTCCGCTTGTATTAAGAGCATACACGGGTTTCACAAGCAATCCGTAATTATAAATCCATAACCGGCACCATCCCATCATTCCCAAAAAGGTTCACAATTCTTTTATTGTCTGGGGTTTTGGGGTTTGGCATATTGCCTCTTTGTGGCTTTGCCCTAGAGTTTGCTGTCTAGCACTGATCTCATAGCCCAGGTAGATTACTTTCTGTTTTACCACCTGAGCTTTCCTTTTGGATACTCTGTACCCCTGCATCCCTAGAAAGTTCAAGCGGCTTACTGTCCATTCCACACAAGCCTCTTCTGTTTGGGTGGCTATTAGGAGATCATCTACATACTGCAATAGCTTTCCTTCTTCTAGTGGGGCTTCCCAGGATTCCAGGTCTTTAGCAAGTTGTTCTCCAAACAAGGTAGGGTTATTTTTGAACCCCTGGGACAACATGGTCCAGGTGAGCTGCATCTTGCACCCACTCTGAGGGCTTTCCCATTCAAATGTAAAAATTTTCTGGCTGTCTTCACGGAGAGGGAGGCAAATTAAGGCATCTTTTAGATCCAAAACAGTAAACCAAGTTAGTTCGAGTGTTAAGCATGTTAACAAAGTGTAGGGGTTTTCCACCGCAGGATAAAGATCCTCAGTTATTTTGTTAACAGCCCATAAATCCTGTACCACTTGGTACGACCCATCAGGTTTGTGGACAGGCAAAATAGAGGTGCTAAAATCAGACTGGCATTCCCTTAATAATCCTAGCCGCAAAAAAATTTTCAATCACTGGGCTAATCCCTTCTCTGTCCTCCTTCTTAATAGGGTACTGTTTAACCCTGACCGGTTGTTTTCCCTCCTTGAGCTTAATCTGTATTGGGGGTGCATTTTTGGCCCTTCCAGGTACATTTGTGGCCCATACCCCAGGGAATACTTGGTTTGTGATTTCTTCCCTCATCTCTTCTTCGGTCTCTGAGGTAGTCAGTATTAAGCTTAATACCTCCACATATTGCTGATCATTTACCTCCAAAGTAATTTCTCCATTTTTAAACTTAATGGCTGTTTGTAGCTGTTCCAGCAAATCTCTATCCAGAAGTGCCTTTGGGAAGTTGGGCATGTATAAAAACTTGTGGGTGTCCCATTTTTTCCCTAGTTTATACTTCAAGGGTTTACAAAAGTATGCCTTTTCAGATTGGCCTGTTGCCTCTTTTACTATGATATAATCATCTCCCACCGGCATTAAAGTTTGATTTAAAACTGAATACACAGCTCCTGTGTCAACAAAATATTCTACTCCTTCGTTTTCCCCTAGCTTCTGCTCAGGAAGATTTTCCCCCTGGTCGTTTTCAGTCTTCTTTCACATCTGTGACCACCCCCTTCCCTTCTTCTCATCTGCTACAATTGCTATCAGCTTTTTCATCTCTTGTTTATAACTCTTCACAATTACTAAATACTCTTCACGTTTCTTCCAGTAAGGTCTCCAACCTTCTCCCATGCACCCCACCCCCCCGCCCCCAGATTTTCTGAAGCTTTCTTCTGCTGTCTTCTGTGGATTGATTTAAGAATAGGGATACAAGTTGTTGTACTCCCACCTCAGATCCAGGGTCCAGTGGAGTGTTGTGATGCATTGTGTTCCTCAGGCGATTCAGGAACTCGGATGGTGACTCTGAAGGACCCTGTCTGACTGCATATAAAGCTGACCAGTTTATCACTTGTGGGATGGCTCTCTCCATCCCCTTTGCAATCCATTCCTGATAATTATGAGATAGGGCTACCTGGAGGGGAGGGAGCTGGAGTTGGGGATGGTGTTCCTTCTGAGTCAGCTTCCTCCTCCTGTCTTCTCCTAAGGGGAGGCTTAAGTAAACAATTGTTTAATTCTTGTTCCTGTACCGTTACCTGGTGGACTTTGTCAGGTCTAGTGCATCTGTGGCCTATGTTGCATGCCAAGCAACACTGCTTCATTTTCCGCCGACTTTGTTTGTTTTCCTTTTCAATTGCTAATATTAAAGGATCACTAGGGGATTGAATCCCACAGTCTCTTTGCCACTCAGGGTGGTTTCAGAGGGAGAAAAACATGTCAGGGCGTTGTAGATGAGTTACAGTTAAGTGTTATAAGGTTACTGGTTAATAAAGTTTGGGAGTTAGTTGTTGGGGAGAAATGTGTTGATAATTAAAAGGAATGTTAATTAAGGTTACCTGGTATTCGATATGTAAATTGAGTAGTTATAAGAATTAAGCCAGTCGTTGTAAAAGGCTGTTCTGTGTAAGGTGGGGGGGTGTTACGAAAGGATGTGGGAGTTAAATATTAGTCCTTGTCTCCTGCCCAGGCCTTGGCAGTAGGTAGTAAGTTTACTGAGGTGGCCAGCACCCCAAAACCCACTCTCGTGTATAAGTTCTTTTAATGATGACTGATTCTGTCTATTATAGAATGAAACATTTATTAATAGATGGGGAAACTAACAGATATAAGACTTGAAAGCAAACCAATACTACACAGGAATAAAACAAAAAGAGAGACTACAAGTAGTTTAATATATACAGTGCACGAGAATGGTACCTTTTTCAGTTACAGCTAGCGAAGAAATAGCATAAGCTTAGGATTTAATGTATCTTACCATCCAGTTGCTGGTGCAGCACATTGAAATCCTTTCTCTCAATCCCCGACGAAGTAACCACAAAGCCTGCGTCCAAACTTCAGGGAGAAGCTTCAAACACTTTTAGGGTGTGAGAGACTTCTGCCTCAGTGATAGCTCGTGTATCTTTTATAGTGTAAAACCATGGTTCTTAAGTCAGCAATTTTCTTTTATCTCTCCTTCTATCAGCTCTCCAGACTAAGATTGTTAATTCTTAGCTGAGGCTTGAGCCCTCTGGCACCAGAGATAACCCCTGTTGGGCCTTCCTGCCCTTAGGTTATCTCTTTGTGCATCCGTTATTTGTGGCACATAGGAAGAGGATGTAAGGAGGTAAACGTCCTGCCACAATCCACTCTGTGACTTAGAGTCATTGGTTTTATCTCATGGAGTGATAGTGTAGGTATTTCTTGTTTCTACGTTATAAAAGTATAGACTTTTATATATGTGTGCACTATCTTTGAGTATTTTTGATATACATTGTTTTCTTTGGTTGTACTATTTCTTCAAAAGATGTTGTATTAACATTGATAAGGAGTACCTGTTGTTGTTTCAGTTTATGTAACACTTATACATGTAAGACATGGTATTATAATCAGAGTGTACATGATGGTTTAAGGGTAGTTCAACTATTAGTCCATGTAGGGTAGGTTGTTCCTTCACCCCGTGAAGCTTGAAGCCACAGGAGTATGAGATGTAAATCAGGAACAAAGGAGAATTTATGGAGGTAGTTATTTGGTTGTAGTGACTGAAGAAGTTCAGTGGTTGGTTGGTCATTTTTTTTTTTTTTATGTTTCTGGTCTACTCTTTTTCTTTAGTGGAGTTTAGTTTGCTTAAGATAATAAGTGTTAGACAATTCTACAACAATTTAAGTAAAAACATTGTGGTAGTTTGAAAGCAAATCAGTGAGAGGCTCAAAGTTAGAACTACAATTTAATAGGAAAAATGTAGTAATACAAAAAAAAAACACTGACAGAGTCAGAATACAACCTGACACCCTGTCGGTCAGGGTGTTGGTAGTAGTCTACTTAGAAGGTGGTTGCAGTCCTCTGGGAGTGATAGATGCGCTTCTGTTGAAGCAATGATCCTGAGAAAGGTGTAGTTCTCCTCTGAAGGTCCAGTGGTGGTGTAGAAGGGTCTGGTCTTCCTCTGGGAATCCCGTGGAAAAAAGCTGCCTGTGGTGCTTCAAATCTCAGTTTATATGCAGATCGGGATACATTGGTTCCTCCCCCTGGGCGGGGCATCTCACAATGGGATGATGAGCCACTATCTGCAATGTTTGGGGTGAGTGAAGTGCCCATCTGGCTCCAACGACCGGCCCATTAGCAAACTATTCTGCAGCCATCAGGAACACTGCCACGCCTGGCCTTAACGACCGGCCTATTAGCAAACCGTTCTGCAGCTATCAGGAACACTGCTACGCCCGGCCCCAACATCCCACGAAGACGGTGATAGAATACATACCATTGTAACCTAAGACAAACATATATATATAGTATTACATAATAGTTTGATTGTCTCAGGGGAATTAAGGATTTACTGAAGTTTAAATTTATTTATGTTCTACCTTGAAGAGGTAGAAAGGGAGAAGTAATTAAAGTTGATTTTGAAAATTTAAGTCAATGTTACATTAAGGGTGAACTCCCTTTTATCTACTGTGATAATCAGAGTGAAGGTGCAAATATTCTACAGCGATATTTGTAAAATTATAAGTGATATATAAACATCAACTAAAACAACTAAATTAAAATAACCAAATTAAACAAATGTAAATTCATTTTTTGGGATTTTTATAGAAAGTGGTTATCACTAGACTTACATATTTTATTGAATGTAATTTTATAAATTTGGAATATGACCTATACACTAAACATTAATGTTAGAACCACAATTACTACACTAACTAATTTCTTTATAAATATGTTTAGATTTGGGATCTATGCGGTTATTTGATCAAATATATTTGTTTTTTGATCCTTTTGGATTTTATGTAAGATTTTAGTGTTCTTTCTCATTTCTTCTAAATTAATCTGTATTTTTAGAGTTTGGTCAATGTATACACAGCAGTTAGTATTGATAACTGTGCATACCTCACTTTTGGAAGTTAAAAGTAAATCCAAAGTTATTCGGTTTTGTTTTATTACTTTTGAGAGACTGGTGACTTCTTGTTGTAACGTACTGATTGTATCATTTGTTCGATTTTCTATTTGTTTAATGATTCCGGATATATTTACTATTGTTTGTTTCACTTTAGGCACTCTTAACCATGGTAGGAACCTTCTCATAAATTTATGGAAACTGGTGGATCTTTCAACCAAGGGGTTTAAATTTTGTTTGTATCTCATCATAAAGGATCGTAGATGTCCCCTGGGGAATTCTGATTTATCAATGACATCTATCTCTGGGACTACAGTTTCAGTGGTGCATATTCCATGTCATTTGGGGGGTAGAGCTTTTCTAGCTTGATTTTTATAAAGTTAATAGTATTTTATATTTTCTGGAATAGGCCACCACTGTGTGGTTAAAATACTTTTTATAGTTACATCTAGATATGAGTGGCACTTGGGATAGATTTTCATTATGATCCCTGAGTGACACTCAGGTAAATCTAATTTTTGGCATGGAATTACCCCTGGTCTCCATAGCCATTTGTGGATATAAGAGGTTTCTATGGCTATTATATCGATTGTTAGGACTTGGTCTACAAAGGTTTGGACTGTTTTCTCTTTTAGAAGGAACATGATTTTGGAAGGAGGAATACCCTTAGAAAATATGTTTGGTGTTGGGATTCCCACTATCCGAACACTTTCATCTGGGTGAGTAGGGAACTGAGAGCATATCCAGCAACTGCTGCGATTTGTTACCAGTGTTACAGCTTGCATTAACTTTAGATGGGAGGGTTTTTTTCAGGGATCGGGTAGTATTTGTTCTATTTGAGTTAGATTGGGTTGGTTTTTTGGAATAGTGATAATGGGTTTTAGTTTTCCTTCCATAACGGCTAATTGTCAAGTTTTGTTAGGATGGCTAATTAGCCATTCAGCATTAAAAACATTGATTTGTAAATATAACAATGTAAGTAATATCATAATTAACATTCTTGAATACAACAGATTTATTGGTTGGTGTGTAGTTTAGTCCTGTAGGTTCTTCTGTGTGTCTAGATTTGGTTTTACTTTTTATAGCAGTCTAGGAATCTCAGTAGCTTTCACAGTCGTGCCAGTAGTGGACAGTTTTTTCAATGTTGTTTGAATGTTTTTTTGTTCTACATCTGGATACATACCTAGCTGTTGTCTAGTGAGGATACACTTAAACATTTAAGGTTATTAGAGAAATTAAAACAATAGAACTTAAGTAATAATAGATTTTTTTTCAGAGAGTTATAGCAGTGGTTCCTTCTTTGGCGTCTAGTTTTAAATTTAGTCTTATATTCATTGTTGCCGCATGGGACAGTGTAGGAGCCGTTTGTGAGGTTTCATTGGGAAACTTGTTTTGTTTTAGAGTAATGCCAAACTTGTACAGAGGTAAGGGTGTCACTGTATAGAGTTTCAGGACAGGGAGACTGGAAAATTAGTCTTTAAGTTTTGAGATAGTAGTTTTTGTATTGGCATGTTTGCTCTTTGTGGTTTTAATAGTCTAGTATACTTTCTACATCTGTTAGTATGTACTTGTAACTATTAGATGTTTTCAGGGGTCTGATATAATTTATTTACTACGTTGACCAGAGTGTCTTAACACATCTTCTTGGTTATTGGTCAGTCTCTTTTTTGTGCTGTAAAAATAAGGCACAATTATTTATTAAATTGATATCAATTTTGTGGATGAATTTGTAGCTAATCCACTTTATTGTTACAATAGGCTTGTAACATTTGGGGTTTTTGGATGAGTTTTAATTTAAATTATATGGATTTGTCAAGACTGAGTGTATTGGGTCTGACCGGGGAAAAGCTCACAGCCCTTACAGTGCTGTGCTTTGCTTTGGTAGCTGGCGTTGATAACAGAGCAGTGTTTTGGCTACCGCCAAGCAGTGCTGTCCCTCTGACATTCCTTCCCCCACTGAAGGGGATGGGGGTGGGCAAGATCCTGGGAGGGGACACCAGCAGGCCAGCTGACCCCAGTCAGCCAAAGGGATATTCCATACCATATGACATCAGCTCAGATATATAAGGGAAGGAAGAGAGGAGGAGGAGGCACTCAGGGCTGGTCCATGTTTGCCTCCTTGAACAACCGTCACGCGTGCTGAAGCCCTGCTTCCCAGAAAGTGTCCGGACATCGCTACTGATGGGAAGTAGAGATAGATTGTTTTCCCCTCTGCTCTTGCGCGCGCAACTCTCAGCTTGTTTGTTTTATTTTTCTCCCCGCTGTAATAAAACTGCCTTTTCTTACCCTGATAGTCTTTTTTTTTTCAATATTATCCTCTCCCCTCTCCCAGTGGGAGAGGGAGTGATAGAGTGACTGAGTGGGCACCTGGCACCTAGCTGGGGTCAACCCACAACACTGAGCCTGTAATAACAATCACTTCTAATCTTCTTTTTGGTAAACTGTTTTCTTATTTACTTGTCAATCTAATGTTTTGCACTGACACAGTTACTGTGTAGCACTAGCCTATACAGCATATGAATTTATATATACTGGTTTTGTATTTTATTTTACTTCCAGTAATACAGTTTTTCAGTTCTTCTATTAGTGTTTCTAAAGTTCGTGATTATTTAACCACTCCCACTTTTGTTGTTTTCTTTTTAGCGTGTATAAGGGTTTTGCTATTATGGAAAATCTAGGGACGTGATTTCTCTAGTACCTCAGAGTACCCATGATTTGTTGCAGTTCTTTTTTTGTCCTGGGGGTAGATAGAGTATCTAATTTTGTAATTGTTTCATTTGGAATTATAGTTTGGCCTGCTACTCACTAAGTACCCAAGAATTTAAACTCTTTAGAGGGTCCTTTATACTTAGTTGAGGGCACTTTTATTTTTTCTTCATTTAGTTTATTTCATATGTTTTGTGTTGTAAGTTTCACTGTGTTTTCTTCTTCCCCCCCCCTACTAACACATAATCAGTGTATTGGTGAAGTTGTACTCCTTGGATTTTTATTTGTTGAAGGAGTTTTGCTAAAGTATTGTGAGTGATAGTTGTAGAGTGTTTATATTTTTGGGGAAGACCATTAAATGCATTGTTTTTTTTCTTAAGTAAATGCAAATTTGGGTTTATCTTGTTTTTGAATAGGTACCATAAAAAACATGTTCCTTATGTTTAACACTGCCATTTACTTGTGTGCTGATGTTTGTAGTGTAGCAGTGAGATTTGTAATGTTTGGGACAGTTGTAGTTAAAGGTTTTGTGTTTGTGTTAAGTTTCCGGTAATCAACTGTGAAACATCAGCTCCTATTTGGTTGTTTTTGTTTTTTTTTTACCGGCTAGACAGGGGAGTTGTATACAGAGTGTGTTCTAAATATGATGTCCCTCTGTTCTAAAATTTTAATTACTTTATTTATCTCTTGTTTGGTTTCAAGGGGTATAAGGTATTATTTGACATTAGTTATAGTAGAGGCAGGTAATATTAGGGCCATTTTTTGAAGGTTAATTTTTTTGGGGGGGGATTTGAAGTAAAGGCAGTGGTATTCATTAACTAATTTTGTTGTAGAGTGAGATACTACTAGTATTTGCCATGCTTCTCGTATGTAAATTTTGTCTTTGAAAGCAAGCAGAGTTTGGGGAGTTGAGAGATAGGGAAAACTGGTTTGACTTCTCTAGGCAGGAGAAGTTGAGTTTTATTGTCTATCATTCACTTTAGCAACATCAATTTGCATCTCTGAAGTTGCTGTTTCACTGTTTGGAATTTGGTAGTCACACACATACACACACAAGTACACAGGTAATTTTTATGCACACAGATACACTCTAAAAGAAAAGTTAAAGTATTTGAGTGAAATTTGTTTGTGGTTACCACAGAAAAATCCAGGAACTTTACCTTCCAAAAAGGGAATTTGGCATTTAGGTGAAGGCAGTTAATATACAAACTGCTATGTGTAAATGCACTGGGAACACCCGTAGCGGAAAGGTTTTAATTATATCAAAACAGATTTTAGTAGTGTAAGAGATAACGCTTTTCATTAGAGTTAGTTTAACTAATTCTAATTTTATTTTTCTTAAAAACTTTAATTTAGTTTTGTGGCTCTTGTTGGAGTATTTAAAAGAGATTTCAAACTCTGGTGGTAGTTACAAATTTTTAAAGGTTTTTCTCTGCTCTTACTAAGAGTTAAGAGTAGTTAGTTGTTAACATGCAGGAATGTGGGGAAGCTGGTTTGAGGATCCAGCTTTAGGGTTTTTCTCTGCTGTAAAGAAGTGTTAGGGTTTGTTGCTAGTTTGTTTTTTTTTGTTTTTTTTTTTGTGAGAGCAAGGGTTTTAATTGCTGTTTTTCCTTCCCCAACTATCTAAAAGGAGCTAAGGATACTTACCCATTTTTTTACTGAACAATCTTAGCACATTTGGAGTTCTTTTTAGTAAGGTAAGAATCGTCTTTGCAGAGTTTGAGATACATACATCTGCAGGTTCATGTTTTATTTGTAAATAGTTGATTTTTGCATCAGCAGCAGAGGTATTTTTAGTTGACTGTATTGCTCCTCCCGGCCGATGTGTACTTATTAAGTCAGGAGGGTTTGGTTCGTGATTTAGCAGCGTACCATCACGACCCCCGCTCCTAAGAGCGGATCGTGACATCAGTTGGCGTCACGGACAGGATTCTGAGGCAGAAGGGGTTGCAAGGTTTTGTGTAGTCTGTAATAGGGGAAGGACATTTTGCTCCAGCCGCACCTAGCCCGACACTCCGAAAGGGTGAGCGGTGTCTAGAAAGCAAGGGGGGCATCTCGAATTTCCCGCAAACTGCACATGCCTAGGTGAAAAGCACCCCTATACTCTGTTGAGGGTTCTGTCCTCAGAATTTCACAAAAGAATCTCTTGGTGCAAAAGGGGGAGTGTTGTGTTTCTTTTTAAGGTGGGTGTGTAAGGAGTTAGTCTACTGGGTGTTAGGAGAGGCAACGGATTGTAACTAAACAGAGCCCCCAGTAGACTTAGTCTCTTCACCACTTTAGGGAAGAGCTGGGAACACAGCCCGGTTCTCGGGACTGTGGATGCAACTAAGTTTTACCTCCCTAAAGTGGTTTTCATTATCCCTTCGAAAACATGACCTCAAACACTAAAACAAAACATACAGCTGCATTTTATGCCTTGTTAGCAAAACACAATGCCCGACCCTCTCCAGGAGGGGAAGAGTGGGCACAAAACAACTGGTTTAATTTAGAAAATGTGATTGATAGAATTTACTCTTTACAGCGTGGGTCAAAATTCAAACTTGGCCGAGATAAAGCTGTAATTTGCTCTGTACTAGGAGCATGCCTTACATCGGCTATAGATCACCGCTTTAAGCGGTGCAGTGAGCAGGAAACAATAATAGACTCCCTGCAAAACTTAGTAGAAATTTTACAGAAACAATTAGAGGAAAAAGAGAATTATATTCTCTTGTTACAAGATCTTTGAGAGAAAAATGTCCAA
This sequence comes from Eopsaltria australis, assembly GCA_034509425.1. Lineage (NCBI taxonomy): Eukaryota > Metazoa > Chordata > Aves > Passeriformes > Petroicidae > Eopsaltria > Eopsaltria australis. The sequence continues at coordinate 29,972 of JAVTVJ010000720.1, forward strand.
AAGATTCAAGGAACACTGATCCACCACCTGACACAAAGGAAAAGGAAACACCTTATCCCTTCAAGGAATTAAAACAAGTAAAAAATTGTGGGGAAAACTGCTGTCCTCATCTAAGACCTTTAATTAAAACAGAATACAACTATCTTAATGATGAGGATGATGATCCACACATCACCACCAAACAAATTCCATTCACTGCCACTGAACTAGCTAAGTTGAAAAAGGAGTATGGGCGGCTTCCCCATGAATCTGAAACAGAATATGTCTTCCGAGTGTCACTCACCAGAGGAGACCAAATTCAGTTAACTGAGCACGAAGCCAGTGGATACTGGGGGCATGGAGTCTTCTTAACAACAGGATACAGACAACACACATGGTCCCTAACTCAACGAGCAGCCTATTGGGCTGGGGGACTCAACCCTCTAGAAAGGGGAGACCCTTTAACTATTGTTAGTACCCCTGATCAACTTCTAGAAAGCGTTCACAAAGCCGCTTGTCTGCAAATGATTCATGAAAAGAAGTTGATTCCTGAATATGAATCCCCTGTGCAAATGCCTGTGAAACCTGAAATGAAGACCCCTTTAATTCGGGGTCCCCCAGAATCACTCAAACCCACAGCGATTGTCTTACAGAAAACCATAGCGTTTGTGGGTCCCGTAGAGAAGCTGGAAAAATTCCTTGAAAACCCAACAGATCGAACCGGATCTACTGATCCCAGGAATGCCCCAAATTCTACACCTTCTCAGCCGTTGGGTTCACACTTGAATTCACCTGCCAGTGATCGCAAAGTTTATACATGTAGTGAGGTTGCAGAAGATCCGATTAATTACAATAGAAAACGTGGACCTGTAAAAACCCCACAAGAGAAATCAGAGAAAACACTAGCTAGCAGGGACATTGGGGTCCCTCATAGTGAAAACCCAGAAAATAGTGGACCCCCCTTGCTTTCTCAAAGTCTGGGCAGTGAGCCTAAGCAACCCCTCCCTCAGAGCCTGGGAAGTACCTGAGTTTTGTTGCAATTCCCCATATGGGCCACCAGATATCGCACGGTTGAACACGAAGAATCAGGCACTCACTCAGGTCACAGAGCCACCAAGGCTGGCAGGAGAGCAGAAGAGCCCAGCCTCTCTTTATTCTTTCATTTATATGCCTTTTCATATACAGTCATGGATTGGACAATGAAGTTACCACCTCTCCAATTCCATAGGTGAGAAACACAGTCCATCAACCATCTCCGCCCTCAGGAAAGGAATGACAAACAATACCAAAGGTACAAAACAATCCTTGGCCGGTTAGACAAACATGGACTATGTTTACATAAAATCTATGAGAACCTTTGCTACCAAGTATCAACATAGCACACTGTAAAAATCAGGGCAACAAGTAGCTACCAGCCAACATAGCTCTGTACCTACACAGAGCTACGGGCTGTCCTAGAACTCTTAGTGACATGGGACACACCCTAGTTCTAGAGCAGACTACTGGTTTGATTTTTACATAAATTGTCACCCTCTTCTCTTATGTTGGATTCGTGTGATCCTTTTGGGTTACTAACCTGGTGGTACCTGTAGTTTCTTTTCCTTTGCCTTACTGACAAATGGGAGCATAAAGGCCTGATGCTACAAAAGAGTCAACATATCTACACTCCAGGATTGTCCAGTACTGTTCTTCAATTGTCTTTGGGCAGAGCCCAAAACAACTAGTTTCTTTTCACGTCTGAAATGCTCAGATGATGGCAAAGCCAATGACACAGATCAGGAGGAGGAAGTGGAACTGCTGTCTAAACTTCTACTGTTGGAAAAGCAAGTGTCAGGTTACTGTAGTTCATCTGTTCTGTTGACTCTATATTCCCCAGCTACCTTACATTTCCCTCCTCTTGTCTACTGAATCTTGCTTTCCTTGGTAAGGAAAAGTAGCCTATCATATTTTAGCTCACTTGCTTTTCCCTTGGATCCAATTATGTGTGAGGGAAAAAGGAAAAGAGGTGAGTCCAAATTGATGCTCTTTGCTATCTGGTACCTGAAGTTTGTCATAGATATCTTGATTTGTGACAGGAACAGAACATAAAATCAACAAAATGGGGCTTAATTGGGGTCACCTCCAGCACATGTATATAAGCAAGGAAGTACCAACAAGGCACCATTGTGGAGAAATCCCTCAAAACACTTTCTAGGATGTCAACATGATGGGATGCCTCTCAGAAGTGCCTGTACACTAATGCACACAGCATGAAGAATAAACACAAAGAGTTAAAGACCTGTGTGCAGTTGCATGGCTACAATCTTGTTGGGATCATGAAGACATGGTGGGATTGCTCCCATGACTGGAGTGTTACAATGGAGGGATGGATACAGGCTCTTCAGGAAGAACAGGGTAGGAAGATAGAGCAGCTTGAGTTCTTGGAGCTCTGCCTGAGGACAGATGAGGAGCCACCTGAGAGCTTATGAGTAAGGATTATAGAGAAGGTGTATAAGGGTAACACTGTAGTGAGTGTTTGCTCTACATCACTTGACCAGGAAGAACAAGTGGATGAGGCCTTCTACAGACTTGTGGTAGTTTGAAAGCAAATCAGTGAGAGACTCAAAGTCAGAACTACAATTTAATAGAAAAATGCAATAGTACAAAAACACTGACAGAGTCAGAATACAACCTGACACCCTGTCAGTCAGGGTGTTGGTAGTAGTCCACTTAGAAGGTGGCTGCAGTCCTCTGGGAATGATAGATGTGGTTCTGTTGAAGCAGTGATCTTGTGAAAGGTGTAGTTCTCCTCTGAAGGTCCAGTGGTGGTGTAGAAGGGTCTGGTCTTCCTCTGGTAATCCAGTGGAAAAGCTGCCTTGTGGTGTTTCAAATTCTAGTTTATATTCAGTTAGGGATACATTGGTTCCTCACCCTGGGCGGGGCATCTCACAATGGGATGATGTAGTTTATCAGTGGGACTCAATGGCCCATTAACTGCAGCCATTAGGGATGAGCAAAGCAAAGTGCCCCACCTGGCTCTAACGGCTGGCCCATTAGAGAAGATGTCCCACGGCGATCAGGGATGAGCCAGGAACACTGCCCCACCCGGCCCCAACATCCCATGAAGATGGTGATAGAATACATACCATTGTAACCTAAGACACTTCTTGAAGTAGCTACATGTTTTCAGGCCCCGGTACTCATGTGGGACTTCAGCCATCCCAATATCTTCTGGAGGGACAACATAACAGGGCATAAGCAATTCAGGCAGTTCCTGGAGATCATCAGCAACTTCCTCCTCCAAGTGGTAGAAGAACCAAGGAGGAGAGAGATCTGCTGGACTGTATGCTCACCAAAAAGGAGGGGCTTGGGGATATGAAAGTCAAAGCAGCCTTGGCTGTGGTGGCCATGGAGTCAGGTGGTGTTCAGGATCCTGAGAGGAGGGAGCAGGACAAAAAGCCAGATCACAACCCTGGACTTCAGGAGTGAAGACTTTGGCCTCTTCAAAGACCTGCTTGGAAAAGTCCCATAGGATAACACCCTGGAGGGACGAGTTAATATTAAAAGATCACTGTGGAGGCTGGTGGGCTAAAGTTCCTCTCCAGGTTAGGGTGACTGAAAAAGCTTGCCCCCAAGATGCTCTGTTCCACTATGCTAATATACCCCAGTTCTACTTCCCCCATTGGCCTGTTGACCTCTCTGCCCCTTCCATACCTTATGTGTTATCTACCCTAGAAAGTTCTCCCTTCCTTGTTCCCCCTTTTGGCCCCTGCTCCCTAGTCACTCCCACAGAGTCTCCCTATTGTCCCCCTGCCCTAACCCCACCTGTGTACCGCCCCTGTGCCCTCAGACCATTGGCCCTGATGCTCTCTCCACTCCCATATACAAGCTGGTCCCTCAGTTGTTCAGGGGGGCTTTTTACCTTAGTCCTTGTCTTTGCTTCTGGACTCACATATGAGCTGTTGGGTTAAACCTCACCATGGAACTCCAAACAAAGACTCTTCTCAACTCCTTGCAGTTGGTGTGTCTGTTGAGCTATCTGGCATGTGTGTTAACAATTGTATGCGTATGAATGTGTGGCCACCGAACTACTCTGCCTGGAGATGTTTCTAGAAGGTCACAACACTCTCATCCACTGGCCCCGGTGGCTTGCGACAGATCACTTCTTCCAAGCTCAAGAGAGCTTCATCCCAATGAGCAGTAATTCAGGCAAAAATATTAGTAGGCCTGTGTGGATGTGCTGCTGGCCAAACTCAAACACAAAAAGGAAGCATACAGAGGATGAAAGCAAGGATGGGCAACCTGGGAGGAATACAGAGACATTGTCTGAGCATGCAGGGATGAGTTTAGGAAAGCCAAAGCCCAAGTGGAATTGAATCTGGCCATGGATGTCACAGGCAACAAGAAGGGCTTCTATAAGTGCATAGATGGCAATAGGAAGGCTGGGGAAAATGTGGGCCTGCTGCTGAATGAGACAGAGGACCTGGTGTCACAAGAGATAGAAAAGGCTGAGATACTGCATGCCTACTTTGCCTCAGTCTTTCCTGGCAAGACCAGCCTTCAGGATCCCCATTTCCCAGAGACCAGAGGTAAAATGTGGAGCAAGGAAGATGTACCCTGGGTGGGAAAGGATCAGGTCAGGGAATACTTAAGCAAACTGGACATACATAAATCCACAGACCCTGATGGGATGCACCCATGAGTGCTGAGTGAGCCAGCAGATAACACTGTGAGGCCACTCTCAATAATCTTTGCTTGATCATGCCAATTGGGAGAGGTGCCTGAGGACTAAAGGAAAACAAATGCCACTTGGTTGTGAGTTAACCTTTGTAACCACCACACATCTGCTCACTTACTTCCCCTGCAGTGGGATGGGAAAGACAATCAGAAGGGTAAAAGTGAGAAAGCACGTGGATGAGGATAAAGACAGTTTAATAGGGAAAGCAAAAGCTACCCACACAAGCAAAGCAAAATAATTAATTCATTCACTCATTCCCATCAGCAAGCAGATGTTCAACTGTTTCTAGGAAAGCAGGGCTTCGTCATGCCTAACGGTGACTTGGGAAGATGCGGGGAAAATGATGGGACATCGTGCCAGATCAATGTGATCGAAAGTGAAGCCGTTTACTGTCCGACAGTGAGCATACTTACACTTTACAGCGTGCCAAAAATAAAACTACATGATAAGTTTTTCTTCTACCATACACAAAGTGTTTGTTCTCATACTGAAGTTTCACACGGGACTTTTCTCTAATTAGAGCACTAAGTATCAGAAGGCTACAATAACACTTTTTTCTGCCAAGTTAATCTTTAGACACTTGCAGCTTGTTTTCGGCTGTGGTGTCTCCCTTTCCCACAGCTGTCCTACAAGTAACCTTGAGCAGAGGCCTAGCTCTCATCTAAGGGGCCTGGATTGCTCACTTATACTTTATGTCTGTGCAGCTGGAGATAGTTATTCTCCACAGGAAGACAAACAACATACTTCCAAGTATCTCCCCTTCCTCCTCCTTCCACACAGTTTTTATTGCTGAGCATGATGTCATATAATCTGGAATATCCCTTTGGATAGTTGGGGTCAGCCATCCTGGCTGTGTCCTGTTGCGTTCCCTGCTTTATCCCGCCCCGGTACCGGCAGCAGAGCGCTAGCGTGAACCTGGGAGGCCGTTCGTGTTCTAGAAGGCTTCCCCGGTGAGCCGATGAGGACACCGCTAGTCCGCGTCTCGGTCTGAGGAGATGTTGCCCTCAGAGCACGGCGAGATAGCAGAGAACTCCCAGAGAAGGAGGGCTCTTAGTGTGTGAATTCGATAGGTTTATTACCTCCAAGGGAGCAAAGAGACCAAGAGCCAAGAACAGCTCATTACATGGGTATTTAAGGGAGGAACAACATCCAATAAACTGAGGGCAAAGGGGCAATACATGGGAGGGGCCGGGGTACATTGCCGAATGGGGTTTAGGGAGGGGAGGGGGAAGAGAGAACAACGAATGAACAACCAGGTAACAGGGAATGTTCCAGAACTGGGATACATAACAGACAAATCAAGGAACCAATAGCAGGAACTTGGGGTTTGTGGCTTGGTGGTCCAAACCACTGCCTCTGGGAGCTTCGGGGGGAAACTCTCGGTCTGTGGAACATGCCACCGGAAGTCCTCATCTTTCCTGGTTCCGAACCACCGCAACAGTGTCCCCTCCCAACTTCTTTTGCCTGAATCATAGCCTGAGTGGAACAATATTATTGTTACCGGAACTGTGAGGAAAATTCCAGTAACTACTATCTTGGATTACAGAAAGGATGGAGATTGACAGATGATTAAAGCAAATCATCTTATGACCCTATAAACAGTGGTCCTAAGCAAGGCTCTTTGGGCTCTCCTGGGCTGCAGTGGGCTGCACCAGTATCTCCCTCTCAGGGCTAGCAAACTCTCAAGTTTGCAATATTTGGAGGACTGCATCCAAAAGCTGACAATAAGACTTGGGCTGATACCCCCTACTCCTCAAGGCTCAACCCTTTGCCTGTTGAGAAATACAAAGACATTTTATGTGAGTATTTCACTGAAGTTGAGAGAAATTTTTAACAGGTGTATACCTTTGTACATACTTATTTGTATCTGTGTGCATGCATATGTGAATTGATTTAAATGCCCTATAGCAAGTGGAATATGCATATTGCCCTCTCAGATCTATAATTGTTACTGCCGTATAACTTGTTACTGTGTAAATCCTATTGAACAATTTTGTAAATGTTAAATTAGTCGATGACTGAGTGCTGCTAACTACTTTGTACATAAACTGTTGATCAAGTCTGAGGCTAAGTTTGGCAAGGGGGTCTACTCTGAATCTTGTGAATCCATGTGAGGGTTCCTCTTAACCCTTTGCACCCTTTCCCTTTTTCATCCTTACACTTTTGCATCCCTGGTCTCTACATAAAATATTTTAAATTGATTCTAATCCGATTTTCCTTTGTGTGCATCATCCATGTAATAAGTAATAGAGTGAACTTTGCCATGAACTTTGTCGCATTTTCACAGATTTTTATTAAACCTGCTTTTCCTGATACCTTTGCTAGTGATTCCTTAAGCAACTCACTCATTCACGACACACCCTCAGTCTACACACTGGTAGGGCAGTGTGAGAAACAAAAAGTCTTGAGATATGTAAGCACTGTTCAGTAATAAAGCATGGGGGATTTCTCAAAATTGTCTTGATCATAAATCTAAAACACAGCACCATACAAACTACCATGAAGAAAATTAAGTGTAGTCTAGCCAAAAACAGTACGCACTCTTGTTTCCAAGTAGGGCAGGAAGGAGGACCCAGGGAACTATGGACTGGTCAGCCTCACCTTGATCCCTGTGAAGGTGATGGACCAGCTAATCCTGGAAACCAATTCCAGGCATGTGAAGGACAAGAAGATCATCAGGATTTGTCAGCATGGCTTCATCAAGGGGAAGTCATGCTTGACCAACTTCATAAACTTCTGTGATGAAATGACTGGCCTGGTAGATGAAGGGTGAGCAGTGGATATTGACTACCTTGACTTGAATAAGGCCTTTAACAGTGTCTCCCACAAGATCCTGTACGGATCTTGTAGAGAAACTGTATGGGCTGGATGAGCAGACAGTGAGGTGGATTGAAAACTGGCTGAATGGCTGGGCCCAGAGGATGGTGATCAGTGGCACAAAGTGCAGTTGGACATCAGCAATTAGCTGTGTACCCCAGGGGTTAATACTGGGTCCAGTCCTGTTCAACATCTTCATTAATGATCTGGATGATGGGGCAGAGTGTATCCTCAGCAAGTTTGCTGATGGCACAAAAGTGGCCAATACGCCAGAGGTCATGCTGTCATCCAGAGGGACTTCAACAAGGTGGAGGAATGGACTGACAGGAAGCTCATGCAGGTCAACAAGGGAAGAGCCAAGTCCTGCACCTGGGAAGAAACAACCCCATGCACCAGTACATGCTGGGGGCTAACATGCTGGAAAGCAGCATGGCAGAAAATGGCCTGGGGGTCCTGGTGGACACCAGGTTGAACATGAGCCAGAAACATAACTGTACTGGGTCTGGCCGGGATGGAGTTCACTTTACACAGTGCTGTGCTTTGTATTTGTTGCTAGAAAGGTGTTGATACACCAATGTTTTGGATACTGATGAGCAGTGCTCCCACAGCAACAAGGCTGTCTCTCCAAACCCCCCACCCTCAAATGCCAGTAGACTGGGAGTGGGCAAGAGGTTGCGAGGGGACATAGACAGGGCTGCTGACCCCAACTGACCAAAGAGATTCCATACCATATGAGGTGGTGTTCAGCAAAAAAAGATAAGAGAAAGGAGGAGGAAGGGACACTTGTTATTAAGGCATTTGTCTTCTGAAGCAACCACTATGCTTACTGAGGCTCTACTTCCCAGGAAGTGCCTGGACATCACCTGCTGATGGGAAGAAGAAAAAGTTTTCTTTTTTCTTTACTTTCTTTGCTTCCATGTGTGGCCTTTGCTTTTCTTATTAGACTGACTTTATATCAACTCATGAGATTTAATCTTATTTTCTTTACCCAGTCTCTCTGAGGAGAGTGATCTTGATGACAGAGTGGCTTGGTGAGCACCTGGTGGCAGCAAAAAGGGCAAATGGTGTCCTGGGCTGCATTAGAAGGAATGTTGCCAGCAGGTCGAGGGAGGCGATCCTTCTTTATTCAGCACTCGTGAGGCCACACCTGGAGTCCTGTGTAGCGTTCTCAGCTCGGTCCCACCTTAGTACCAGCGGCGGAGAGCTAGCCTTATCCTAGGATGCCGTTCGCCCTCGGGAAGGCACCCTCGGAGTGCTGACTATGAGCACAGCTGGCCCGCGTTCGGTCCGGGGAGATGTTGCCCCCGGAGCGTGGTGAAACAGCAAAGAACTACCAGAGAAGGAGGTCTCTTGGTATGTGATTTCGGTAGGTTTATTGCCTCCAAAGGGAGCACATGGACCAAGAGCCAAGAGCAGCTTATTACATCGGTATTTAAGGGAGGAACAACACCCAATAGGATGAGGGCAGGGGACAATACAGGGGAGGGGCTGGGGTACATGATCAAATGGGGTTTAGGGAGGGGAGGGGAACAGAGAGAACAACGAATGAATTATGGAGTGACAGGGAATTTCCCAGAGCGGGAATACATAACAGACAAGTCCAGTAACCAATAGCAGGAGCTTGGGTCCGTGGATTGGTGGTCCAACTGCTGCCCCTGGGAGCTCCGGGGGGAAACCCTCTGTCCGTGGAACCTGTCCGGAAGTCCTCTGGTTCCGAACCACCGCAACATCTCCCCCTGTCTTTTTACTTAAAGAAAGTGATTTGTTAGTACAATGAAGATAATAACTAAAATCCAAAGCAAAGTCTTGAAAATCTGCAAATAAACAAACAAACATTGTTAAATCATTGTCTCTCTACAGGACTGGGAATGATTGGGGTATGGGAGGTACATGGGGTAGGTTTCAGGAGAGTCTAAGGGGAAGATATCAAGAAGAAGGGTCTCAGTGATTTTTCTTGATGACTGTCGAAGTTTGGAGTTTTCTTTTTCCTTCTCTTCCACGCTGATCTCTGTGGAGCAGCGTCTGTTGGTGGATGTGACTGGATCTGCTCTGGTGGATGTGTTGGGTGGAGAGTTGTGATGCCTACTAACTTCAGCCATCGTGGTTCAAGTGACTGGTCATCTGGGATCGCCTCTGATGGGGTCTCCAGTGGCATGGGTGGTGATGGAGAGCAGGACACAGTGGATTCAGCTTTTAATTTCTTTGAGGAGCACAGTGCCGATCCGTTTCCCGAATGGGATGGAGCATGTGGTGTCCAGGAGGCTGTGGAAGACTTAGGTGGAGGGTGATTAGAACTGTTCAGCAGGCTTTGAAGCTGCTGCTTCCATATCTTTTCCCACACCCGATACTGAACCTTAACTAAAATGCCTGTCATGATTGTTTTTATGTCAGATGGGACCAGCACACCTTTTAAGTGAGGAGAATTTCTCCCAAGCTCTCTCTCTACCTTGCAAGGCTCTCGCAAGGCTGCAGGTGACTGTGATTCCCATCGTGGGTTGTTACCCTGAGGGCTGTGCACACCTGATGCCACTGTAAGGCTTGGCTGACTGGCTGCATCACAGGCTTCAGCCTCTCCACTTTTCGGCCCCCAATCTCAGGGTGTGAACGAGGGAGCATAGGGATCTGGAAGTGGGCGGTGGTCAGGGGTGGGACTGCAGTTGATATGAGCAGTCCAGGCGCGGGGTGGGGCGGGGATCTCCCTCGGGCTGGGGCAGGGACCTCCGGCGCAAGGGGAATGGACCCAACGCGAAGACATCATCGGCCGCGGGGGGGGAACCCGACGCGGGGCCAATTGACGCGAAGGGGAAGGAACCGTAGGAGGGGCTGGGAGGATTCGCGGGCTTTCGGCGTGAGGCTGCGCAGTGGGCGCACGGGTGTAGGCACAGCCCCACGAGGCCGCCGCCATCTTTAAACTCGGAACAATGGGGGAGCGCAGCCGGCGCGAGTTTGGCTGTGGGCTCGGAGAAAGGGTTTGGGGTGAAGCTCGCTATGAGGGAATCAGTCTCATAGCGGGAAGAACCGAGGGGCGCGCTTCCCTGCAGCGGGGAAGAGGGATTGGGAAAAGGGGAATTAGGAACGTGGGGTGGGTGAGTCGGGGATTTCGAACTTTCAGGACAATTACGCAAAGTATAACAAATTAAAATCAACAACGGGAAAAATTTTCAGACAGAAACATCACCCCCTCTCTCCACTGCTTGTAAACGTTTTTCTACTAACTCCCAAAAACTCAGAGTTTTAACAGAAGAAGCAGAAGCAAGAGGGACATAGGCAAAGATCCATTTAACAAAACGTTTCCAAGCCTTCTTATTAGCATTCCCATTTTTTAACTTTAGGGTCTCTTTAACTTGGACATGAAACTCCTGCTCTATTTGGGACAGCTTAATACCCATTGTCTCCGAATAAAAGCCTCCTTGCTCTTTTTATACGGTACAAAACTCTCCCTCGAGCCTGATTCCCGCTGCTTATCGCGGATTAGAACTCACCGTCTGCGCTCGGTTCTCGGTGGCTTTCCCGCCGCTATCACGGGCACTGAGCTTCGCCGCCGCGCGCGGATCCTGGTCCTTTCCCACCGCGCCTCGCAGCCGCCAAATCTCACCGCTCCGTGCGGGTCTTGGTTCCTCGATCCCGGCTTCAGTTGCCGTCACCGGCTCCAGAGGGAGAAACATCCAAAAGAGCAAGGGTCTCTGGTCTCGTCAGTCCGTTCAGCTCGCGTACACACTTCAGACGCTCCAGAACGGTTGCTGACGGCCCCTGCAAGTCCACCACTAGAACGCGGAGGTTCTCGCTAGGGGAGCGACGTCCCGAAGGCGCAGTCCGGACCGCTGCTGCGTATCCAGGTCGCTCGCAGGGAACCCGGAGAGGTCGGAGTCTCTGTTCGGTGCGCCACTTTGTTGCGTTCCCTGCTTCAGTCCCACCCTGTTACCGGCAGCAGAGTCCCAGCGCTACCCTAGGAAGTCGTTCGCGATCGGGAAGACTATGAGCACAGCCAGTCCGCTTCCCAGTCCGGGGAGATGTTGCCCCCGGAGCTTGATGAGACCGCAAAGAACTACCAGAGAAGGAGGTCTCTTGGTATGTGATTTCGGTAGGTTTATTGCCTCCAAAGGGAGCACATGGACCAAGAGCCAAGAGCAGCTTATTACATCGGGATTTAAGGGAGGAACAACACCCAATAGGATGAGGGCAGGGGACAATACAGGGGAGGGGCTGGGGTACATGATCAAATGGGGTTTAGGGAGGGGAGGGGAACAGAGAGAACAACGAATGAACAATGGAGTGACAGGGAATTTCCCAGAGCGGGAATACATAACAGACAAGTCCAGTAACCAACAGCAGGAGCTTGGGTCCGTGGATTGGTGGTCCAACTGCTGCCCCTGGGAGCTCCGGGGGGAAACCCTCTGTCCGTGGAACCTGTCCGGAAGTCCTCTGGTTCCGAACCACCGCAACAGTCCTGTGTCCAGTTATGGGCTCCTCAGCACATGAGAGATATGGAGCTACTAGCCAGTCCAATGAAGGGCCACAGAGATGATTAGGAGACTGGAGTATTTCTTCTATGAGGAAAGGATGAGACAGCTGGGACTGTTTAGCCTAAAGAGGAGAAGGTTCAGGATGGAACCCATCAATGTATATAAATACCTGGAGGGAGAGTGAAAACATGATGGAGCCAGGCTCTTTCCAGCAGTGACCATTGATAGGACAAGAGGCAATGGGCACAAGTTGAAACACAGAAGGTTCCATCTGAACATCAGGAAACACTTTTTTTACTGAGGGTGACTGAGCTCTGGAACAGGTTGCCCAGAGAGCTTGTGCAATCTAGGTACTTGGAGATGTGAAAAAGACTTATGAGTGTGAACTTGGGCAACTCTTTCTAGGAGGCCCTGCTTGAGCAGGGATGTTGGACTAGATGACCTCCAGAGGTCTCTTCCAACCTCAACCATATTATTCGTTTTCCTATATTTCAGCGATTAAGAGCAGAAAGATTCTTTAAAAAAACTATTGAAGAGCTCCAATGTGTACAAGCAGAGGAGGGCCAACTCACCACTACAGGTAAGAGACAAAAAAGGGGATTAAATGTATATTTTTGAACGTGCACAGACGTCTTCTGCAGAATAATGGATATGTCATTTTTTTAGCAGATAATAAACCTAAAATTCAGATAAACTAAAAACCACTTTGGGTATTAATTTGCTTTCAATTGCTTATGAACTCATGAAACTTTCAGTTTCACTGCAAGTCTTCATGTTTAGTGTCTTCCCAAATATGTTGGGTTCAGAAAATGTTTCTCCCTACCTCAGGTATTTGATTTCTGAATAGTCATGGTCAACATCCCTCCCATTTACAAAGAATATTATGTCACAATTTCCTGATGCCTACAGGATTGTTCATATGTCGTAATTAATTTCAGTTTACATACTGCAATAAATCATCCACCACAAAACCACTACTCCAGAACTAGTGAAAATAGGAGCAGTGATTGTTCTCCAAATTGTGTCATGCTTATCTTTCCTTCTTGCTAGAGGCCTGACATTTGTATTATTTCCCAGTTACTCAAGGGTTTTACTCTAAATCTATCAACTTGTAGAACAAAGTTTATTCCTGGTCTTCTAAAAGGAAGTTACTGTTCCTCCTGGTAAACATTTTCCTCACACAGCACTGATACCCCTGGGAAGCCATGAGTCTTCAGACAGTCTAGGAGAGGAAATTGTTACTCCTGAAATCAAGTAAGTTAACTCATATTTTTATTCTGTCTAAGCCTTAGAATGTGCACACAAATGACCAATCCTATCTGTTTTTCGGTATTTGAAAAAATTCCAAGATTTGTATTTGTTCGCCTTCACTTTGGATTTCCGTACAACAGAACCTGGGCTGGCCAGCTGCCCACCAAGGTTTCAGACAGCAACCCAACGGCGGCTACAAGCAAGTGTCCCCGACCTGAGCGGGTTCACTGCTGTTGGGTCCTTACTTCCCTTGGCACAGGTTGTGTCTCCCTTTATGGTGGACACTGTACCCAAAGAGCTGGAGTATAGTGGGAGGGATCTTTTGCCCCGTAATAATAGAGACACTGTAACGCAGTGTTAACAGCTCTCTGGGCATCCGGGTGAAAGACGTGGCGGTCCCTTTGCATCAGACTTTTATTGAGGGATTACAAACCAATCACTGACGGGCTCAGGGGAGGAACCAGGGAGGGATCAGGGGACAGGAACCAACTGGGAAGGGAAGGGGGAGGAGAGGAGGAGACTGACAAGGGGATAACACAATCAACTACTGAGTAACAGTGAACTTTCTGGAACCTAAAGATGACAGACAGCACAGTGGCAGCTGGCCGGACAAGTGGGGACAGGGTAGCCAGCCCCCGGGAAGCTCGGCCCATCTACAGGGCAAACCACTTAGGGCTCTACCCCAGGGGAGTCCCTAGCCCAGAGCTTCCTAGGGGGGGAAAAGGGTTTTTGGGGGCTTGGACCACCGCAAGAAGAACCCTTTATGCTTATAGACAAGATTCACTTGACCTCTCTCAAATTTTTCATGTTTCAAAAGGTGAAACAAAGAAACCCTTCATCCTCAAGTTGTGTTTCTCTTCCTGTAAAGAATTCATAGAATTGCAACTTCTTCTGCACTTTAACAGAAAAAAATATTTGTAACAATGGGATTTATTGTTAATGTATATGGAAAAAAACATTAAAATTGTCAAAATGAAGAATAGATTTCAAGATGTATTTGTATCATGGCATTAGAACAACCATGCACTATTAGAAAGAGAAGGGGCAGGACTGAAAATCACTGGTTTAAGATAACTGTGTTTAGCCTTGCCAGAGTGCCTGGTATCACTGTAACTTAATTCATTAAGGGCCACTCACATCTCAGAAGTCCACAAGCTCTTTAGGAGCTAATTTTTTCCTCTGCAAATGTTGGTACAACTATTGCAACATTTGGAAAGCCGCATATGGGTTTGAGAAACTTTTTAGAGTAGTTAAAGGATATCTTGCTAGGTAAGTAATAGCAAACAAGTTGCTTCTTTTCCAGCTGTGTTGCTGTGCATTGCTACAAGAGTAGTTCCTTATTTCCTTGTTTACTTCAGAAAGATGGACAGTAGCAGTGGTTAAGCTGGGAAAACTGCTTCCTTCTGATCTACAGATTAGGGCTGCTGCCACTGCTTTCAATGAAGTGTGCAGATTACAAGAGCCTTCAATCACTGTGGGAGGGGGCTCGCACCCATAGGAACAGCTACTGCTGATCTATCTTCTCCATGTCAACTGTTTGTCTTTCCACTGTAAGCTAGCAAAAAGAGTACATGGCCATTCAGACAAGATTTTCTGTTCAACCACCTTTTCTCATCCCATAAAGAAACATTGCAGACTGGGTGAAAGTATTTCTTTAATAAGGTGGAGTCAGTCTATGGGCTGTTGGTTGGACTTGTTCTAAATAAACAAGTTGTGACTGGTTTTGGTTGACCTCAGGCAGCAGCAGCTAAACATCTTCACAGATTCTCACTCACTCTCCCCTGCCATGCCCCAAATGAACAGGGGGCAGTATAGGAAGAGCAAAAACAAGAAAACGCATGAATCAAGATAGACAGTTTAATAGGTAAAAGAAAGAGCTAAAAAAACCCAAGTGGTGCAAAGGCAACCACTCACCACCTCCCACAATCAGAAGAATGGTCAGTCAGTCTCAAAAAAATCCCCAAAACTACACCCCTTCTTCCTCTATTCCAATTTTTCTTGTTGATCATGATCATCATATGGTGTGGAATATCCCTTTATCCATTTCAGGGCAACTGTCCCAGCTGTGTCCTCTCCCAGGCTCTTGTCCAACCCCAGCTTACTCTGGGTTGGAGCAGAGTGGGGAAAAAAAAAAACTGTTGGAGAATATCCTTCTCCAGCTGCACAGACATAAAGTGGGTGAGCAATCCAGGCCCCTTAGATGAAAGCTAGGCCCCTGCTCAAGGTTATTCTCAAGACAACTGTGGGAAAGAGACATGAAAGCTGAAAACAAGCTGCAGGTGTCTAAAGATTAACTTGGCAGAAGAAACTGTTACTGTTGTTGCCTTCTGATATCAGCTTGGTGTTTTAATTAGAATAGAGAGAGCTCCTGTGGGAAACTTCTGTGGGGAATAATGTTTTGGGCACGGACAGCACTATAAAGAGTGTGGACTTGCTGACAATAAACGAGCTTGATTTACCACTCACATTGAGTTGGCGTCTTGCTCCTCTCGCCCCCCGACAAATGGTGACCCCGATGTGGGGGACCGGACCGGCGAGATCGGGAAAGAACCGGTAGCAGCAACTGGGGAGCTAAGATCTATACCTTTTGCACGGCGAAAGGTTGATCTGACAGCTCGGGCCTCGGGAGAAAGGCCTGCCGCCCGAAAAGGCTACACTCTGACAAGCTGCGTGGCAATCGCAGATTCAGCGGGTAGACGCGGCGCGGAAAGACGCGGAGGGGCCAGCGCGGAACAACGTGGCCCGGCCAGCGCGGAGGGACGAGGAGGCCGTTGCGATCAGCTAGTAGTGGTAAACCAGCTGGACAAAGATGGATCGAGAGGTAGCCTTAGATTTATTAACACGCTTTTTAGAAAAGCGGGGAGTCAGCAAAGAGACCCTAAAGCAGGTAGCAGGATTAGCTACAATGGGGATGGCAAAGGGTTGTTTTGGGGACCCTAATATGATCTTTGAACTGCTGGAATGGCGGAAGTATGGTGATCAGCTGTTTGAAGGGATTTTAGACAGCAACAAGGTATGCGCTAAGCTAGGGAAGCCCTGGAGGGAGGTAACAACCAGTTTGCAGCAATACCAGGCAGAGAAAAAAGTTGCCGCCGTTGCCACCGCGAAACTTGAATGGACCACGGAGGGAAGTGGGAGGGCCCCGGGAGGTGAGTGCCCTATTCCGATAATGCCTTTTTCTGGTCTTAGGAAATAAAGGCTCAGACACGGTTAGAGGGTTGGGGGTTGTTTACCTCAGTATTTTAATAGGATCCCATTCGATGGCTTCTGCCATCCAAACATGTCGCAAAAGCCCCGTCCCCCCAATAGAGTATACAATTAAAGACTCTACACATTAGCATATCTACCAGGAGGGCCCAATAAGGGGCCTGGGTGGCCTAACTTCTAGTTTACAAAATCTGTCCTACTAGGAGACCTTGAGGGCCCACGAAAACAGGGTGTTTGGTCTTCTAACTCTACGTGGTTTCAGGGGTGTTTAGTCTACTGGCCTACTAAACACCATGAAACCGGGCTAAGTTATCACCTAAAGCATCACAAGTATGCATGCTAATACTTGTGAATATAGGGAACAGTGTAAGAAATATTCAGAAGAAAGGCAGAAAAATCCTTCAGGCATCACCAGGAATGCTCGGAATTGGTAACAAGACGCCCAGCCTGCTGACAGTAGGGAAGTGTGTGGTGCTGGGAGTGCACGGATTGCCGGCCGAGCATGGGGTTGCCTCAGAGGCAGCCGCTGCTTGTGCAGGGCTACTGTCCCCCCCGGCGCCTGCGCCACCGGAGCCAGAGGAGGGGTATGCGCCCCTCTCCTGTGCCCCGTCTGGGCCCCAGGAGGAGGACCAGCCGCCTGCACCCCCCCCTCGCTGGGTGGAGGCTTTGTCTGTTTTTGGCAGAATATGCAAAACAGGAACATGTGGGTAGGGAGGCAGAGGATAAGCTGGGCGAAAGTAGAACAGAAAGCTTTAGAAGAGGGGGATGTAAAACTAGCTCAGGACATTAGAACTTTAAGCCGAGCAGAAGCGGCATTTCCAGTGCTGTTCGAGCCCCTGCAGGATGGAGGGCAGCAAGCTACCCACATGGCAACCGATTGGAAGTTACTCACACAGTTACGTACCACAGCTAGTGAGTCCGGGCTGCACGGGGAGCCCACCAAAATGATGTTAACTTATATTTGGGGAAGTGTTGTTGACAGGGTATCCGCAGCTATCGCAGCTTCTGGGGTGCCGCAGTGGATGCAAGGGGCACTGTTGCGCCAGTGTGTTTTAGAAAATAGTAATCAGCAGACAAAGAACATTCTTGTTACGCTGCCCGCAGACGCCTCCATTGAGACAATGTTAGAAAGGATGAGCCGTGTGCCAGTGGGAATGCAGGCATTTATAGCAGAAGTAGTCACCGCCTTGGGAGACAAAATAGGTGAAATGATAGTCCAGGCCCAGATGCAGGCCCGTGGCGCAGAGGCGGGTGGGCCGCACCTAGGCAGAGAGCCCCAGTGCTTCGGGTCTGGGGAAGAGGACGGAAGGGATGGAGATAGATGAAGGACAGCTGACAGTCCTAGACCTCTACCAACTTATCATCTCTGTGAGAGAATTGAACTGTTGTAATTCCATTATTCAGAATCTCCTAAAATGGACTTGAGACTGTAGACTAACCCTGAGAGCGAGAGTAGCCTTTCAAATACCCGTCTGAGAGACAATTAAGAAGGCACTGTGAGACACAGTCAGTGATAACCGAACAGCCGCACCCAAGTCAGCGAGAACAGCTTTGCAATCGGACTCGCTTCTACAATCCGTCAGGGAAGAAGAAACAGAAAGGTGATGTACTGGAAGAATTTCTACATGTTTACAATGTTAGAGACCCCAGCCCACGAGCCTCCAATGGCGGCCACGCCCCCCTCCCCCCACAGCGGTTTCGGATTTCTCCCCGCGGCCGCTGCAATCAGCGGTGGTCCCTGCCCTCAGCTCCGACGGCATCTCAGTGTGCTGGGGGTGGGAGGCTGCGGAGACCACCCAGCTGCCCGTCCCTGCAGCCGGGCAACGACTACGTAACAACAGTTTTCCCTAACCACCGGGACTGTGCACAGCTCGCCTGCTGGTAACCGGGAAACAGGAAGACGAGCGCGGCCGCCCGCCACGCTCCGACAACAGGACCGGCCCCAGCACTCTCTATGCCTGCGCCAGTGCCCTTAACCGCCGGTGCTCCAGCGTCAACCCCTGGGTGCACTTTTAATCGGTCGCTTTTCTGCAAGTCTCAAAGACTGTTCATATTGTCTCGTATAATTGATGCTGACTTTACTGGTGAAATTTGTGTTAACAAGAAGAAATCTGGGGAATCTAGGTTGCTACAAGACTTGCACTTACTCAGTGCAAAAAGAAAAAGGGGGAGACGGGGAGGACAGAGAAAGTGAGAATACTGGAATGACTATTCACAAGCATCCAACCTACAACAACAATTCAACAAAAACAAAAATTGAAAACGTGGCAGAACTGATCCAGAAAGGACGCAGCAGAGTTGTACACCTAACAAGCTGGTGCCAAAGTGGGGCCAGGGCCAAGCAGAACAAGGAAGTTTAGGCAAAAATGTAAACTGATTAATAAGCTAGATCTAAACGAGTGGTAAACTAGATTTACCCAAATTGTAAACCGAATTAGATAAACACAATGAGTTACCTTTGTATTGTTTGTTAATTAATGATGGGAATTATGTTGTTAGATAGAAATGAATAACTGGAATTGTAATCTGTTCTTACTGTTTTTCCTGTTTTACTTTGTTTCAATGAGTGTTTGAGTTTTATACCTACAGCTGAACTTGGAAGTACAGTGATCCCGGAGAAGATAGAGCAAAGAAAAGATGGATCTGTGTGCTTGCAACTTGCAACACTGTTTTCAAACATCTCCCAAGCGATCATCCCTGATGTATTAATAGCTATAAATATGTTGTTAAAGTTTAAATGCTATTAGGTTTATTAAGTTCTGTTACAGTTAAGTATTACAACTAGGTTCTATAAAAGTTAACTACAACTATGCATAGCTATGTGTGTTATAGCAAGGATTAAGTTAAGATTACGTATGTAAACTCATGCATATGCAATCTTTTAATTATCATGTTCATGGTACCATGGTCTTTTTAGTCAAAAGTAGTTGACAACGTCTGTTATTTTACAGTCTGCACAACCTGTGTTATGTTTATGTAACTGTCTCTATTATTTGCTCAGATTTAAGTAACCTTCTTAGTTGCTGTTTCTAACAGTTTTCTCATAAGATCTGTGTTAGGGAAATCCCTCCAGTTGGAGCCCTGGCTCTGGCCAAGCCTGGACTCTCCCTGGTTGGACATCTACCAACAGACCCAGGTGTTTCTGCATCCAAATCGTACTTAAATTGGGTTTGACTTAATAATTTGAATTTATATTTGCTGGATCCCTTTTGGGGTAGACTTGGAGACCCTATCCGGAAGGGCTTTCCATGTCTTCACTGAAACAAGGCAGCTGTTGCAGACCCTGGATGTTAGTATAGTATTCCAGAATTCAGTAAGGTATTACCCTGATTAACAGCCTTCAGAGATGAAGCAATTGAGACTAATTTGCTGAGCTATTGGGTAATGAAAAATCACAAGATCACCTTAGAATGTTTAGCACATAGGTGTTAGAAGTATTCTTATGTCTAGTTATGTGTGTTTCTTACTGCGCTACCTATGACAAATGGCTGGTAATTCCATAAACAAACTCATACTGATTAAAACAGAAAGGGGGAATTGTAAGGTTACACTATGTGTGTTAAAACATGAAAAAGATACAGATAGTAGAATCACCTTTAAGAGACTGGTTAACAAGCTTAAGTTTTAAAGACTGGTTAGTGAAATTTGTAAAAATGAAATTGATAGTTTTAGTAATTATTATAATCATAAGTGTATTATTGCCATGTGTAGTTAAGTGTTTGATGAATACAGTAGAAAAAAGTATAAACCAGGCCTAGATTGCTCAAAGAAAAGTAGGGGGATATGTTGGAGAATATCCTTCTCCAGCTGCACAGACATAAAGTGGGTGAGCAATCCAGGCCCCGTAGACGAAAGCTAGGCCCCTGCTCAAGGTTATTCTCAAGATAACTGTGGGAGAGACATGAAAGCCGAAAACAAGCTGCAGGTGTCTAAAGATTAACTTGGCAGAAGAAACTGTTACTGTTGTTGCCTTCTGATATCAGCTTGGTGTTTTAATTAGAATAGAGAGAGCTCCTGTGGGAAACTTCTGTGGGGAATAATGTTTTGGGCACGGACAGCACTATAAAGAGTGTGGACTTTCTGGCAATAAACGAGCTTGATTTACCACTCACATTGAGTCGGCGTCTTGCTCCTCTCGCCCCCCGACAGAAAACCTTGACTCTGTGCAAGTACTGTCCAGCAATAGCCAAAATATGAGTGTGTTATTAACAGTGTTTTATCCACAAATCCAAAACGCTGACCCTATGTGCTTATATGAAGAAAGTTAACTCCATCCCAGGCAGACTCAACAATGGCATTCATGGGGGCTGAGGGGAAAAAGACCAAGAGGAAGGAAGCGACTTACCCAAGTTCATGCAGTAATTTATTGATGGTTAAGTTTACAACCTTTATCCTTTGATACCTGGATACACAGCTTTGCTTACTACTGTTGCGGGTTGGCCCTGGTAAGGTGCCAGGTGCCCACTCAGTCGCTCTATTACTCCCTTTCCCACTGAGGCAGGGGAGAGAATAATATGGAGAAAAACTAGCAGGGTGAGATAAGGCAGTTTATTATAGCAAAAAGAAAGAAACAAGCAGAGATCTGCATGCACAAGAGCTAAAGGAAAAAAAAAAAACAGTCTCTACTTCCCATCAGCAGCGATGTCCAGACACTTTCTGGGAAGCAGGGCTTCAGCACACCTGATGGTTGCGCAAGAAGGCAAACATGGAAGACTCATGAATGCCCCCCCTTCCTCCTCTCTTCCTTCCCTTATATATCTGAGCTGACGTCATATGGTATGGAATATCCCTTTGGCTGATTTGGGCCAGCTGGCCTGCTGGTGTCCCCTCCCAGGATCTTGCCCACCCCCATCCCCTTTGGTGGGGGAAGGAATGTCAGAGGGACAGCACTGCGCTTGGCAGTAGCCAAAACACTGGTCTGTTATCAACACCAGCTACCAATGCGAAGCACAGCTCTGTAAGGGCTGTGAGGTTTACCCCAGTCAGACCCAATACAACTACCCATCAGTCTGTCAGACCTTGGTCTCTGAACTAATCTGGGTGATCAGACAGTGTTCCTCTTCTGTATTTTGTACAAATGCAGCTTCTTTACTCAAGTTTGAATTTGGAGATGAAGAGTCAATTGTGGTTTTATCTATTTCTAAAACTGGTAAATATCTTTATGTTATCTTTACACATCCTGTGGTAAGCTGTTTTATTCTTTATAGACAATGGCGAGATTCTTCTAGTACGTTGTTTTTGTTTAGGGAGAAACTCATTTGCCTTCAGCATGAGAAGAAGATGTTAAACTTGAACCAAGAAGGTTCTCACAATGAAAAGATCACCTTGTTACAAAGCTTGCTTGAAGGTACAAATTTACAGAAAAATGAATTGGAGACAGAGAATAAGTAAGAAAGTATTGTTCACTGTTCCAGTGACTTTCCTAACAATGCTGTACACTACTGTCTTAGTAAACTGTTGTCAGGGTGTCGTGGTTTGGCACTGGCCAGATGCCAGGCACCCACGGAAGTCACTCACTCACCCTCCCCTGCTACAGTTGAACAGAGGAGAGAAAATTTAAAGAAGGGTTCATGAGTTAAGGACCAGGAGAAAACACTCCAAGGACAAAACAGGCTCAACTTAAAGATACAAAGTGAATTTATAACTAAAAAAATCAGAGTAGGATGAGAAGTGAAATAAGCCCTTAAAAACACCTTTTTTCCCCGCCAACACCTCCTTCCTTCCCACCAAAAGCGCAGGGAGACAAGGCATGGGATTTTGGTCAGTTTATCAACCGTGGTTTCTCTTGCTGCTCAGGGAGATGAGTCCTTCCCCTGCTGCACCATGGGGTCCCTTCCCATGAAAGATAGTTCTCTGCAAACTTCTCCGATGTGGCTCAGTCTCACTAGCAACAGTCCTCTCAAAACTGCTGTGTCATGGGTCACTCTTCCACAGGGTGCAGTCCTCCAAGGACAGGCTTCTCCAGCCTGGGAGCAAGGCCTCTCTTTCCATGGGTCTTCCACTGGATCACAGCCTCCTCCAGGCATCCATCCACTCTGCATCCCCCGTAGTCCTCCATAGGCTGCAGACGAACAGCCTGCTTCACCATGGTCCTCATCACAGCCTGCAGAGGAATCTCGGCTCCAGGTCCTGGAGCACCTCCTCTCCCTCCTCCTTCACTGACCCTGGTGCCTGCATGTTGTGTTCCTCTCACATATTCTCACTCCAACTCTGTCTGGAATCAAAACTGCCCCACAAATTTTGTTTTGAGTTCTTCTTAAATATGTTATCACAGAGGCGTTACCACCATCTCTAATTGTCGCAGCCTTGGCCAGCAGCATGTCTGTCCTCAGAGTCATCAGGGATTGGCTCTGCTGGACATGGAAGCTTCTAGCAGCTTCTCACAGAAGCCACCTCTGTGGGCCACCCCCCTCTACCAAAAAACCAGGCTGTGCCAAACCAACTGATAGGGCCAATTTCTTTATGTAAAACAAATGTGGTTATGTTGCCTTTTCCCCCAAGCTGGAAAAGAAACTCGAAATCATTTTAGCAAGGAGGTAATATAAAAGGGGATCTTTCTTTTGAAGGTCTTCAGGAGCAGTTATGGAAAGGTGTCCATAAAAGTCCACCCCCTCCAGGGATGAGGACATATTTATAGCTTTTAGGAAATTAGCATAATTGATTAAAAGCACCAATTAGAAGAAGAAGTGGCGATTCAATTCCCCCCCAGGTCCAGCCCCTTCTTTGGAGCCCTCCTCCTAGCACTGGCTCTACTTTGTTTATGAAGATGTGCTTCACAGCTGTTTTTGGCCTTGGTTCCCAGGAAGAACTGAGATAGGACAGGGCCTTGTACCCCCTGGGGCTTGGAGCTCTGAAATTTGTTTTGTCTTTCTGCTTAGGGAAAGGTCATGGAAAAGTACTGGAAAAACTAGCTATTAATACAATAGGCTAAAGAGCTACAAATATATGTGCAAAGAGTACAGAGAACATATAAAAGAAAAAAGGCAGTAACCAAACGGCATCAGTTAGCCCCATCATAAAGCATCTCAACCATCCTCTGAGTATATTCAGTTATTCAATGCTGTTCCAGCATCTGGAGCCTGCAGTGTGAGCTGAAGTATTCTGTAATAGATTGCAATTGGAATCATGCAAAGGCTCACAAAAGTAGCTCTCTATTACTTCAGCTTCTCCTGTAAAGCAAGTGTAACAAAAAGAATCCCTTATCTTCCCTACTACCCATTCATTCCCTGTACATTTTCCATCTTCCCTTCTGTATTTTGCTCTTTAAAAATATGTTCACAGGTGTTAGAGCTGCTGTCAAGGTGATCTAGATTTTGTAAAACTGAGTATTTTATGGAAGTTTAGGGTGATAAAAACTTTTTAATGATTTTATGTACTGAATTTTTTCTTACTGAATATGCAGTAGGTTTTAGCTATCTTTATACAGAGAATACTGTGATCAGTGAGGATTAAGTAAACAGAAACAATCTTAGACTAGTCACAGTCAGTTCCAGCTGGCTCTGCAGCAGACCCACCACAGGCCAAAGCTGAGCCAATCAGCAAAATTGGTGTAACCTCTGTGAAAACATATTTAAGAAAGTGCAAAAATGCTGGACATGGAAGGGAAAAGAAAAAAAGAGTGAGAAGCAGCAGTGCGAACACCAAGGTCAGAGAAGGAGGTATTCCAGGCATTGAAGCAGAGATTCCCCTGCAGCCCATAGAGGATCTCATGCTGGATCAGTTGGATATTTTCTGAAGGAATTGCAGCCTGTGAAGAAGCCATGCTGGAGCAGATTTTTCCTGAAGGACTGCAGCCTGTGGAAGGATTCACACTGGAGCTGGGAAAAAGCATCAGGAAGGAGCAGCAGACAGGAACTATCATGGACTGACTGCAATCCTGCATTCCCCACATCTCCTGTGCGGCAGGTGCTTTAGGGAATATCCACCTACTCCAGCATTAAGTCCCCTATGGGCTACAGTGTGGATATCTGCTCTGGCATGGTCCTCTTCACAGGCTTCAGGCAATACCTGGTCCTTTCCACTAGCCGCAGGGGAATCTCTGCTCTGACACCTGAAGCGCCTGCTCTCCCTCCTTCTCTGACGTTGGTGTATGCAGGATTTTTTGTCACACTTTTTTTCTCACTCCCAGGCAGTGTTTTGCTCTTTCTTAAATAAGTTTTCTCAGACGTGCCACCAGCTTCTCTGATTGGCTCAGCTTTGACTAATGGTGGGTCTGTTGCAGAGACAGCTGGAACTGGCTGTGACCAGCACAGGACAGTCCCTGACTTCTTTTCACAGATGCCACCCCTGCTGCTCCCCTCCCCCTGCTACCAATACCTTGTGTTATGATTCAATTAGTGAGAGATGCCTTTGCCCAAATTAAGATGCAAACAAGACCGTATGCTGAAGTCAACAGTATGGATTTTATTTAACAGTGAATGTGAGGTAGATAGAAAGAAATGGAAAAGAGGAGAAAGAGAGAGATCAAGCAGAAGATAGTCACCATCCATGGACCCAGTGGCATCCTGTTGGTCCTTTTTCACCCTGGACTTCTCACTGGTGGGGGTCCCCGAGTCGTTCTTCTGGGGGTACCACTGTTACGAAACAGAGCGACGCAGAGTCCCCAGGAAGGTGCAAGAGAGAGACTGTTATTGCAAAAACCAGGCCTTTTTAAGCAGTTAGGCTGTTATCAGTTACATTCCATTTAAACACAACAAATGTAATTCAATCAACCACCATAAACTATGATGTGAATATGTAATGGTTATATGACTTGTTTTTCTACCTCTAATTCAGCTGAGTTACTTTCCCATAGTCCTTTCCTACTTAGCCAAAGTAGCAGGCCTGAGCCATGATTTTGCAAGGGTAACAAGACCCTTATTTTGTAAGGTTTTACCTATATGCAACATACCACCTCTATACAGTCCAAGGTCTGGGTATCCATGGAGGCAAATTCCTAATTTACATGTGAAGCAAGTATGAGCATGCCTTCATTTGCTCATGAAGCAAGGATGGGTGTGTCCTCATTCTGCACATGCTTCCTCCAAGATTTTGGGGGGCTTCGGTGGTTGCTGGTGGTTGCAGAGGTTGTAGGTACCAGAACTTGGGATGATCTTTGTT
Organism: Eopsaltria australis; assembly: GCA_034509425.1. Lineage (NCBI taxonomy): Eukaryota > Metazoa > Chordata > Aves > Passeriformes > Petroicidae > Eopsaltria > Eopsaltria australis. Next base: position 55,505 of record JAVTVJ010000720.1, read on the forward strand.
TGACCAGTGATATGAGTATGAGCAGTTGCTTCCTTTCCCACAGTTTGCCACAGTGGGAATTTTTGTCTGAATGCATTAACCAGGATGTGCTAACCAGATCTTGCCTCTGCCAGGCCTGGTATCAGCACCTTCCTTGTCATCAACTCCTCCCTTCTCTGCTTATCTCAAGTTCCTACTGTAGTGGCTTTTGTTATGACAAGTTCCTTCTGCGGCCTTGGCAGTATTTGAGACAGACAAATGTGCTCTTTAACTCCTTACACCTTGTCACATAATGCAATTTTGAATAAAGAAATAGTGTTGTATCTCTTGCACAAATGCCCTGATAATGCTGGACACTAAGCATCTTGGATTTCATCATATTGTAATTCGTTATTTCTGAAAAGTAAAGTTTTATCTGTTTCCCAGGGTGGTAAATCAGAGACTGCTGAAAGTACAGTCACACACTGAAGAACTACAAAAGTCTTTTCAGGAGCAAGGTTCAAAAGCTGAAGATGTAAGTAGAAATGTATGTAAAACTTCTGTTCAAGTAATTGCTATTATCCTAATTTTCAGCTTTACACAGTATGTCCTGCTTGTTACATCATGAAGAAATAATGCAGATAGAGATTTCTGTTAGCTTTTCATATGTGCTGTTGTGGCCTAAACTGGATTTTTCTCAATGAGAAATGTAAACTGAAATGTTTGTCTAGAATAAATAAAATCTTTCTTTGTAGAAAAGGAATTAAATATTTTTTCCCTTCAATGTATCCATTCCAGTAGTAAACTCAGCATTATTTTAAAATCTGTAATTGGAACAGAGACATTTATACAAAATTAAAGATAGATTGATTTTCCACTTCTTAGTAAAATATCCCAAGGTATTTTTATTTACCTTTTCTTCATGGTAGTTGATATCTTTCTGGACAGTGGAAAACTAGTAATTGCTGATAGAAATGTGTACCTCTAATGCAAGATGTCATGCAAGCCAAAACGAAAAATGCCAAATGAGCAGTCCTTTGATACAGTGCAATATTTTCTATTTCTGTATAACTATATACTGTACATTTTAATATTTAAAATAAAGACATTGTCACAGGGCTATTGTGGGAACACAAACTCTAATCTTTCACTGAAAATTTTATTTGCCACCTTCCTTATTTGAGAATAGAACCACAGAACTTTCCTGAAAGCAGTGATTTCATATTTAAAAAATTCTCCTAAGAAATAATTCATTTTAAAATGGGTCTATACTATTATGTTATTCCATTATATTCTTTACTGTCTTGATTAGAGGCCAAAACCAAATCTTTCAGAGTGATTAAAATCTTGATATACTCCTTGCGTGTTTTGTGGTAAACAGACTCAACAGAATCTTTGATCTTTGGTATCCTTAACAGGAGCACCATTTAATAGTGTCCAGTTGAGTGGAACCCTTTTTAGTAATACTGTCACTATCATTTTGATGGAGGAAGTCTCAAAAAGCCCAATCCAATTGATATTGGTTCTATTATGTGGGTGTGAAAGGCTCAGAAATCTTAGGACTTCCTCAGCAGTGCAACAGCCTAAGTAATTCAGTCAGCTGTCTTCACCTTTCTCATGTTCTCATAAAAATTTCTGCCTTGTTAGCCCAGTAAGATCAGAGCACTGATATTTTGGTATTGGCATGAAGAATAACACAACTTTACTGACATGCTATTAGTCCATTGGAAAAAGGACCTTTGTTGGTCTCAGCTCCAGACTGGCAAGAAGAGTTGTGGGAGATGAAGACAAATCATGGTCCTACAAAAAATCAGGAGGAAAACCTGTTTATTTCAGTAGAGACAGGATTTCACCTTGTCTTGTCAATGAATGCATTTAAATATGCTTGAAGTTAAGGATTAGTGAATACAGATAGAGGAGTTTTTAGCAGTTCCATTTGACATTTTGACAAGTTTGATTACAATATTGCTAAATTTAACATTCTCCTGAAACTTCTGATGACTATTATATTTATATACCAGAAAATAAGACTTCAGTTTTACAGTTTAGGAACCCAGAGAAAGCATTTATTAATAAGTGAGGTTTGGGGGTTTTTTTCTCATGAGTTTTATTTTCAGCAGTTGACATAAAGCTTTGTTTTCTGATTTACTTTATGAGCAATTTGTGTATCAAAGTTATTCTCATATTGTAAATAATCTCAGTCTAATCAAATATACCTTGTCATGTGAAAAGGTGAGGCTTCCTCAACCCTTAGAGTGGGGAGGTTTGCTCAACCCTTAGTATTTGTCTGCCAGAACCCCAGGAAAGCCGAGACCCTTGTGCCTGACCAGTCTGTCAGTATCCCATTAGGGGGACCCTTCACTGAGCAGTCCTGGATCGAAGGGTGGTTCGACTGACTTAGGGAAATACACCAGCAGCATAAGGGACACCCCTCAGCAGGTCTTTCCCTTTATTTGAGTATGTTCCCTGCTGCCGGCAACTGCCAGCACCCAGAAAGGACTCATGCTAACAGTTTATGGAATAGCAGTCTTTATTAATAGAAAATTGTGACAGGTTAAGGTTTGAAGGCTGTCAGTGATAGTATCTGACTGCAAAAACCTTTGTTACTGATTGGTGCAAAACTCTCTTGCTTCTCTTTTAAAGAAACAGTCAAAAAGAATATAGAGCGCATGCCCAGTGGGAGGTGGTTGTACCTTGGAAGTGGATAACTTTGGGGTGGAGGGGTGTGCTAATATTACTATTAGGTTTTAATGAACCAAGTTCATCTGAGGAGAGAGATTTCACCCTGGTATAAGGTTTAGCAGCTGAAAAGTACCATTGAGTTCCCCTCCCTGTGAGGATTTCCACAAAGCCTGATCATGGTGTCTCCATTCCTCTTCACCCTCCATCCCCCTTAGCGTGCGTATGGGGAATCATCGTGGAACAGGTTTCAAATCATGACAACTGCATTCCATTCAGGAGCAACAACTGTGATTTACCCTAGCATTTCTGTACTGTTATAACTTCTATTAGGCTGCTAATATAACTCCTCAGTTTCCTCAAACTGTAACCCAGTTACCTTTCCACAGAGTCCTCAGTCATTTTCCCACTTACCTTTACTTATTCTAATTTTAAATCTAGCCCTGTTTGAGGCTTTGGTTTAGATATGTTTACAGTACACTTAAAGAACTGGTTACAGCTCATGTAGATAGAATCTGATCTTTTTTGGGGTCTGCTAGTAGGAAAACCATGCCAGCACAGGTTTTCACATGGAAATATACAGCCTGATATGGGTACCAGGCAGAGATGAAGCTCATAATTCTGCATTCCTAACTTGAGTGCAAATTTTACCACATCAGCAATGACATAAAGGGACTATCACAGATGCTGTAAAAATCTAGAAACAAAACAACACACTTTTGAGAAAATATTAATACAGGAAATAATATAAAAGCTGGTCTTTAATTGGAGGCCTCAAGGGGCAAATATGGAAAAATGGCCATGTGATACAGGGCTTTGACACTTTTATAAGTTTAGAAAATTATCATAATTGACAAGAATCTCCAATTAGAAGCACAGGTAATGAGGTAATTCCTCCTGGTTCAACCTGTGAGGAAAATGAATCCACAAACACCAGAGGTTTATGTCCAAAAAGGAGAAAAAGGAGTCCTGTGACTTTATTCGAATAAAGGGAGAGGCCATGGGGCATTCTCCATGGGGTCTCTCAAATTTTTGGAGGACACAGCCTCACTTTTATCCAAATTTCCCGACCCCAGGCTGTGGCAGGATGTCTACCCCCCTCACCTCCTCCTCCTGTGTGCCACAGATAACAGGTGCATAAAGAGATAACCCAAGGGCAGGAAGGCCCAGCAGGGGTCATCTCTGGCACCAGAGGGCTCAAGCCTCAGCTAAGAACTAACATCTTAGTCTGCAGAGCTGATGGAAGGAGAGAGAAAAAAAATCACTGACTTAAGAGTCATGGTTTTACACTATAAAAGACACACGAGCTAACACTGGGGCAGAAGTCTCTCACACCCTAAAAGTGTTTGAAACTTCTCCCTGAAGTTTGAATGCAGGCTTTGTGGTTACTTCCCCGGGGATTGAGGGAAAGGATCTCGATGTGCTGCTACAGTTTCTGTAGTCTTGATGAATACTTTCAATTAGTTTTGCAACAGATCAGTGATAGAAATCTTACCCAGTTCTCTTAGTGTTTTCCTTATGCTTAGAGAAAAAATTGTAAATAAGACAGACATAAATGAAAATTGAAAAATGAGATTACAAAGCAGATAGAGTTTTCAAATATTTACCATTGTCTGAGAACCAGACAACATTATATACTATAGGAATGATGGTGACAAATTTGATCTTTCTCTGAGATTCAAGTAGGATGTATAGCTTGCACAAGTAGCAATGGCTTGGCACATTCTTAAATCAACATGGGAAATTGGCTGTACAGTGAAACTGTCCTGTTGGTCTGCATCACTTCTTGAGGATAATGTGAAGAAAACATAACTGGAGTGTTTTCATGTCACAGTATGAAGAACTTTGTCATTACTAACTTTGGGCAGATACGAGCAAGAATCTTGCTTGTCACTTAGGACTGTTAAACTTCAATTAATTTGACTTACAAAATATACCATTTTCCATATGTATTTCTGAGGTTTTGAATTAAACGTATTGTGTCTACAACATCGATAAGCATTTTTCATTCCTTATGGAAGCTTTTCTTAACCAAAATAAAGTCCTAGTTGTGGGTTTAACATCTGTTTAAATGTATGCAAATAAATTTTATGCAACTATTTTATTCTCATATCCTGACATAAAACACCCAAAACTGAAGAATTACAAGAAGCTTTGCAGAAAAAAAGTTGAAGAAATGAAGCAAATCGAAGAATGATACAAAGAGTATTTGGAAAAGGCCAAAAGTCTAAGTGTCTGGGTTCCAAGTGATTGATCCTTTCCTAGCAGTCTGTACCACATTTTCACTCTGTATGAATAAAACTAAGTATCTATACTTGTGACTACTATCTAACAAAACCTTTTGTATTACTTCTGTACACATATGTGCCCCACAGATATAGATTTATATTAGAGTTACTCAGACAGCTCCTTAAAAGTCATAAGTGGTAGTGGATAACACAGACATGGTGTTAACCCCATCTTGATGTTATAACCTTTTTTTTTTGTACAAGTTCTTCCAGGTTTATCAGTGAGAGATGCAGTTTGGCTGAAGTCATGTCCATGCTAGGACTCACATGTTTTTAAAATATTTTTCAGCTAGGACAGTTATTCAGCTAGGATAAACTTTAAAACCTTGGCCTTTACTGCAATTGTTCTTGAACATTTATTAGCAATCAAATTCTTCCTCTGATGGGCACCACATAAAAATGTACTTAGTTGTTCCCTTCATCTTACTTAGTGGCAGAAACTTCATCACACATGCACTGCTGTGGATTCTTCTTGGTTGTAGCAAAACTTTCTAAAATTTGCATTATTAGTACTCCAGATGTCGGCGAGAGGAGCAAGACGACGAGCCAATGTGATTCATAAATCAAGCTCGTTTATTGTCAGACAGTGCACATACTTATACTACCTTACGTGCTCAAAATATTATTCACTTACAGAAGTTTCACACGGGATCTTTCTCTAATCTAATTAACACACAAACTGGTATCAGAAGGCAATAACATCAACAGTTTCTTCTGCCAAGCTAATCTCTAGACACCTGCACCTTGTTTACAGCTCTCATGTCTCCCTTTCCCACAGTTGTTTTGAGAACAGCCTTGAGCAGAGGCCTAACTCTTGTCTATGGAGCCTGGATTGCTCACTTATACTTTATGTTTGTGCAGCCAGAAATGGCCATTTCCCAACATCCAGATCCCTGAATCACAGCCTCTTTCCAGGTAGTAGTCTTTGAGTTCAATGAAGAGTGAGTTGAGGGGTAACAGATAGGTAATCCTTAGCTATAAAGAGAAAAAGGCTTTAAGGGAAGGTTTCACATGCTCTCATCCTGATAGCATAGGGGTCAAAATGATTTTGGGGTTGTGGTAGTTTAGTAGGTTGTGGGAACGGTAGGCCTTAAGACAGAGTGTTGTTTTTGTTGTAGTCATAAGAACCCCCACCTGTGTGCTTTTCTGTGATGATTGCTTATAACAAGATTAATGAGATGATTGCTTAGTAAATATAAGTGAGAATAATAACTCAATCGCAACGATCATGAGAAATGTTAGAGGGGTAGTAGGAAATGGGGGCTGAAACTTATGCTTGGGTAAAAACAATATATGCAATAGAAATGGTATCGGAGCTGAAACTCATGCTTGAGTGAAAACAATATATCCAATAGAGCAATGTTGAATTAATTATTAACTGATGATTATATGATGGTTATGTAAAGAACAAGTATAAATGTATCCATTTTCGAATCCATGTCGGAGCTTGCTTTGGGTATGAACCCTGTGCTTCCAGGGCCCTTCAATAAAAGCACCTGCATATAATCATCCTGTGATTATGTGTTTCTACGCTAACAATCCTATGGCAGTACATAATGGGGGTAGGAACTACTTCCTTCTGTCCAAAATATTGAACTTCTGAAGTCTTGCTTCCTCCCATTAACACTTCAGTTTGACAGTCCTGTTAGAGCACATTTCAGATGATGTGTGACACTTCATGATTGTTGTTTAGAGATAGTCTCCATCATCCTGGTTGATAATTTAGAACCTCTGTCTTACTACAGGAGAGATGTGGTTGTATTATATGTCAGCCTTTTAAAATTAGGCATTCTTTTGCTTGACACTTTTAAATACCATTTTACTTTATTATAATGACATGTTGCAAGTCCCTTCTATGCCTCTTATGTGGTTATAAAACAGACTGTGCTTTTCTTCTCACAGGTTATCTGCATCCTAGATCCTAAACAAAACCAGGGTGCAGCTCCTGAGATTCAGGCACTAAAAAATCAGTTGCAGGAACATGACAGAATGTTCCATTAATTGGAGGTAATAATTTCCATGTTTCCCAGCAGATCCTTTGTGTTTTCTCATTTTTGGGTATAGGCTGTGCTTCTCTAATATTTACTGTTATTTGCAGCTAAATAATTTTAAATATGTGGGGTTTGTTTTGTTTTAGAAAGAATATGAAAAAACAAAGAGTCAAAGAAAAATGGAAGAGAAGTTTCTTCTTAGTGCCTGGTATAATATGGTAAGAATCTCCAAACTTAAAAATTATAAAAAGGTTGATCTTAGTTGTTTATGTGGTGTTTATCAAGGTTTTAATTAATTTATAGTATTTTTTTGTGTAAAGTATTTTCAAATATATATGCAGTTATCATTATATAACAGTTGCACATAGTGGAAAACAACAAAGTTGTAAAAGGCTTGACAAAGTTCATGCTAAAAAACAGCAAAGCAAGGCTCAGTTCAGAATACATAAACAAACATGGTTGTAATTTTCAAGTTTCAAAACCCAAAATATCACTTTGCGGGGGGGGGGGGGGGGAAGGAAGCCTCAGTTTTCTTTTCTGTATTTTCTGACCTTTAGTTATACTGTCTTGCAATACTCAAATCAATTATCTTGGTTTTCCCCTCCCCAATTTTCTGCTTGTTTCTATTTCATTAGAGTGACAGTACAGGTAGTTTTGTGCACACCTGATACTCTGCTTGTGGCATTTACCAAGCTATACATATTTGGTTCTTTCATTCTGTTTACTACATATGAAAATGTGTGAGCACAGAGTCAAGCATCACACTATTCAAAGCATAAGGGAACTGTATATCAACCACACACCTTTTTGTAGGGAATTTTTCACCTTCAGCAAATGTGTTCAAGACTTACCTTTGATAGGGTGTGGCTGCTTTGAAGCTGTTTTCCTGATAGGAGTCCCTGAACCCCTGTAATATACATCTGTTTCATCATAGAGGTTAAATCATTTCACTGTCTTCCCTTGGAAGAGTTTCCTTCTTGCTGTTTTATGTTCCTGCTATGTTTGTGAGTGGGAGAGTAAAGTGGTGTTTAAAAAGAGCATTTAGATCTCTTTTGTATTAAAAGCACTTTCAGGTGACTGGGTGCCCTTGTCCAACTACATAATGTTGGTCCCACTGGTAAGCAGAAGGCATGGCTGAACTGAGAACTATATATAGTTCAGTAGCCTGACTCGTTTGGAAGAAAATTATTAGTGATAGCTTCATCTGCTTCTTCCTTTTAATTAGTCTCTGATTTTATCCACAGTCCACCATGGTTTCTATCATCTCATACTGGTCAGGTTCTTCCAGTCAGTATGTGATTATCTTCTTTTCCCTGATATTCAATAGTGGGAATATTTCATAGCTGCTTGCTTCTGCTAAAGACACAGATTCTCTCAAAAACAGAATCATGGAATAGCTAAGGTTGGAAAGGCCTTTGGTGATCATCTGATCCAACTCCCCTGCTCAAGCAGACCCACCTAGAGATGGATGTTCAAGGCCATGTCCAGACAGGTTTTAAATCTCTCCAAGAATGGAGGCTCCACAACCTCTCTGGGCAACCTGTTCTAGTCTTCAAACACCTTCACAGTCAAGAAGAGTTTGCTTATGTTCAGAGAGAACCTCTTTTGTTTCCGTTTGTGCCCATTGCCTCTTGTCCTCTCACTGGGCACCCCTGAAAAGAGCCTGGCTCCCTCTCCTCAGGTATTTGTAGATATTGATGAGATCCCCCTGAGCCTTCTCTTTTCCAGACTAAACAGTCCCAGCTCTCTCAGCCTCTCTTTGTATGAAAGGTGTTTCAGTCCCTGAATCATTTCTGTGACCCCTTTCTGGACTCTTTACATCATATTCATGTATCTCTTGTACTGGGGAGCCCAGAATTGGGCACAGGACTACAGATGTGGACTCAACAGTGCTGAGTAGCGGGGAAGGATCACATCCCTCAACCTGCTGGCAACATTCTTCCTTATGCAACCCAGAATGCTGTTGGCATTCTTCAGCACAAGGATATTCAACTTGATATCCACCAACACCAAAATATGGTCTCACCACTTCTATTAAGTTAGTATTTTCATAGAGGGTGAGTATAATTGAGAAGTACTATTCTAGCTCAACTTCTGGGAGGAGTGAGGGAGAGGCAAGGGATTTGCTTTCCAAAAGGTTTGTCATGGCACCACGTGTTCATGTGTTGAAATACTCGTTCAAGACCTGGCACATTGGTAGTCCGGTTTCTCAAGAATTACTGCAAACTTTCATGATGATAAAATGAGAACTTATTGAAAAGGAAGACTGTCTCAAGCCCATTCTTGAAAATATAATGCTCAATATTCAAACCAGGTTAGTTCTCATTTGTGAAGAAGAAATAATGAATAATGAATTGAAAATTAGTTGTTCATCATTATTTATTGCTATTCCCTAATAAGTTTCTCTTTATAGGGAATGACTGCATAAAAAAGCAGCAGAAGACAGACTTGCTGGTACAGGCTCAGGAAAGTCCTTCCTAGCTAGACAAAGGTGAGCCACAAGCACAAGGAGATCTTAGCCTGGTGTGCTAGTGAATTACTAAAATATGAGTATTGATCTAGCATCGATGCCCAACTCGAGATGGACAAAGACTCTCTAACAGGGCTGTTAGAAAGTGTATGTTTATTTCAGCACTGGGCAACTGCGTGGGATAGCTCCCTAATACACAGATCAAAGCACAAAGCAATACAAGAACCTTTATATTTACAAAAGTCTTGAATATTCATAATATAAGGATACGTTCATCATATTGGTACCTCCCATTTCCCTGCTTTGTATGGTAATTAGTTGAATGCTAATTAAGCATGCATAGTTTGTCTTTTAATTTGGGTCAGTGGTTGAGAAATTTGAGGAGAGGGCTAGAATGATGAAGTAAAACTTCCTTTCCTCTTGTTTGAACTTTCTCGTCCTTTGGTTTTTGACAATACAAATTGCTTCTAAGGGAACTTTCGATTCCTTCTTACATTTCTCTTCAGTAGGAAAATTAGTAACTGTCTACATTCCTTTAGATCTATGAGGCAAGCAATGTTTTCTATTTCCCTATTGGCAAGCACAGATGAATAACCACTAAATGACAAATAATTGTTCCGTTACATTCCAAACCTGTTTCAAACTTAATTCTTTAGTTAATCATTGATTCTTTTAATTGACTTCAGCTAGATCTACTTACTAACTCTATTTTCTTTAAATCAATTCTAGCTGCGTCTACTTACTGAGTCTATTTTAACTGATTTTTACTAACTTTTTGTCTATAATTCTAATTTTTAAAACTCTATGTTTCACTAGTTTGAAAACAAACCACCAGGAGGAATTAACTCCACACAAATATCTTCCAAGAGATTCCAAGTCAGAACTACAATTTAATAGGAAAAAATGCAATAAAGGAAATAGTATAGAAACACTGGCTTAAACTCACAAAGTCAGAATACGACTTGATACCCTGTTAGTCAGGGTGGTGGCTGCAGTCCTATTGGAGTGATGGATGTGGTCTTGTCGAAACAGTGATCCTGGAGAAAGGTCTGGTCCTTCTCTGGAGGTCCAGTGGTGGTTATCGAGAGCTCTTGTCCTCTGGGAATCCAGTGGGCATATCGTGGTGTCCCAAGCCCAAGATTATATACAGGTAGGAATGTTTGGTACCTCCCCCAGGGCAGGGCATTTCACAATAGGATGATGTCATTCTATGAGTCATACTGAGGAGTCCTTGATGGCCCATTAGCAGAGATGGCCCCCTCAGGGTGGCTGCTGCTTCCCCAGAGGGAGTTATCACAGTTGACTCATGGAGAAGATAAAGAAATACTGCTCCACCCATTTTAACAGCTCATGTATATGGTAGTCGAATACAGACTTTTGATTACACCTTACATTGTAACCCAAGACACCTGGTTATGTCCAGTCAACAACAGCAAGGTAAAAAAGCCTTGCTTATAGAAAGAAAATTGCCCTGTGATCCAGGCCACTTCTGTTGCACATGACATTTCTGGTAACTCAGTCAGTGTCCTATCTTTTTTGTCTCTTTATGTTCGTTTTGCACAGCCTGGTTTTTGATAGAGGGGAGGGGCCACAGAGGTGGCTTCTGTGAGAAGCTACTAGAAGCTTCCACCATGTCTGGCGGAGCCAATCCCTGATGGCTCTGAAGATGGACGTGCTGCTGGCCAAAGCCGGGCCAATTAGAGACAGTGGTAATGCCTCTGTGATAACATATTTAAGAAGAAAATCAAAACGAAGTGGTGGCTCACTGTTAATTCCAGCTAGAGAAGAGAAGGAGGTGAGAACATGTGAGGGAAACAACATGGAAGCACCAAGGTCAGTGAAGGAGCGGAAGGAGGTGCTCCAGGCACGGGAGCCAAGATTCCTCTGCAGCCCATGGGGATCCACAGGGGATGCAGAGATCCACTCGCAGCCCGTAGGGGAGGTGCCCATGCGGGAGTGGGTGGATGCCTGGAGGAGGCTGTGATCCAGTGGGAGATCCAGTGCAGAGAGGGGGCCCCTGCTTCCAGGCTGGAGCAGCCTGTCCTTGAAGGATTGCACCCCATGGAAGGAGAGAGCCACGTCACAGCAGTTTTGGGAGGACTGTTTGGTCATGGGAGAGTCACTCATGTTGCAGCAGTTTTGGGAGGACTGCTGCTCGTGAGATTGGAACCACGCTGGAGAGGTTCACAGAGAACTGTCTCCCGTGGGAGGAACCTCATGGTCTCACAGGGGAAGGACTCCTTTCTCTGAGCAGCAGAAAACCTTGGGTGAGGAACTGACCAAAATCCCCACGCCCCCATCCCCCCTGCACTGTCGGTGGGAAGGAGGGAGGGTTTGGGGAAGAAAAGGTGTTTTAAGAGCTTATTTTACTTCTCATTATCCTCCTCTGACTCTGTTAGTAATAAATTCACTTTGTACCTCTAAGCTGAGCCTGTTTTGCCCTTGGAGTGTTTTTTCCTGGTCCTTATCTCAACTCATGAATCCTTTGTTAATTTTTTCTCTCCTCTGCCCAGCTGTGGCAGGGGTTGGTGAGCAAGCAGCTTTCTTGGGTGCCTGGCGTTCGGCCAGTGTCAAACCACAACACCCTTGTAACCACTGCTTTTTCTCAGTTCAAAAAGGGATTTTATCATGGTTTCTGATTGTGCTAGCATACTTTGTTCATATTTTGTTTAGTGTCTTTTACTTACTCTTTGCCTTTTTGATTGTGCAAATTTTTTTTTTTTTAAATCTTGGAAAATGTATAACAATGGAGTCTTTTGATGCCTGAGGGATTTTTTCTGCTTTTTCCTCCTGAATATTTCTTACACTGTTCCCTATATTCACAAGTATTAGCATGCATACTTGTGATGCTTTAGGTGATAGTTTAGCCTGGTTTCATGGTGTTTAGGAGGCCGGTAGACTAAACACCCCTGAAGCCACGTAGAGTTAGAAGACCAAACACCCTGTTTTCGTGAGCCCTCCAGGTCTCCTAGTAGGATAGATTTTGTAAACTAGAAGTTAGCCCACCCAGGCCCCTTATTGGGCCCTTCTGGTAGATATGCTAATGTGTAGAGTCTTTAATTGTATACTCTATTGGGGGGAAGGGGGGCTTTTGCGGCGTGTTCTACCTGGACGGCAGAAGCCATCGAACGGGATCCTATTAAAATACCGAGGTAAACAACCCCCAACCCTTTCACCGTGTCTGAGCCTTTATTTCCTAAGACCAGAAAAAGGCATCACTTTAAAATTTCTATGAAGCCTTATCTCATATGAAAAGTCTGACAGGCTGTATATCAAACAAATTTGTCACAGTTGATATATTTGTGTCTACATGTATTATTATCCTATGATATCATTGTGAAATGTATTTGCAGCCAAAAAGCTTAATATTGGTAATAAGAGTGCCCTAGCTGCATTCTTTGCTATCTCTTTTAGGGTGTTTATGATTAAAAAAAAGTAGAAAGCAAACAACATCCCCTCAACAAAACCCTAAAACCAACAACAAAATCCTAACTCCAACCCCAACCCCCTACCCATCTACATACAGAGACTGCTCCTATTCTTGATGCTTGGCATTCAGGAGGGAAGTGGAATTTTTGCAGGCTTTCTTTTATTCTTCCTTAAAAATGGTTGCTATCTGCTTTTATCAGTGACTGTTATGTTTGTTGCCTGGTGAATGTTTTCAAATGGTTTGTTCCACTCATGTTGAAGTTTGTGTGTATGTGTATGCACATATAAATAAACAAACAAACAAATAAATAAATATAAAAGAAAGTGTTTTCCTGGGTTCTTTCCAAGAAAAAAAATCCTATTCAGCTTTGCAAGACTGTATATGTAGGAGCAGAAAGGAGTTATATTGAATCTATGCTTCACTGCTGTTCATAATAATTGTGAGGTAAGGCCAAATAAATATGTTGTTTTCTGAGAACTTCCAAATTTGTAGAAATTATGTATTCCCCTGAATTTGTGGTACATTTAAACCTCTAAAATTATGCTAAGACCTTTAAGAAAATTCTCTAAATGCATTCTGGTTTTAGTTCCTGGAGGTCATTTATTCTATGTTGTAATGGTAACCTATAGGATTTCGTTCTTTGTTCTTAAGCATTCACTCTCAAATATTTGTTGCACACATCAGTTACTGTATGTAGATGGTTCTCTTCAATGCAAGTGGTGAGCATCAGGGAGGGAGGGAGGGAGGGAGGGAGGGAGGAAAAGACCCAGAAGTCCTGGTTCCAGCATTGATCCAGCTGATGGGATGCCCAGGGTCCTGGGGGCACTGCCTATGCTTTGTGGGGGTACCTTTTTATAGATAGGTTTTCCCCGCCCTGGAGATAAGCTGCTCGCTTTCTATGCAAATTAGTTATCATGCACAGTCTGTTCTTTCAGACCTTTCAGGAAATGGGTTGGAGGGCTTTGGAGGTCTTGAGTGGTCTTGATCCCCCCCTACATTCCAGGCCCAATTCTCAGCCTCATTTCTGTGTTTGCGCTGTGCTGTGTTGTGCTATTCTCCAAGAACTAGAACAAGTACATTTGTCCTGAAAAAGTGCCGCCCTACCTCTGTATGGTCCCTTCTCCAGCCACATCCTGTTCTTTCTCACAGCGTGTTATTACCAACAGTCCTTGGTTATTGCCCACAATTCTTGTCTGTTATTACCAACAATCTTTGGTTGGCTCCACAGTCATCCAACTATTGGTGTTTGAGACATACACATTAGCCCCTTATCTTCTGGGCTTCTACAATTGGGATGGCTATTAGCTACTGGTCTTAGAGCTCTCAACTGTGAGGTTATAGCATTGCAGAGCAAAGTAAGAGAGTTGGAAAAAGAAAGTCAGGACTTTACAAGATTCAAAGGCGATCGCGCAAGAAGTAATTACTACTCAGAGTGGTGCTATGAGCAGCAATGCACTGTAAAATGGCTGATGGCTTGTATTGCTAACAAATGAAGGCACAGAGATAGGAAAAGTAAGGTTTCAATTTCTCAAGTTAGTGCTCTCACTATGAAATCTTGATGGGATTGCAAGGAATGGGATGGAAATATCTGGAGTAAATCCTCGGACTCTGAGATGGAGTTTGAGCCAGATTTAGCAGATAGAGAGGTGGTAGAAGCACGACCCCTCACACAAGTGGAGGGGCAGAGGGATCTGCCAGACAAAGGGATACAGACCACATGCACTTATAGTCCAAAAGAGTTAAGGGAATTTTTTGAGGTCTACCAGCAGAAGAGTGGGGAAGGCATACTGGAATGGATTTTGCAAGCTTTGGATAGTGGCACTGTGTCTTTCCACTTATTAATGTGTGAAAAAGATCTATTAAGCCCTATGGCCAGTGAGGATCAGTGGGGATATGATCAATTACAAAATATTAGGGGTCCTGATGGCCAGTATGCTGCTGCACCTACTCTATACAAAGGTTGGGTGCAGAGGTTTTAACAGCATATGCAGGTGCTGCCGAATTAGTGCTGTTCCTCAGAAATTGGTGTACAATGGAAAGAGGTATTAGTTTCCTGTGGAAGACAGGGATGGATCATGTTTTAATTACAGGATCTAGTCTGGATGGGGCAGCATGAACAAAAAGTATAAAAATGCAACTTTTGAGAGGGATGCCTGTTTCACTGAAACCCTTGATTCTAGCAGCAGTCATGAGTGATTCTGGTAATATAGGTACCCTAGAAAATACCTTGAGGGAAATTTGGGCTCTAATTTTGGAACCAGCTGTGCAGGTGATGAATGAGAATAAGTTGACAAAACCGAAGTTACCTCACAGGTGACAAGTAAACAAATGTGGAATGATCTTGTGCAAGTCAGTGTCCCACCATCAGAAATAAATGGGATCACAGCATCAGAAATATTTCATTGTTGACAAAAGTTAGTGCCTATGCAAAAAATTCTTCCCCCTCCACCCCACCTGCCACATTGCAATGAGGCACTGCCTGGCAAATGCAAAACCACCAGAAATGGACTAGGAAGAAAGTTGTTTGGCAATGGACCAAGCAACAAGAGGCCTCCAATGCCTGCCAAAATGCTTTGATTGAGCATGCTCAATTACACACTCCTAGGCAAGGATATTCTTTTGAATTAGAAGTAACAATTCTGGATGATATTGATGCCTGAAGTATTTTTTTGCCTTTTCTCTTAAATGCCTTTTACACAGTTCCCTATATCCACAAGTATTAGCATGCATACTTGTGATGCTATGGGTGTGATACTTTAGCCTGGTTTTTTGGTGTCCAGTAGGCCGGGAGACTAAACACCTCAGAAACTGTACAGTTAGAAGACCAAACACTCTATTGTCGTAAGCACTCAAGGTCCCCTAGCAGGACAGATTCTGTATACTAGAAGTTAGCCCACCCCAGCCCCCTTATTGGGCCCTCTTGTTAGATATGCTAATGTGTAAGGTCTTTAATTGTATACTCGATAGGGGAGTGGGAGGACATTTACAACATGTGTCACCTGGGTGAAGCAATGCATCGAATGGGATCCTATTAAAATACCGAGGTAAATGACCCCCAACCCTCTAACCGTGTCTGAGCTTTTATTTCCTAAGACCAGGAAAAAGGCATCAATATAGCCTCGTGGGGATTGTGGCAGATCACTGGGATGAAAAGTTGAAAAAAAATCTGTAGTATTTTGTTCCAAGGGGTTACAAAACTCTGCTATACATTATACCCTGATGGAAAAATTAATTTAAGCTGTAGTTTGGGCACTGCAAGAAAATGTAAGAATCACAGGTCAAAATAGCATGACTGTACACTGCCAGTACAAAACAGTGAGGACTGAAGTTCTTTCAGATGGTGTCTCTCCCAAAATATTAGCCACAGGGGAAATGGAATTGTTTACACCAATGGATTCTGTGGTGGGACCGCAACCCATTAATCTAGATGTGAACATTCATGCAATAACCCCTGACAATGCAGTGTGGTTCTGTACTCCGTCTTTTCCCCTTATTCTATATACTATGTCAATATATTGTTGAGTTCTTGAATTTCAGGTATCTTCAACACAAACCCAACATCAAATTGAAGCTTGATCTGAAAAAACATAAGCCAAACCTCTTCAATCTGTGTGGGCTATCACGCCATCTCAAGCTACCAGACCTGAAATAATTTTAGCTGAAGGAGCTCGAGCAACAGCATTGCATTACTGGAAGGAGATGACATTCCTATTTTCCTCCCTTATCACAGGTTGGCTCATGGGCTTGTACTATGAGCACATACCTTGGATACCTTTCTGCAAGATCATTTTGTAAATACCTGTGTGTGGCTGTGTGTGGTTGTTTTTTGCTGTAACTAACTTATCATTCTTTTGGAGTAGTGACTATAGAGCACCTGATGTGCCCTTGTGCAAGGTTTAACTTGGATATCCAAGACAATTGTTGCCTTTACTTTGAGGAACTGCTGTACACCAAGGAACATTGATTACTGATAAACTACTGCCCTCTTCAACATCATAAATGCTGTTGAATTTGAAGGCTGCTTCAACCTGACTGCTGAATCAGCTGGCATGGAGGATGATATTCAGCATCTTCAGGACTTAATACATCAAATCACACAACCTACTGGTGGTGCCTGGCTAGCTGTGTGGTTTAAGTCCCTGACAAGAAGGGTGGGACACTTAACTCAGAGCATTAGATGCTTATTCCTTTTTCAGTATGCTTTATTAAGGGCCTCTATAAATTCCCTATCCCACATTTCCAGCCCCAGTAGCAGTGGTCTCTTGAGTGAGGAGGTGTAATGTTGGGAGGAATGGGTTAAAAAGTGGAAGACTGGCAAGTAGGACTGTAAATCGCTCAAGTGACCTTACAGCTGGGAATAGCCCTTGATAAACCAGTGTGAACAGCAGCCAGTGATCCTCTGTCATGGACCAAGTTTAACGGCGCCTGTCTCTCCACTTGTTTGCTTCTGCCTGGGTGTTGCTTCAGGAATCCCCCAGGTTAGCAAGGTAATGGGAAAAATTTTACTGTTTGTGTTTTAGTCATGTTTGTGGTTGTCCCAGCTGCCTTCCTGTGCTGACTTACACATAGGTGCTTCATTACAAGAGACACATGGACATGCTGGAGAGAGTTCAACCAAGGGCCATGAAGATGATCAAGGGACTAGAGCTCCTCTCCTATGATGAAAGGCTGAGAGAGCTGGGACTGTTTATTCTAGAGAAAGTCTCAGGGGGCATCTCACCCATGTATATAAATACTTGAAGGGAAGATGAAAACAAGATGGAGCCAGGCTCTTTTCAGTGGTGCTCAGTGACTGGAGAAGAGACAATGGGCACAAGTTGTAACATAGGAGGTTCTGTCTGAGAATCAGGAAACACTTTTTCACTGTGAGGGTGACTGAGCTCTGGGAACAGGCTGCCCAGTGGGATTGTGGAGTGTCCCTCCGTGGAGATGTTCTAAAGCCTCCTGGACATAATCCTGGATAACCAGCTCTAGGAGGCACTGCTTGATCAGGGAGATTGGATCAGGGGACCTTCAGATGTCCCTTCCAACCTTAACCATTGCACAATTCTGTGAACAGACAGGGGCCTCAAGACAGAAATGCATGCACATGTAGACACTTGGCTTTTGAGGCAAGCTACAGTGTCTGTAAGTAATCTGTGACTAATAGTCCACACCCTTAAATAATATACCCAAGATAGGTTAAAAAAAGGCTCTCATTTCTTTTAAAGACAAAGGGAGATAGACAAGTTAGAGGTACTGTCAAAGCTCAGTTCTTCCAGCCTCACTGCATGTCAAATGAGCAATCATGCTGGTACTTTCTGTGTAGAACCACTATTAAAATATTACCTTTGTGTGCTAAGGCCAGACTGCTGAGCACATCCCATGTTTAGTTTGCAACCCATCATGTTTCTATTCAAGACCCAAATCTCATCCAGACCAAGTGTCATGTTTCTTTCACCAAGGTTGATAGGAAGTTAGCATTAAGAATCCAAATTGTAACATATGGAGATATCTGGGAAGTCAGATCCTCAATCTCTCCTAATACTAAGGTGTGTCTGTAAACTATGAAGAAAATACATAAATAACTCAAAATTATAAGGACTATGAAGTCTTAAAACTAAACCAACATAATCCAGGTTAACACCCCTCCACCAGTGAATATATGAATAATTTATACCTAAATAAGGTATATTTAACACAAAAAGGAAAACTTTAAGGAAAGTTGAACAAAATTTGGTGTTAGGGCACACAGAAGCCCTTTGTAGTAGATTCCAGTAGTGGCCCTTGTTTTTTGTCTCCTACAGATGACTACAAAGTTCAATTCCACTTGGATATGATGTCCAACAGTGCAACACAGGGGTCACAATACAGCAAAACGTCACACTATGTAAGCAAAAATATAGCCCATTGCAGAATTTTCATTAATACACAGGGAGAGCACATAAAAGGTCATTGGTCATGTCTTACTCAAAGGCTACTTTATGGGTGCAAACTGCTAGTGAGCAATTATCTTTTTTTTTTTTTTGGTCACATTACCTTTGAATAATGGGAAAGCTTTGGTGTTTTATAGTTTTACTCCTTGTACTTAGATTTTTTTAAATGACAAGGTCACTAAAACTCATGCACGCTGAAATAAAAATCATGCAGTACTTACGATAAACCATCCAAGCAAGTTTTATTAATTAATATTCATAAATACACACAGCAGCTTCATTAGAGATTTTTTCATTTTTTCCTCTTCAGTTTGAATGTGGAGTATTAGGAGAGCTTTTTTGCACATCAAGCTACAGGACACAGAGCTTTTTTTTCTCTGCACTGCAACCTATATTTATCTGCTAAAAGTAAAAATTGGTTAAGTGGAAATGATTATCGTATATATTTTTTCTCTTTTCCTTTGAATGTACACAATGTAACAAGAGTGACAGACCTGAAATTACAATCACCAAAACAAACCCAAGATAGTTGTTGTCCACTTTCATTGGCAAATACAGCACAGAGGACATTGTCTGCAAAGTGGGATGCCATCAAAGAGGAGGCTTATTTCCTTTATTATTCTCTTTTAAATTCAGGTTTTCTAAAGCAACATCTAGAGGCATAATATCTACACAGCCCATAGCACCAAAATCAGCAATCTCTCCCCGTTCATCCTCATCTGAGGAGGAACTTTCTTCCTGCATCAAAGTGGACAGTAGAAGCTCTTGAACAAACAAGCTGCGATCTGCCTGTTCACTTTCTTTTGATTGACGCTCTGCTTCTGACATCTTAGGATCATTCAACCTGCAGAGCAACACAGAAAGATAAGACAGGCTTAGTAGTATCATCAACAAAATGGGCTTTTACTAATTGCTTAAATAGTTGGACTGATGCATGCTGAATAACATCTGAAAGCCATTCTTTTGAGAAACAACCTAGGTACTGCTGCACTTCTTTTGACATGTACAGATCTGACAATATCTGGCACTCCTGATGCAAGAATACAAACACTTAACAAACTTGTTCCTAGATGCTTCAAAAAAATCCTTCATATAAGTAGATTCTAAGGCTGAAGGGAAAAAAAATCTATTTCTGAAATTAGTTTCCCCTCAGAGGGATCTTGTTTTAAGGGGCATTAAAATTCTCTAGTCCTCTCCTAAGTGCTCATTTTGTTCCCAGGACAACTTCTGAATGCAAGCATGACACAAAATACATTACTACACACATAATGGCCAGAGATTCCCAAAGCACAGTACATCATTCCCTTCACTTATCAGTCCATGCACCATCACCTAATAGAAGCAAGAGAATTGCTTGTTTCAGTTCTATCCTAGCTCACAAGATCAGTGACTGATATTTGCAGATACTTTCCTTAAAGTTATGATTTTCAAAAAGCTTTGGATTGAGATATTATCACAAGTTTTGATAGAAATCAGCATGACAGCAATAACTTGCCACAACCCCAGTTTCTAGACACAGAAACTGTTTAAATGCTTTTGTTCTTTCTCAACATGCAACTGAAAAATATCCTCCCCCTTGAATCCAGAAAATCAATATTCTAAACCTCTGAAAAGAGCTGGAATGAGAGTGGTCAACTCTTCTATAACAGAATGGACTAGGTGATTGTTGTAGGTCTTCCAACTGAACTATTCTGTTCCATAGAACTGTAGGATATAACTATACTTTCTGAAACAGATATGCATGCTGGTTATTAATAGCACAATCTTTCTTTGTTTTTTTATCCAAAATATTTTATATATAAACCTCTATTCAACTTTCAGCCTTCATTAAAGATTCATTTCCTATTAAATAAAACTAACTTTAAAGTTCGCTCCCCTCACATTAGCAGCATTAAATTTTGAAACATTATTTTAAAGGCTCTTGTCTTATCAGAAGTAGTAGGATAAACAAACACAGGTTAACAAGGCAATATCCCATATGTTTCTCTTCAAATTGAGAAACAAGTAATATTTATTCATTGCCTAGGAACAAACAGCAGGGTTGAAAAGGTGATACTACAAATGCAAACAAAAGCATAGTATCTAAACTACAAACTTCATTAGTGATCTGGCAGTAGTTTCACTGAACTCTATGTCCACAACAAGACAAGGAAAACAGAAATGGAAGAAGAGTTAAAACCACAAACCAAATTACCTCATAAGAAGAAACTGGGAACTCTGTATAGTCTGATGATTGTTTTCTGTGTTAGATGTATTGGTTGCTGCTATAGATTGTGTAAGAGTGGTGGGTATGCTGCTTGTGTTAGTGCGTCTAGTTGCATTGCGTGCAGTTTCCAGTTGTTGTCTTGCTGCCTGTGCATGCTGTCTTTCCAACTGCAGTTGCATCTGCAGCTGCTGTAACTGAGAAGCAGAAGGGCCAGAAGAATTGAGCTGCCCTGCAGAACGTCTCACACCTGATAATTGAGATAAAAGCTCTGCCAGAAAAGAGAGAAGTTTCTACAGTGAAATCTGCTTTAATACATATCACGTAACAGCATAATTATGTCCTGAATACCAGTATATCAATTCCTTTGCTTTCTAAAAACTTTCATCGATGAAATTCATGAACAAATTGTATTGATTTGAAAAGCTTCATGGGCTATCCATTACAAGCACCCCATGTCTCAAAACCCATGGGAAGATTAAGAATTATTTAAAGAACTATGTATAAAAAGATGTCAAAGCTTAAAGCTTCTTAAACTGATAAGAGTCAACCTATGGGGAATACCATATAAGCAATATCCTGTGCAAGAATTCTCTAAAATTTTATCCTCAAGTCAGTCAAAATAGTTATTAACCACTTCAATTCTGACTTCAGTTGGAGGCTTTATGCACCTTCAAAGCATATACCAGAGGGAAGCTGTGCTGCAGAAAAGATAAATAATTATAGCATAATTTCAGACATTTTCAGAAAATATTCAGTTCAGAAAGGCTTTTAAAATGCTGCATTATATGAAAAATATTTGACCACAGGAGGGTTTTTTTTTGTGCACCTTTTGACCTCTGCTCAAAAAAGAGACATTCTAATGATAAAAAAGTTAAATCTAGCATGGATTCCTTTCCTCCAAAGTTCAAGACTGTGACAAATTATGTCCATGCTAAGCATTTCTCAAAATAAACATTAATAATGTTATTGCCCAGCAATTTACTACATATTATATTCCACACAAAGTTGTGAGTACTACTTTGTTGTGTATGATACAAGGAGGGCAGAAGCACTAGATTACCTTTTTTCCCTATCCATCCAATTCTCGTTAAAGCTGCAAGTCATTATTACAGGTCATGAAAATTTTCCTTCCATCTCACTTTCATGATATAATCCTTTGAAACTAGGCTTTTCTTAGGGGAATAAAGCACAATGCAGTAGTTCTCTGCATCTGGAACACTTGGAATGCCAACAGTAAATGCTCAAGTCACTTTTAATCAGCACAGCTAATCATATCACTATCAGCTACCAATAATATTTTATCTCACTAATTACCGATAACCATCACAAGGAGAAAAATAAATAAATTATGCGTACATATCTGTTACAAGCACAAGTTCCAACTTCTGGTAGCATGTACTAATTATTACCCCAATATAAAGGAAGACTTATAACACTGCCAGGTAAGACATATTTTTCCTTGCTGTTTATAAGATCACTGAGTACAGCTTAACAGAACCCTAATAGCAGATGTGAATTTGAGACACAGGCTTGGCATGACACAGACACCCAGCTAGGCTGCACTACATTCTCTGAATGCAAAAAACATTGACACAAAAACAAAAAAAAAAACCAAAAACAAAAAAAAAAAGACAAGACTCAAAGGAATACTGTTTTATTACAGATGCTCCTAAATGGGAAGGTCTTGTGAGGCTGAAATAAACCAAGGCAGCCACTTCATGTTTAACTTAGCTAAACTAACACCCACTGCATTGGTAAGAGGAAGTGTTGCACTCCAGGACTCCAGTACACACAAACATCCTCCCTTCTTGCACCAACTCTAGTGCTTTAAAGACCCACGACCTAACTTAAGTCATTAAGATGACAGAAAATTTTTCATCCTCTTTTGCTGGGATATTTTTAGTAGCAGGAATGCAGCCTGCAGGTCTCAGGAAGCTATTTTTCCCCTCTATTTGGCACTGGGGGAAAGCCATATCCAGAGTTCTATGTTCAGTTTTAGGCTCCCCAGGACAAGAGACACATGGACATAACAGAGCAAATCCAGTGGAGGGCCACCCAGATGATCAGAAGGCTGGAACATATTACAGGAGGAAAGAGTGGGAGAACTGGTTTGGTTCAGACTGGAAAAGAATACTTTGTAAGATATCTTACTGCTGTCTGAATCTACCCAAGTGGAAGATACAGAGAGAACTAAGATAGACACTTATAATTTTTCACTATATGAGTGTAAGATTGATATCTCTAAGATTTTAAATTGGACCATCAAGTCCAAGCCCCCTGCCATGGGCAGGGACATCTTTCACTAGATCAGGTTGTTCAAAGCCCCATCCAACCTGACCTTGAACACTTCCAATGATGGGGCATCCACAACTTCCCTAGGCAACCTGTCCCAGTTACAATGAGTTACTCTCATCGTAAAAAAAAGTCTTCATTATGTCCAAACTAAACCTATCTTCTTTCAGTTCAAAACTGTTTTCCCTTGTCCTGTCACTACAGGCCCTCATAAAAAACCCCAACAACTGTCTTTCTTTATAAGCCCCCTTTATATCTTGAAAGGTTGCAATAAGGTCTCCCTGGAGCCTTCTCTTCTCCAGGATAAACAACCCAAACGCTCTCAGCCTTTCTTCATAGGAGAGGTGTTCCAGTCCTCTGATCATTTTTGTGACCCTCATCTGGACCCACTCTAACAGGTCCATGAGGTCCATGTATTTTCTGTACTGCTGACCCCAGAGCTGGATGCACACTGGATGCATGACCTTGCACTTGGGCCTTGTTGAACTTCATGAGGTTCCCATGGCCCCACTACTCAAGCCTCTCAAGGTCCCTCTGGATGGCATCCTTTCCCTCTAGGGAATCAACTGTTCTACTCAGCCTGGTTTCGTCTGCAGATTTGCTGAGGATATACTCAATCCCTCTGCATCACTGATAAAGATATTAAATAGTACTAGGCCCAATACAGACCCTTGAGGGGCACCACTTGTTACTGATTTCCACTTGGACATTGAGCCATTGACTGAAATTCTTTGGATGCAGCCATCCAGCCAGTTCATTATCTATCTAACAGTCCACCTGTCAAACCCATCTCTCTCCAATTTAGTGGCAAGAATGTTGTGAGGGATGGCGTCAAAGGCTTTACAGAAGTAATATCTGTAGCTCTTTCCCTGTCCACTAATGCAGTCCCTCCATGATAGAAGACCAGTAGATTAGTTAGGCATGATTTGTCCTTGCCTAGGGCATGTTGGCTGTGTCTAATCCCTGCCTTCCATATGCCTTGACATAGCTTCCAGTAGGATCTGTTCCATGACCTTACTAGGCACAGAGATGAGGCTGAATGGTCAGGAGTATCCAGGGTTCTCTCTTTTTAAAAAAATTTAATTGGTTGCATATATTAACATGTGTTATAAGATTTTTCCTAAGGAAGCATTACATAATGCATGGATACTGTAAAAAGATCAGATTAGTTAAAAGTAACAAGCATTAACAGAGATACAAAACTCAACCTAGTCAGACTGAGTGCTGAGCTTGTAATGAACTATGGGTAATCAGCCTTTCCAGTTGCAGCCTTCACAGTGGAAAAGACGAGACAGTTAAAAATGTATGTAACTTGTTACGCAGATTACCTGTAAACAGTTTTTCTCCACTGGACACCTGGAATTAGATTCAGTTCCAAACATATATGAGAGTTTCCATTCTAAACTAAGAGAAAGGTCTGTTACCATGAAGTGTGATGTGGATGATGTGGAGATGAGCTCTGAAGTGTGGGACTCAGATGCTTATGGGGGATGGGTAGATTTTGGTGGCTGGAGATGGAAATTTTTTTTTAAATTTCATTTTAAACACAGAAGAGGGACTGTGTGTTTGAGGGCCTAAGTGTGATATTCATTTGTGAAGGACTGTGCTCAACCCCTCACTTTTCCCCTCAGCCGCTGCAGCTGTCCACAGAAACCTTAATTCTGTCATTCTTGTCTAGTTTGATGAGTTCAGGGAATTCATCGTAAAGCTCCATTTCGGTTTCCTGTTTAAGTGCATTTCATGCAATCGTCTGGAAAGTTTGTTCCACATTAATGGCCTCCTTGGCACTGATTTCAAAGCAGGGGATGTTGTTTATACTATAGCACCAGGCTTCCACCTGTTTGGTGGTGACTTGTCTGTTTTCTAGGTCAATCTTGTTTCCCAGCACAAAAAAAGGAGTCCTCAGGATCTCTTAGACTGGCCTGAATGAGGAATTAATCCCTTGGGCTGTCTAGGGTTTTAAATGTGTTGGGGGCCATGACATCAAACATCAGAGTGCAGCAGTCTGCTCCCTTGTAGAAGGCAACTCCCAGAGACTGAAATTGTTCGTGGAGTGCTATATCCTATATCTGCATTGTCACTAGCCTGTCATCCACCATGACCTCTTTTGTCAGGAAGCCTGCACCTATCGTAGCTTTGTACTGGTTACTGAATTTCTCATTCACATATTGGTTCATGTGTGATGTCTTTCCCCTCCCAGAGTCTCCAATGATGATGACTTTTAGTAACACTTTCTTCCTAGAAGTCATCTTTTACACTGGTGCATGTGCTGTAGCACCTGGCCTGAGACTTGCTGCCCTTTTACTCTTCTAAAAAATGGGTGCAATGTCTCCCTTTTTCCAATGACTGGGGACTTCACCTGACTGCCATGACTTTTCAAATATCATGGAGAGTGGCTTGGCAAGAATATCAGCCAATTTACTTAGGACTCTAGGATGCATCTCATCAGGTCCCATACACTTATGTACGTTTAGGTTCCTCAGGTGGTCATGAACCTGATCTTTACTTACAGTGGGAGGGACTTTGCTCCCCTAGTCCCCATCCTGCTGTCCATCCACTCAAAAATTCAAAAATACATGCATACATGTCATATGAGGAGAGGTTAAGACACCTAGGACTCTTCAGCCTGGAAAAGAAAAGGCTCAAGGAGAGGAATCTTAACAGTGTATATAAATACCTGATGGGAGGAAATGAAGAAAAGGAAGCCAGACACTGTATTGCCCACTGACAGGACAAGAGGCAATGGGCAGAAATTAAAACAAAATGAAATCCATCTGAACAGAAGAAAACACTTTTTACTGTGAGGGTGACCAAATTCTGTAACAGGCTGTCCAGAGAGGTTGTGGAGTCCATCAGTAAGAATATTGAAAACCTGACTGGACATGGTCCTGAGCAACCTGCTCTAGGTGGCCTTGCTTGGGGGCAGGGAAGGAGGGAAGTTGGATGGGGTTGTAGTAGGTAATCTTAAAAGGCCCTTTCAAATGTGAACCATTCTTTGATACCACCTGTGAACAGGTCAGTCATGGGAATGAGCCTAAAAGCACAAGCTAAAGGGGCAGTGTTTTTCATTTCAGAAGTTCCAGGTTCAATCCCTGTAGACAACCCAATTAAGGATACTTTTCATCAGTAAATACCCATCAATTATGACACTGGGAAGCATTAAAAAAACCCCAAACCAACAGAAAAACAAGACAACCATTATCATCATGGACTATGTTTCAAAGTCTATTTAAGGACTCTGATCTAAAATCAGTGGTTACAGCTCTTACCGGCTATAGGATCCATGGTTTCTCTATTGCTTGGAGAATATGAACTCTGAGAAGATGAAAGCCCACCGCTGGAACTGCTAGTAAAGTGCATGTTTGATCTACGTGCACGGGGGCCTCCCAAACCTCGGCCTGGGTGAAACATTCTACGTACATGCCGAACACCACTAGATTCATCATAACCAAGCAGTTAAGAAAAGTCTATTGCTATCAACTATTAAACAGCAAGAACATTTACTAGATTGAATAATCAGGCAACACATTCCTCATTCATAAAACAATGATTCAAACTTTATAAGTGCAATGTAATCACAGCTATGGTGCCAGTCAGATCTATAGATGTAAACTCAAGGCATTCAGGGCTTCTTGCACCAAATTAATCTTTCCCAGGCTTTTTATCAGGTTAAAAAAATGTCAGGATGGATTTTCTGCCTTATGGATTAAAGTTTCTACTAGGTAATGCCACAACTGATGATACATATTCAGCAGAACACATTACTCAACAGACATAAGGATTTTAACATAAAAATTGGGAAAGAAGGGTATTTAAGTACTGAAAATGATCAACAAAATTTTATTGCTATTCTTACCACACAAATGTGTTCTCCCAAGACAGTCTAGGTAAAACTTCCTTTTACCTTAAGAAGCACTAGTGCAATTAACTACTAAGCTAGGAAATAATGTACTTATACATATAATATTTTTCCAATTTCTAAACTAGTAGCTTTAGCTCACCTTATCTCCAATTTTCTTATTTTCAAAAATAGCATGTTTATCACTTGTATAAAATCTATTATCTGCAGCAGACTGGTGCCCAATGTCTTATCCCACAACACACAATTATGGTGTAGAATTCATTTCCTCATGATGTTACTGAACTGAAAAATTTAAGACTGAAAAATTTAAGACAGAAAAATCAAGACTTCTTTTGGCAAGTAAGAATATCCAGTTACTATAATAAATACTTTCAGGAAGAATTGACTCTTTAAAATCTATTATACAATAGAGCATAAAACATTTCAGTTGCAGGATTTAGGAGGGGGAGAAAATCTATCTTGGGACAAAATATAGTTGTCTAGCACAGATTGGTTTGTTCCTCCTTTGAATCTGTTGATACTGGATACTGGTAGTGACAGAACATTGTCACTAATATTTTACTGATTGACTACTGCTCTCAGGTAGTTTGGGAAGCTTTCCATAGCTACATCTGACAGAAAAATGACTAGTTTCTGGGCTTTTTAAAAATTAAACTTGAAAAATAAGATAACTAGAACATCCTTAATATAAATCCTTTGAAAAACTCCAGCCTTGGTCTCATTTAGAAAAGTATCATAGTAGCTTGCTAACTGCACCGTTCAAAGTGTTTTCAAGAAAAACAACATTATGTAAATATACTAGTCAAGAGTATATTGATGTCTCACCCAACTATGCTGGGGTTAAAAAAGCATTTGGAACTTTTAACTCATTACAAACATATCCTGAAAACAACCAAGCTAGAACCATTTACAAGGTCAAGACTAAAGTCATATTTTAAACATTAAAACAGTTGAAAATTGTTTAAGCAAGAAACTGGATTTTAAAGAGCTGTCCAGAGTCTCCAGGGATAAAGGTGGTATCTTGCAGTGTCTGTACAGGATTCTTCACACAAAATATGTGCAGCCATTTAAAACAGCTTTAAACACCCTTCTAACTGCCACACAGAAGACTATATCCTTTCCTAAGCTGATAGCAACTGGGCGGAGGGAAAACTCTCCCCCATTTCCTCCTTTAAGATTTAGCTGTCAGAAGATGTGAAATAGCACCCAACATGGAACAACTAATCCAGAAACTCTATCAAGTTCTGTGAACTTGTAAACACTGATTGCTAAAGTAATGTTGTACAGAAATTTTCACATGCATTTCCTATAATTATTTATATAGACTCCCCCCATCAGTTTTGTGATGACTGACACTGTGGCCTTACTCAGTAACTGAAAAGATTATTCTGATTTCTCTAGCTCTTACGTAGCTAGTAATAAACATACATTTCCCAATTAAAAGTTATCTGACATCACTGATGTGGGAGGGGAAGTAAAAGCTCCAGAAGCATGAATTCTAATCCTACACCTTATCTACATCAATAGGAAGTCAATTTCACTGTGTAATTGGGACTGACAATTTAAATGCTAAAAAGTTTAAATACAGGCAACAACCAAAGCGAAACCATGTCCTCTAATGTTGCTAGCAGTAGATAAAACAAACTTGAGTTGTTAGGGCTTCTTTTCTTTTTTTGATTTTAAGAAGCCCTGAACAAAAAAGGGCACTATCAAATTACACTAGGAGTGCATTTTTTAAAATGAGATACAGAAAGATCACTTAATGAGCTTTTTATGATGGCCTGTACTTCCATGAAGTAAGAGTATCTTCTGAAATTATGTTGTAAGTATTTGTACAGCAAAAAACAAGCCACATTACTATTCCTAAGACCAAGTAAGAGAAAGAAAATTGTACTTAGAAGTGCAAAGAAACTGACAGTTTGAGCTTTTCGGTCATTGAGAGTAGTTATAGCACTACAACTTGCAATTAACAAAGATAGCCCTAATCTCTAGGAAGTCTCCTGATAGGTCTTCTAGTTATATCTTTTAAAAAGTCAATAAATAAGAGGCTGAAACTACCCTATTGAAATACAGTAATAAAACGAATTAAACATTTAAGATCCCTCAATTTCAAAGTTAAAAGCATTCTCTAACACATATGCTTTTGGTGAAATCTGCTTTCAGTCTTGTAATTATCTATAAAACACTATTGCATCTGGATTGCTGCTTTCCCAGACACAAAATGGCATCAGAACTAATGGCCAAGAAGGGTAAAAAGTGCAGAAAGAAGCAGCTGGGTGTCAGAAAGATCTTTAAAAGCTTTCACTATCAGAAATAAAACAAAAACACACACCCACATTGTCAAGCAACACCTAAAGCCTATTCACAGTCTGATGGATATATATATACACACATATAAAAAATTCAGATGTATAGTTCCCCTATAACTAAACACCAATTCTAAAAAATAAGCTAAACCGGTGTAGCCACTTGACTTCAGAAGTCAGAACAAGTAGTTACAGCTATCATAAGGAACAGTCTATCCCTTTTCCCTCAACTTAAGAAAGGATATTAAATCTCTAGGAGCTCTGTGTTCCAGTGTAAGATGAGCTGCAAAGTCATCTGTGACATGATTAGGATCCCCTCCAGGTAATGCTGCACATATTGGACAGATCTGAAACAACAAAGTGAGAAAAAAAAATACCAAGCAACCAACTTTACACAAATCAGATAACACAATTCAGAGTTGATCACTTGACATGGACTCTTCTACTTTAAATATCACATTCTAATCCTACACCTAAACAGCCACAATTTAAAACAGTAAATGTGTTCAAACACAGCTGTTAATTGTAGCATCTTTTTAAGCCTCACTTTTCCTTGTAATTATGCTTTTAATAATACCATGGAAACCAAAAAGTAAAATTTTCAAATCCTATCTGCAGTGTTTCAGCTTTCAAAATTGTCTTTATGTCAATTCCAGCACAGACAGTAGGTCTAATTACACAGGATTACTGCTTGAATGTACCTACATATGACATTATCAAGTTCATTTACTGCTCTTTGAATC
This sequence comes from Eopsaltria australis, assembly GCA_034509425.1. Classification (NCBI taxonomy): domain Eukaryota; kingdom Metazoa; phylum Chordata; class Aves; order Passeriformes; family Petroicidae; genus Eopsaltria; species Eopsaltria australis. Next base: position 85,645 of record JAVTVJ010000720.1, read on the forward strand.
TCCAAGCGACTTCTCATTCATCTCACCAGTGAAGTGTAGGAAGGAGAATGAAACCAGATGTGAATATTCATTAAAGTATCCCAACTGAGACCACCCACCGCAGTAACACAAGTAGAAATTTGGCAGAGAAACTCATTCCTACCAAGTATTTTGAGAGATAGCATTATGGTTTTGTTTTTCTCTTAAGCCTAAACCCACATTTTAAAAAAAGTCTAGGGACACTTACTGCCATAGCAACCTTCATTTATTTTGATTTTTCCCCCCAATGACTGCAACCACCCGAGAGAAGCGTGCCTTAAAAGTCCTTTGCGACAGTTTTGCAGGCCAGCCTTAAAGCTTAACAGATCACATATCAATAAGCCAGAAAGGAGAAACTTTGACACAGTATATGCTAGGTCTTTACTCTTCCAAGGATATCAACCTGGACTTTGCAACGGATATGACTGTAAATTAGGGGGGAGACCCCAGACTGGGAGGGGTGAGGGAATCAATAGAACCATACAAACCTATGAAGAGAAATGCAGGGGGAAGGGAGAGCCAGGAGGAACGAAGGGGAGGGTAGACAGAAACGCGTATAAAGTGGACCGGTCATATGTAAAACAGAGGTGGTCAGTATGTTTGTCTGACTGAGCCTGATCACCAGTCTGTCCTGTCTTCCTATATCTTCTTATCAAATTTTAACAATCTCTGCATAATCTCACTGTCTATCCCATGTGTATGTATGCTGCAAGGACTGAGTGCCAGCTACTGGTGAGACCTGTGTATGTATGAACAAAACTTAGTGCCAGATACTGGAGTCAGACTAGGACTGTAGGTGTCCCTGTGGCCTGTGGTGTCAGCTACTGGAACAAGTATCAGTAGTTGGAGGGGCCATAGCTCTTTCAACCTAGGGTGGGGTACTACAAACTTTGTGCCTGGAGTGCCTACTATCAGGGGGCTGTCATAAGTGTATTTGGTGCTAGCTACTCCAGTCAGACCAGAGGTGCAGGCACCCCTGGCCTGTGGTGTTGGCTACTGGACTGAGTGGGGTCTTAAGATCAGCTACCAGAGTGAGTCATGGTCTCTACCTCCAGCCACTGGGGCAGGAACAGTATGTGTCCCAAAACAAAGCTAACGGGGGGGAAAATCAGCATGAGTGAGGGGTCCAGCACTGGCAGCTGAAGCAGGACAACCAGTCACAGCCCATGTGGTGCCTGGTGCCAGCTGCTGCGGAAAAGGGAGTAGTTGCCTGCATCTTCCCCAAACCTGGTGTGCATGTGTATTGGCTAGCAAACTTCAGTCTGGACCTAGCAAATGAGTAGAGAAGAGCCTCAAGTCTAGGCAGGAGTACAAAGCAGGCAAGAGTCTGTGCTAGTATGCCCAGGAGGACTTGCGAACGTGGAGTGCTTGCGAGACAAGTGCATGAGTGTTTACTAGTGAGCATCAAGCTGGACTAGCTGGTAAATAGGAGACCTGTGAAGCAGGTAAGGGTGCCTGGGATCCAGGCAGGGGTACTGGACAAAGAGGGCCATGCCAGTACTCAAGGGATCACAGTGAACGCGTGTGTGCTTGTGAATCTAGAGAGCATCATGTACCTTCACTAGCAGCAACCTTTTATCTCTACCAGGTGAAGAGGAAGGAGGGAACTTGGCTGCCTATACTTATGTTTTATGCAAGTCCTACGTGTAGGTGCTGTTGAAGGCAGCACTGTGTCCGTGGTCATCTGTATGATGGGCCATGTGTCAGTGTGTGTGTACAGGTCTCCAAAATATGTGCTAGGCTTCAGTAGTGGTTGAACCTGCAAACAGGAAAGTGGCAGCTGCATCCCTCAGCCTGGACATGGGCCCTAGGTCCCCAGGCTGGGCTTCAGCAGCTGAGCAGAAGGGAGTCCTGAGCTGGATAAGGCAGCCATGCTCTCAACATCCCTTAAAATAAAGAAATCGCCATATTACTTGGAATGAAATCCAGGATATTATTAAAAAGCCTTAAGCTAGTTAGCCTCCAAACATCACAGCTGACTCAAGTTTCTGGATCTGTTCCCTTATTACCATCACCTCCCCATGTATACAGGTATACTGGTTTTGGCTGGAATAGAGTTAAATTTCTTCATAGTAGCCCATATAGTGCTATGCTTTGGCTTTGTGACCAAAGGAGCATTGATAATACACCAATGTTTTAGCTATTGCTGAACAGTTCTCACACATAATCAGGACCTTTTCTGTCTCTCACACTGCCCCAACAGCAGGTAGACTGGGGATGTACAAGCAGTTGGGAGAGGACACAGCTGAGACAGCTGATTCCAACTTACCAAAGGGATATGCCATCATGCTCAACAATAAAAAACACAGGGAAGAAAGGAGGATGGTTCAGAGTTACAGTGTTTGTCTTCCCAATAAATCATTACATGTGATGGAGCCCTGCTTTCTTGGAGATGGCTAAACATCTGCCTGCCAATGGGAAGGAATTAATTCATTCCTTATTTTGCTTTGCTTGCATAGGCAGATTTTGCTTTCCCTATTATCTCAACCCACAGGTTTTTGCACTTTTACCCCCCTGCCATGCCATGCCCCGCCCCTAGGGGCAGGGGAGAAGTGAGCAAGCAGCTGTGTATGCTGGTTGCCAGCTGGGATTAAACCATGACCAGTATTTTTGGCATGCAACCTAGGACTCAAAGGATTTCAGATTGTGACAGTTTGACTGCTGGCCAAACACCAGTGTACCCACAAAAATCATTCACTCATTTTCTTCTGTCATAACTGAGCAGAGGAGGGGAAGGAACAATTACAATAACGGTCATGGGGTGAGATAAGCATTAGGAGAAAAATACTTTAAGGGCAAACTAGGCTCAAAACTTTAAAAGGTATAAAGGAAAAATTTATTGACAGAATTAAAAGAGGATGAGAACTAAAAATAAACCTTTAGAACACCTTTTCCCTCCCGCATCCCTTCTTTCCTTCCCACCAACAGCACAGGGAGACAAAACATGTGATTTTTGGTCAGTTGGTCACTTAAAAAAAAAACCAAAACAAAACAAAAAACAAAACAAACAAACAAAAAACAAAACAAAAAAAAAAAAAAAACAAAACACCTTCTTCAGTTCCTTTAGGGAGAGGAGTCTCTTGCTATGTCATGGAGTCCTTCCCACGGGAGACAGGTGTCTGTGAACCAACGTGAGTTTAAATTTCACGAATAGCAGCCCGGCCGAAATCTGAAATCGTGAAGTCCCTCCCATGTCTTGCATGTCTTCCCACAACTGCTTTACGTGGGCCACTTCAGCTTATAGGGTACAGTTTTTAAGGATGAGCTGTTCTAGTATAAAGGCAAAGGTCCTCTTCTATTTCTGAAAGCAAAGGTTCTCTCTCTGTTCAAGCCTCGCACCTGATCACAGCTTTTCAGCATCCATGCGTTCCAGCATGGGTGCCTTTTCCCTCATGAGCTGCGGGTGAATTCTGCATTCCCCCATGCACTTTATGAATTACAGGGAACCAATTTGTTGTATTATAGTCCTCACCACGGCTTGCAGGAGAATCTCAGCTCCGAGGCTCGGAGCACCTCCTCCTTTTGCACCGACCATCGTGTCGCCATCTTGTTCTCCTCACGCATCTTCACTTTTTTCTTTTCTCTGATTCTGGAGAGAATTGGTGTCTGTAGGCTCATCTGTTCTCAAGTTCTATTAATTGAAAAGATTTTATAGAGTTCTGCAGCGCTGAAAAGTTGATTCCAACCGGACTTTGCATCGGAGAATTGCTTGCTCTGCCTCTCGCTGCTGGTCATGTGATCCCTGCCGGCCACCGGCCGCGGAGCTGCTCCCGGTGTTGATCTCGACTGCAGTTACTCGCGGCGCCGGGATGGCTCTCCGGTGGCAGGATCTCAGAGGCTCGCGGCCTGGCCGGGACTGGGCCCGGCCCGGGTGGCCGTGCCGGGACGAGCCCCGGCCGACCCTGCCGGGAAGGGGCTCGGTCGCATGGTGGCTCGCGGCGCCGCCCTGGCCGCATGACTCAGCGGCCGCGCCGGGAGGGGGTTCAGCGGCCCCCTCCGGGAAGGGGGGACCTGACCGGCCCCCACTTCTCTGTAGAGAGCAGGGAGCAAGAGAGCTTCCCGCGGTTTTTTTCGTTCTTAAATATTTTATCATAGAGGCGTTTCTAGCTTTTCTGATTGGCTTAGCAGTGTGTCAATTCTCAGAGCTAGCCAGAGATTGGGTTTGCCAGGCACGGAGGAAGCTGTTAGCAGCTTCTCACAGAGAATTACTTTCGTGGCTGATTTTTCCATCTTCACCAAAGATCAATTAAATGCAAAACCAGGACAGAGGTAATGACAGATCTGACCAGAGCATATTAGAGGGAACATATAATTATTATAGCTGTTTAACCACTGCTGACCATAATATTATCTGTTCTCAATATTAGTTCATCTGATCTGTGCCATGCTCCCTTTTTTTGCTGTACACATTAAAGAGTTTTTGGCTTGAGAAGACAACAGGAACTGTCCCCATGGCCAACAGAGCCAGTTCCAATCAGCTCCAAGACAGACTTGTCCCTGGCTAAAGCTGAGCCAATCAGTGATGGCAGTAGCACCTCTGTAATAATATATTTAAGAAAGTAAGAAAACCGTACAGCAGCAGCTGTGAGAGAGGAGTGAGGACATATGAGAAAAATAACCCTGCAGACACCAAGGTCAGTGGAGAAGGAAGGGGAAGAGGTGCTATAGGCAGTAGAGCAGAGATTCCCCTGCAGCCCGTGGAGAAGACCATGGTGACACAGGTTGTCCTCCTGCAGCCCTTGAAGGACCCCACATCAGATCAGGTGGATGTGCTCTGAAGAAAGCTGCAAGCAATGTTGAGAAGCTGAGTAATGCCCCTCCTTATCCTGATCAGTGATCATTTTGCCATATTTTCTACCCATCCTGTTGCCGGGGAGGGAGGTGAGAAAGAACAGCTTGATGGGCATCTGGCAGCCAGGCAAGGTTGACCCACCCCATCCTGGACCTTTCACTTCAGTCTACTTGCTGCCTTACTAAATACAAAATGAATCCGCTAAGTGTGACTGAGTAGCAGAAAAGTGATGCCTTCATTCTGAAACTTGATTCAAAGATATCTGATTGCATTTCTTACAATTTTCAGAGCTGCAACCCTAAAAAAGACCCCTTTACCTGAATGCTGTTTTTGAAACCCAATATCAACAGTAACAATCATCATAATTCCAGCCATATCCATCTGAACATGTCCTGCATTTCTGACCATTATCCTTAATCACTTGATGGAGAAATAATTACTCCAGTTTTAAATCTAAAAATGAAAAAATATACACCAATAATTCATATGTTTTTAGGAAAGACCAAGACACTTTTGAGTCTCAGAACAGGTTGACCAGTTGTGAGAGACTGGAGGACATTGCTGGCTCAAAACATTTCAGGTACATGTGTGAAGGGAAGGAGCAGGTTGAGCCTTGCCTTTGGTGAGGCGATGCACTGCCCTGTACGCCCCACTCTTCCTGGGCCTGTATCCCAGCCCCACAATGGCTGCTGATCACTGGCACACTGGAGGCAATGCTCCACACCTCATCCATGGAGCCTCAGTCTAGCCCCAGAGTGGCCAGATGACCAGAAGTCCCACCTGAGGGAAGGGCCCAGGAAAGCCAAAGGGTACTTAAACCGAAGCATGAGGCGAGCATGTCTTGACCCTACCTCCTCTTGGAATTTCTATCAGCTGAACACTGCTGGAACCAGGAGTGGCAGCTATGTTTGTTGTTTTCTATATTTATTCTCTCTTTTTCTTCTTGTAATTCCCTCTTCCTGGAGTTTTGACTAACTTAAAATCAGATGGGCTTGGAGTTTGCTAAGTTGAATGGACTGAAGTCAATGCTTTGTGAAATGCTTTATGTTGATTGAATGTTGCTCTAAACTTTTACCAAAGTTCTCTGATTTTCAGAAGTTGCCAGTAAAGTTTTTTTTTGTTGTTTTGATCTCTTGAGAATATCTTGTTGGTATTTCTCCTGTGTGTCTAACTCAGAGTACGTGAAAAACCGTAAGTCCTTTTAAGAGGCTCGTCAAGAGAGTTTTTGGGGGTCTTACACCAGTTTTAATTCTTCTACTACTCCTTGATATAAGGCCCTTAGCAGGCACTAAGGAGAGAGATTCTCCTTCTCCCACATAAGTTCTCAAAAAATTTTTCTTCAAGCATGCACATTTTTATAGGGATCTACAACAAAAATAACTAGACGACAGTTCCCTGAATGTCCTTCTGTGTAATCATACATTCCTCAGGCATAAACAGTATTCACACACAAATATGAATATATTCCCTATTGCTGGAAAGATACCCAAACTTCTTGGTCAAGAATTTAACCTAGGATTGATAACACACATAACTGTTGAATTAGTGAAGTGGGTGTTAGAAAGAAATACAAAACATATGCCTGCACCATAAAGGGAAATCTAAAAACAGGGCTATGGACTTTTCTAAAAAGAAAATTGTCTGAACACAAAGCAGGGCAAGCACATAGTTTCTCAACACTGTAATGAGGGTTGAGAACAAACTATTTCTAATAGTATCAAAATCCAAGTTATTTATTATTTTATTGTTTTCCATAGCAAAGAAGTCACCTCACATTTCAGGAAAATTTCAGGCCTTCTGACACAAGTAACAGTAACATCTAGATGTGAAGACTTGAGGAGACTTGAGGAGAATGCTTACTGACAAAAACAGAAGCAAAACAACTGTTGCAATAGGCTGTTATATGGTGTGTAATTGCTCTGCACCAATGGCCACTGTTGAAATCATCAGAAAAATCAAGTGGAAGGATTGAGGGAAACAGCAAGGCCCACTTTATAAAAAAAACACCCAATATATTGAAAA
>JAVTVJ010000721.1:0-169451 GCA_034509425.1 Eopsaltria australis
TGAAAACTCAGCAGATCGAACCGGATCTACTGATCCCGGTAATGTCCCATATACCTCACCCTCTCAGCCTTCGGGTTCACACTCGAATTCACCTAATGGTGATCGCAAAATTTACACATGGAGTGAGGTAGCAGAAGACCTGATTAACTACAATCGAAAATATGGACCCATAAAAACCACCGAAGAAAAGTCAGAGAAAACAAAGGGTGTCAGGTACATTGGAGCCCCTCACAGTGAAGATCAGGACAATGAGAAACAACTCAATAACCGTCAACACTGGTGGTCACTAGGCATCAAAAAGGGAATTCCTAGAGATATCATGGATGGTTTGCCTCTGAATAAATTAGCAAAAGTAGTGTCTAACTGGTACCACAGTAAAAACACTATACCTAGTGCACCACCTCACCCACAAAACCCAGGCTACAAGCCAAAATTTTCCTCACAAAGCCCAGGCTACAAGCCAAAATTTTCCCCTCTGAGCCCAGGCGATGAACCAAAGCCTCTCCCACAGAATATAGGCAAAAAGCCAAAACCCTTTTCCCAACAGAACCAGGGAAACTAATTTCTCCATTCCTTAACAGTGGGCGAAGGAATGGAGCATGGATATATCTGAGAAAGCTCACTAGAAACCATCAAACAGGAGACATCATGATCACAGCCATTACAGGTCCTAAAAGGGCACCTGTAACCTTTTTGATTGACACCGGGGCACAAATTTCTGCACTAACAAAAAGGGATCCCTGGAGGTGTGGAGTTGTTCCAACAAAGAACCAATACTGTGTTTTAAATGCTTTAGGAACAACAGAATCCATGAACATAGCTTTAGTCAAACTCACATTACCAGGGGAAGAAAACCAACTTTCTATCTATATGGTGATTGGAGATATTCCAACCAATTTATTGGGGATGAATGCACTTGCAGGGAGGCAGTGGGAAGACTCAGAAGGCTTTCTGTGGTCTTTTGGAGCACCCCGCTTTAACATCAACCTACTCCAAACAGCGCCCTCTCTACCATTCAGCAAAGTAACTAATGTAAAACAATACCCCCTTCCCCTGGGTGCCAAAGAAGGTATCAAACCAGTTATACAGGAGCTCCGAGAACAAGGAGTAATAATTAACACACATTCTCCTTTTAATTCCCCGGTGTGGCCGGTGAAAAAGCCTAATGGCAAATGGAGGCTAACAATAGATTTCCGCAGACTAAATGCCAACACAGATCCTCTTACAGCTGCAGTTCCAAACCTAGCTGAACTGATAACACTGATTCAAGAAAAAGCACACTCCATCATGGCAACCATAGATGTTAAAGACATGTTTTTCATGATACCTTTACAACCAGAGGACACAGATCGCTTTTCTTTCACTTGGGAGGGACAACAGTACACTTTCACCAGGCTTCCCCAGGGTTACAGACACTCCCCAACCCTGGCTCATCACGCTTTAGCCAAGGAGTTAGAGAAAATATCAAAACCTGACAATGTAGCTATTTACCAATACATTGATGATATTCTTGTGGGAGGGGAAGAAATAGAAGAAGTGGGAGATACCCAACAGAAAATAATCTCTCATTTAGAAAACCTTAATTTGCAGATTCCCTCAGAAAAGGTACAGAAACCCTCTCAGGAAGTAAAGTTCTTAGGAATTTGGTGGAAGGGTGGCATGACATGTATCCCACCTGATACCTTAACATCTTTAGATCAGATTAAAATGCCTGAATCTAGGAAAGATCTACAACATGCTCTAGGCTTATTGGTGTTTTGGAGAAAACACATCCCTGATTTTTCCATAATTGCCAGGCCCCTTTATAACTTGCTGAGAAAAGGGGTAAAATGGGAATGGGATACTTCCCAAGAAGAAGCCTTACAATTGCTGATTTTTGAAGCAACAGCTCACCAAGCCCTAGGCCCTATTCACCCTACAGATCCTTTCCAAGTGGAATGGGGATTTGCTTCCTCAGGGCTGTCAGTTCACATCTGGCAGCGGGGCCCTGAGGGCCCAACAAGACCTGTTGGTTTTCACTCCCGTGGCTTCAGAGATGCTGAGAAAAGATACACTATCTGGGAAAAGGGGCTGTTTGTAGTTAGCTTAGCTCTGATAGAAGTGGAGAAAATTACACGACAGCAACCAATTGTTTTAAGAGGCCCTTTCAAAGTCATTAAAACTTTTTCTACTGGGACCCCCCCACCTGACAGGGTGGCTCAGAGAGCCTCAGTTAGAAAGTGGTATGCTCAGATTGAACATTATTGTAACACTTTCTCCATAACTGAAGGAGCTGTAAAAAACCTGGCAATACAAGAGAGCTTAAGTAGCAGCCAAGACAAACCTGCCTCAGCTATTAAGGTAGCCCCTCCTTTCTCCCCCGAGCAGTCAGCTAATTCTTGGTTCACTGACGCGTCTGCCAGACGTGAGGGAAAAACGTGGAGATATAAGGCTGTAGCCCTCCACACGTCCTCCGGTGAACAAATCATCACAGAGGGGGAGGGCAGTGCACAAGTTGGCGAGCTGATAGCTGTTTGGAGTGTTTTCCAACGGGAGGCACAGAACACTTCTCCCATCCACATTTACACTGATTCTTATGCTGTGTTCAAGGGATGTACCGAGTGGCTCTCTTTTTGGCAACAGAATGACTGGGAAGTCAACAGAATTCCAGTATGGCAAAAGGAGAAGTGGCAGGAAATATTGAACATTGCAGGACAAGGAAACTTTGCCGTGGGGTGGGTAGCCTCTCACCAGGTAGATGGGAACCCAGCAGGAGAGTGGAACAATAAAGCCGATGAGCTAGCAAGACTGAGTACTGTAAAAAAGGATCAAATTACAGAGGACTGGGAACACTTGTTAGAGTGGCTGCATGTAAAAAGACATCACACAGGTGCAAAGGATCTCTATAAAGAAGCCCTTGCTCGCGGCTGGCCTGTTACCAGAGAGATGTGTAAAACATGCATATCAGCCTGCGAACAGTGTCGCAGGCGACTAGAGAGACACCCTTTAGAGGATGACCCTCTACATTTAAGAGAAGGTAAAGGTTTATGGGATGCATGGCAGGTAGATTACATCGGTCCCTTCAAGAGTTCAGGAGGTAAACACTTTGTGTTGGTGGGAGTAGAGGTTGTATCCGGGCTGGTCCAAGCTAATGCTTTTAAAAGAGCTACAGGAGAAAACACTGTCAAAGCTTTGCAGGAATGGTTTGGCACTTTCCCAAAACCACAAGAAATCCAATCAGACAACGGGTCTCACTTCACCGCCAGGGTAGTACAAGACTGGGCTAAGGGGGAAGGGATTAAATGGACTTTTCATACCCCTTACTACCCTCAAGCTAATGGGATTGTGGAAAGGAGCAATGGTCTTCTAAAAAGATTCTTAAAACCACAGGAGGGAAATTGGGATATCCGGCTATGGGAAGCTGTAAAAGGTGTGAATGATAGATGGGGGGTGAACGGGTGTCCCAAAATCACTGCCTTTTGCCCAACAGCTCCAACCATAATCCCTTCACTACAGGGACCAGATGATTCAGCAAATCCAGCACACTATCCTGGACAGCCTGTCCTAGTGGATCTCCCTACTGTGGGTGAGGTACCACTAGTCCTAAAGACCCCTCTGAATAAATATGCATGGGTAGCATCTGATGCCCTAGGGAAAGAGCATCGGATAAATACACGTTGGATAATCCCATCATTTTAACCTTTTCTGCCCCTTGGTGGCAGGCTCTGTTGTGTTTGCTTTTCACAGGAGAACTCCGAGGGACATGAAACCAGATAAGCCATGATAAGACTAGTGTTGCTTTTCTGCATCCTACCACAATACCATGGCCAATACCCAGCAGAGTGGCCGTGGTCCAAAGCTACCCTCAGGCATACTAGTGCTCAAGGACCATACCCCAAAGGTCGTCACCCAAGCCTCCTGACGGTAATACTGCACGATTCCAAGGTATACGGTCGAGATGAATGGGAATGGGACCGGAGGGATTGGGCCAGAGTCCTAAATGGAACAATTGGTGAACAAATAAAGGTAGGATGCAGAAAAGTGGACGGGTCCCTTTATGAGAAAGCTTCCACCATTGCAATTTCAGGAAATTTTTTGGAACAAGATGTGACAAGTAAATTACACCCCAACATTACAGCAGAATTATGTCCCACAGCTGAGTGGACATGTAACAAACAAGCCCCCTACGTATTGTGCTGCCGTCAGAAGAATGTAGGTAGCGACACTTTAGATCGTAGTACCGTTAACGTTGAAATTACAAAGCTCTGTAAGGACGAGCCCAAGGAATGCTGGCACAATTTTACTTTAACCGGGCCGACCTATGTAACATGTATTTGGCAAAATAATTCGGCAGATCAGTCAAGCCTGAGAGGTTTGGTCCACCAATTCAAAATGAGAATTGTGCCCAAGCCCACACTGAATGTAATAGTCACATACCACAATGTTGATACCCCCTTTGTGTTGGACCACAATAATGTTTTCCCTCCTTTTATGGTAACTCAGGGTGATGATGTTTCAATACGATGTAAGTTAATTACTGGAACTTTTACTGAGTCTGTACCTAGTTATAGTATGGGGCCACACAGCCAAATTTCATTTTGCAAAGTTAAAAATCGGGATTGTTGGCTAAACCTAACTGCTGTGCAGTTTTCTTATAAAGTGGCATGTAGCAAGAACAATACTAACTACTGGGGGGAATTTGATATTGAAGTATTTGTGCCTACAACCCCACCACCGGTTAGGTTGAGCCCAAAAATTTTCAAAATTGGACCATATATAATCAGGAAAACAGGCCAACAACAATTATTGTTTAACCCGGTATGGTCCCTCAAACATGTCAAATTATTCATGAAAAGCAATGTTTCGGAAATCCAGCCGGCTTGTTCACCTTTCTTGCAAACTTCTTTTGAAGGGTGGACAACCTGGCTGCGAAACAGAAACTTTATTAAGAAAAGAATGCAGAGCGACATAACCGGTTTTGTGGGAACAGGATTGGGAATTTTGAATAGCATTGATTCAGAAGTGTTAATGAATAAACTGGCTACCACTACTGCAGATTTGACCAAATTACAACAACCACTGCAATCATCATTATTGGCTTTAGGAACTCACCAGTGGCTGTTATCAAACGTGCTACCAGATTGGGAAAGGGTAAATGTGAATGACCACAAATTGATAATTGATGCACTTGGTGCCACACAAAATAATGTTTCTTTAGCCCTTAGCTGCATCCAGGCTCAATTGTGGATGCAGTCAGTTGCCGCCTCAATTATAAGAGAAGGCGAAGAAGGCACTTTTCCTACTGAAATTCGGAAAATAATTTGGGATAGTGCCACTAAATTTGAAAGAGAATTCCAATCGTGGTGGAACTTAGTGAATTTCACTTACAACCCTGCTACAAACACAGCCACAGCTTTTGTGCTAACTATACACAATGCTTCAGTGCATTCAATCTTTCCCATTGTTCCTCTGGGGCTGAACCGGAATGGAACTATTCTTTACCCTTTTGGGCATAAGCAGTGGGCCCGTCAAATTGGCAAAAAATGGCAAACTGTGGATTTAGAAACTTGTGTTGCCCGGGAACAACTAGGGTTCATTTGTGAAAGCAATGCAATCAGAGCTCAGGACATTTGCTTAGACACGGAGCAGAATATCTGTCATTTTGAAATTCATCTTAAAGAGAATCCTGAAACAGTGCTTGTGTATATAGGCAATGGATGTGCATGCTTGAGAACTGCTTGTGATCAAATAGTTGTAGAAAATTTGGTGATGGACACTAAAAATCATTCGAATTTTTGTGTTTGTAATTTTACTAAAATCATAGGATGTGATTTTTCTTATTTAGCTCCAGTTACTTCTTATCACCTTTTGCAATCCAATTACTCACTGATACACCAAGTTGTGCCTACCCGCATTGGGATGAACCTTACCTTGGTAAAGCAATTGTTGCTTCATCAGGATTTAATCGAAATTTTGGAGAAGATCAAGAAGAACGGACAGAAAACCTTGGTAACTGTTCATCACAATGTAAACAAAATACATCGTGTTCTGGAAAGGGTAAGAAAGGATGCTGACCACAGTTGGTGGGATACCCTTTTTGGGTGGTCACCTACTGCCACAGGGGTCCTGAATAAATTGTGTCATCCCATCATTGTTCTCTTGATTTTAGTTTTAGTAGGTTTTGTCTTATCGGCAATTTTGTATATCCTGAACTGGAGAATGATGAAACGAGTAGCATACTTGACATCCATAATGAATATGCATAATCTGGTTGATGTTTCATCCTCTGTGGACACCCCTGACATTATTGATGCAAGGCGAGCTAAGGTGTAATAAGAAATTGGATAAATACTTTACTGCTCATTGTAATTTAATCAATTATTAATGAAATTTTAAGGTATTTTTATTGTTTTGTGATTCAACCAATTAATGTAATCTTAAAGTATAACGATTTAATTAATTATTAATATGATTTTAAGCTATAATGAGAAATTAAACTGCTTTATTTGAATAATTATTAATGAAATTTTACTATAATAAGACAATTGTTGCCCTGTTGAAATTTAAACAAAATTTTATGTGATTAAAATTGCTTATTCTTTTGCTTTCTTTTCCCTTTTTCTTTTCCCTTCTCTCTTTCTCTTTTGTCTCTGTTTTCCGGGGTATGCTACTGGCACGGACGAGTCCTGAAGACATCGTGACAACACTACAGAGTCCTGAAGACATCGTGACAACACTACAGACTCCAGAAGGCATCGTGACAACACTACAGGTTCCTGACGACGATCGTGAGCCACGGGGTGGTGTAAGAGTCTGGACGGAAATCCCTACCTGCCTCACGACCATCGACAGAAGCAGAGGCCGAAAACCCAGAGACCCTAAGAGGGGGAAAAGGACTTTTGCACAATGAGGTCCAGCCAGATCTTGGTGGGATGCCTGCCAGGTGCCTGGGTGTGCTGCAGAGCGGTGCTGCTGAGCTGTGCTGCAGAGAACCGTGCCGCTCGGCTAACGGGGCGGAAAGGACTGCACAAGAACAATCTGTCTAGTACCGCTGTACCTGTACCCTAAAACAATGGGCCCTATTTCCCCACCTGCTGGCTACTTGCCCCTCGTCTCTGGAGGGATTGCCTCATCTCTTGGTTACCTGCCCCTCGCTTTCGAAAAGACTATAAAGAGACTCTCAAAAAGTACCCCTACGAGATCTCCCTACGGACGAGACGAATCCATCGGATCCGGACAATGAGGACTTCGTCGTGCCGTGGTAGCTATGCCCCCCCTTTCCTCTCTTTTTCTTTCTTCTCTCTCTCTCTCCTCTATCTCATAAGCGTGTTGTTGGCACTCAATAAAGTGCTTTTGATTTTGATTTAAGCAAAAATACTTGTCCCTGTTTTCTTTTGCACTCTGAGATTCAAAGTAACGAACCATCACGACCCCCGCTCCTACGAGCGGATCGTGACAACCGGTAGTCCATTGGTTTCCGGCTTCTCCCCTAGCCAATGATGCCGTTTGGTTTCTGCCTTTTTTCTTTTATGTGTTCTCTGTACTCTTTGCACATATATTTGTAGCTCTGTAGCCTACTGTATTAATAACTAGTTTTTCCAGTACTTTTCCATCACCTTTCCCTAAGCAGAAAGACAAAACAAATTCCAGAGCTCCAAGCCCTGGGGGGTGCAAGGCCCTGTCCTATCTTGGTTCTTCCTGGGAACCAAGGCCGAGAACAACTCTGAGGTACATTTTCATAAACAAAGTAGAGCCAGTGCTGAGAGGGGGGCTCCAGAAGAGGGACTGGACCTGGGGGGGGAATTGAATCACCACTTGTTCTCCTTATTGGTGCTCTTAATCAATTATGCTAATTTCCTAAAAGCTATAAATATTTACTCACCCCTGGAGGGGCTGGGCTTTTATGGACACCTTTCCATAACTGCTCCTGAAGACCTTCAAAACAAAGATCCCCTTTTATATTACCTCCTTGCTAAAATGATCTCGAGTTTCTTTTCCAGGTTGGGGGAAAAGGCAACACCAAGTTGCTTGCAAGCCCTGCAAGCAGCCCTGCCGCCGGCTCCCCTGGCCAGAGGTACTGCGTCCCTACTTGGCTGTCGGCCCCTGCCAGCCCTCCCCTGGCCAGGGTCGCTTGCAAGTCCTGATCCAATTCAAGCAGCCCTGCCACTTGCACCCTGGCTGGGCAGTTCCACTTGCCTGCCTGTCTGTCTGCTGGCCCCTGCCGGCCCTCCCCTGGCCAGGGTCGCTTGTAAGCCCTAACTCACAACACAGGGACTTAGCTGTGCTCCAGACATCTCTGCGCGACTTACCAGCAGCCCTTAGCCATGCGTACATCTTATTGGCACCCTTTTTAAAATCCAAACAGACCCTTTTATCCACAGTTCCAGGAGGCTCTTGTTTTCTCCTGCTGTGAGCTGACTGAGAAGCAGAGTTCCTCCAGGGAATGTCCCAGGGCGCATCTAGGACGTCTACTTCTCGGCCGATCCTGCAGCCGGGTAGAGTTTTCCTCCTGGCTGGCTCGCCAGAATGAGGCGCGGAAAAGACCCCACAACTCAGTAGTTATAGGGTAGGTATGTTTTAATACGGCGCCAGGCACAAGGGGGACCGCTCCTCCAAAAACTTGCACACTGTCCGTGGCTCTCAGCTTGGTATATATTAGGTTACAGGTTACATACACATTAGATTACACAATACATTAATACATATTCACTACCTATCTCCGCTTCATATTATAATGAGTTCAAAAGTCATTTTCATATGCTCACGCCTGCTCAGTGCCTCCTAGTGGTCGTGGGCTGGGGTCTCTGGGATGAAGTAACAAGTCTTCCTTGGGTCACCTTGCCTCCTTGTGCATACTCTCTGAAATCCTGGCCCAAGTCCCAACCTTAGAGCTGGCCAAAACCAGTTTCAGGATCCAAAAGCAGGATCTTTGATCACGGTCTTCTTCCTCTCATCAATGGCCTGCATCCTTCCATACATCTTTCTTTTCTGCTTGGCAAGCGTGAGCAAATGGTATATATTGTCCAGTAAGCAGCTGCAAAATTTGGCAATACTAACAATCATTGACTAACCCTTAAAATCCCAAGACCCTTGTATCACTGGGTCCCAGTCTCCAGCTGGGAGGCTAGAAGAGAATACTACCTGTGCTCCTGATCCCTTCAACATCTTTCTGAGGGACATGAAGTCCCTTTGTGTATTCCACAATCTCCTTGTTGCAGCTTCATTCAATCCTTCATGAAAGAGGAGCGGATGATATTCCTCTGCTTTTACCAGGCTCAGTAGCCTCTTTGTGACATCAAAAATGTGGGCCCCCAGTAGGCAGCAAACCTCTCTATAGAGATTGTCCGGATGGCAAATGGCTGCTTCCGTACCTCCCGCTGAGGAATCTCCAATAACTGACACCCTTCATGCTTTTTTGGTGGCACTGGTTCTAATACAGGTGGTTGATTGTACCAACTTTGTACCATTATCCTTTTCTTGGTCTTGACTACTTAACATGGAATCTTCTCCTTGCAGCCCCAGAGTGTCATATCTGTTGCATAGGGGCACGTTGGTAGTGAGGGGGAGACTCTTGTGCTCTAAGCAGAGATGAGACTCCAGTCTTGTTTCCTTTGTTTTGTGAATCAGCCAAACTTTCTGCCTCAGGGTTGGATGCTAATTTACCTTCTCCTTCCAAGGACTTAAGGCGGGACTGTTGCTCTGCCTGTGTCAGTGCATAATACCATGCATCAATCTCCCACTTGGATTCCTGGACAGTACGCTGCCTGGTGAGCTCTTCATGCAACATGGCAACCTGCTCAAAAAGCTTATTGAGCTGGGCACGCTTGCACCCATGACACCCACCTCTGCCTTCAGGCCTCAGGGAGACTTTCAGATTCTGGAGTTGTCTGCAGTTGAGGGTCTGGGTAGCTCTTTCGGTCCCTGGGAAGTCTGTTTGGGTGCAAGCCTCTACCCTGTGAGGCTATGTTCATGCCAAGGAAATGTTCTTAGCAGCTTTGAGTTAGACATGCCAACAGTTATGACCCTTATGAATGCCTTGATTTATACAAATTTAACATTAAACTCATAAAAAGAAGTTGATTCTTAAAGACTTTAATTTTTTTTAAAGGTGATGCCATTTGGTTTCTGCCTTTTTTCTATGTTCTCTGTACTCTTTGCACATATATTTGTAGCTCTGTAGCCTACTGTATTAATAACTAGTTTTTCCAGTACTTTTTCATGGTCTTTCCCTAAGCAGAAAAACAAAACAAAGTCCAGAGCTCCAAGCCCCAGGGGGGTACAAGGCCCTGTCCTATCTCGGTTCTTCCTGGGAACCAAGGCTGAGAACAACTCTGAGGTACATTCTCATAAACAAAGTAGAGCCAGTGCTAAGAAGGGAGCTCCAGAAGAGGGACTGGACCTGGGGGGGAATTGAATCACCACTTGTTCTCCTTATTGGTGCTTTTAATCAATTATGCTAATTTCCTAAAAGCTATAAATATGTCCTCACCCCTGGAGGGGCTGGGCTTTTATGGACACCTTTCCATAACTGCTCCTGAAGACCTTCAAAATAAAGGTCCCCTTTTATATTACATCCTTGCTAAAATGATCTCGAGTTTCTTTTCCAGGTTGGGGGAAAAGGCAACAAAGGCATTCAAGGCTTTCTTAACCAATGTGGATCATGTATGACATCTATAATACCAAAAGCATACTATGAGAATTCATGCATCTAAAATCGATACAATTGGTACATAGCATTTCTTGGTTCAAAGTTTTACAAGAATAAAATGAAAATTTTAACATTAACTGCTATAAACACGTTTCCAACTCATACAAATCACAGTAAAAAGCCATCCTGACACATGTTTAACAAAGTGCACACTAACAGGTCAGTATCACTGGAAGAGAGTATGTTTTATACAAATGAAGCAATTTAGCAATTGAAAAACTGCTTGCACTCTTTCCTGCTATTAACTGGACAAACATAAAGGAGTCAGATTAAAACATACCACAACTCTGTCTCCTGTTTGCTGAATGGGATTTTGAGATGCATATTACTTATTAATACTGGATAAAACCAACAGCAGAACATTTCAATACTTTTCAAATGAAGCTTAAAAGGGCTTATATCCCACAAAATTTAACATTGAAATACTGTGCTTATAAAACTTTAAAAACTTTTAGTCTGTAAATTTCAAATGCAATACTTAATCACTTTTATTTTATTAAAAAACCCCAAAAAAACCCACATCACAAAAAGTCCAAGGGCAACATTTCTTTTTAAAAAGGTTCCTTTGGATTTTCAAGCTCTCTCTCTTCACCTGATGATCTATAAAAATAATAAAGAAACATTAATAGTCATATAAAGA
This sequence comes from Eopsaltria australis, assembly GCA_034509425.1. Lineage (NCBI taxonomy): Eukaryota > Metazoa > Chordata > Aves > Passeriformes > Petroicidae > Eopsaltria > Eopsaltria australis. The sequence goes on from JAVTVJ010000721.1 coordinate 11,328, forward strand.
ATTTTAAACATAAGACATATTTTAAAACTCATTGACCTGGTACAAGACTAGAAACTCAGTGTGTTGATGCACATTCAGCAGCAGATGAACTTTGAAGCAGTTAGTGATGCCAGCTTCTCTTCTTGAGAGGACTGCAACACCCCTCGCTCCCCCACCATCGGTTGAGCTCAAGTCAACATGTCAAGCTGTGAACTGCAGTTTTTCAGGATCTGATTTGTATTCCACTCAAGAGTTCCTGAATAGTAAGCCAAACAGTGTTTTACTGTAGTTCTGACACTGGTACCAGTACCAAACTCCCCTTGGAAGTGTAGAAGATGGAATCCTGTACTCTTTTTGTGCTGGAAAAAGAAAAGGAAGTTAGTGTTGACTGCAGGACCATGCCATCAGCAGTCTACAAATTTGAGCTTGTAGCTTCCTTTCGCTCCAACCAGCATTAATACATTGGTTTTCTAAAAAACTTTTCACATTCTTCTTCTGGATTTTAGCAGTGGGGTTTCTTCCGCTGAGTTATAAAACCTGAATGACTGCAGCATATTGCTCCAGGTTGTTTGCAGTGACCATTGCAACAATCATTTAAGGTTTACTTTCCCCCTTATAAACAGAGTGCTTTGTGCCAAATATTTATGATTTTTTATCCAGAAACTACTGGGCTTTTTATGCATCCTTACTCTAATAAACTAGTCTGGGTTTTTTTTAATGGTTTAGAATTATATTTTGTGCAATATTTTAGGAAACAAGTAAGTAATAGCTGCTTTACAGGGAGAGGGTCTATGGTTTTTATTTGTGAATTGCTTTCTTTAAATTAGGCTGGAAAACAAGCTGAAGCTGTGGAAGTAGATGCAGTGGCTGTGACTCCAAAAGTAAGCCTTAAAAGAGGACGACCAGCAGGTAACTTTACACAAAAAGGAATTTTATTTCTTTTTTCCTATACAAAAAAATTTAATAGAGATGGCCAGAGGATTTATTGCCCCCAGATCTTCAGAATATTACAGGATATTTCCTAGTATGCGAACTTCCAATTTCTTTTTTTTTTTTAGATACATACATCTGTATATCTAGATCTATATCTAGATCTGTGTCTTAGGTTACAATGGTATGTATTCTATCACCATCTTCGTGGGATGTTGGGGCCGGGCGTGGCAGTGTTCCTGATGGCCGCAGAACGGTTTGCTAATGGGCCGGTCGTTGGGGCCGGATGGGCACTTCACTCACCCCAAACATTGCAGATAGTGGCTCATCATCCCATTGTGAGATGCCCCGCCCAGGGGGAGGAACCAATGTATCCCGATCTGCATATAAACTAGGATTTGAAGCACTATAGGCAGCTTTTTCCACGGGATTCCCAGAGGAAGACCAGATCCTTCTACACCACCACTGGACCTTCAGAAGAGAACTACACCTTTCTCAGGATCATTGCTTCAACAGAACCGCATCTATCACTCCCAGAGGACTGCAACCACCTTCTAAGTGGACTACTACCAACACCCTGACCGACAGGGTGTCAGGTTGTATTCTGACTCTGTCAGTGGTTTTTTTTGTATTACTACATTTTTCCTATTAAATTGTAGTTCTGACTTTGAGTCTCTCACTGATTTGCTTTCAAACTACCACATTTTTTGGCGCCCAAACGTGAGGCCAGGCCCTGAGGAAAGTCAGAATTACAATTTTGTGTTCTAGAAGCCACCTATTCACCATGATACTCAACATACTTACATGTGTCCTGTACCTTGCTCTGTATATATTTCCGCAGACAGGGAATTACCTGCCTGTGGTAATGCTCCTGTGTAGGCCAGGGTATCGTATAAAAATTGCTTTACTAGTTTACTATGTCTATTGCATGATAACCTCCGAGGCAATGAACACCATTCAGAATATATAATCAATTTTGTTTGCTTGTCCTTTTATGGGCTGTTACATCTGAGTCCTCCTCAACAATCACACCCAGCCCCTAGGGGAAAGAGTAGAGAATGGTTTCTTTCAGCCTTTCAGACCTGACACAACAGTTTTTGAAAATATTGAGTTCCCTTTGGATGTCAAAGATGATATAATCTTGCTGTTAGTTCTGCTTTGTCTTCTTTGTACAGCCTGCACTGTGTACACCATGCTTAGAGTCAGAACAATGCTCGATGCAGCACAGTATCCTCAGGATGAGGACAAGAAAAGCAGCAGAACAACAGGCACCGTATCTAAACAAACTGTCATAGAGGAAAAAGAGACTGAAAGAAACGACAGCGTCTCCACACAAGCCATCACCAAGCCAGAACAGCCTAAGCCAGTAGCAGTTGCCCCCCTTCAGAAAAAGAAAACCAGGAGCAAATCAGTCCGCACAGCGACCGATGAGGAGGAGGCTGGACCTTCGCACCAAGCAGAAGAGACGGAGCCAGAGATCATCACTCGCTCTTTATCCCTGGGTGAGCTGCGTGACCTATGAAGGGAGTTCACCCGCCAGACAAATGAATCCATCCTGACCTGGCTTCTTCGCATCTGGGACGCTGCAGCCAATGACACCATGCTAGATGGAAGTGAGGCCAGGCAACTTGGATCCCTGACCCAGGATGTGGTCATTGACCAGGGGATCGGGAAAACCCAAGAAACTCTCAGCCTCTGGCGGCGACTGCTGGCAAGTGTAAAAGACAGATACCTTTGTAAAGAAGACCTCCAGGTGAACCAAGGAAAATGGAGCGCAATGGAACAAGGTATCCGATGCCTGAGAGAATTGGCCGTGCTGGAGATCATTTTCTCAGAAGATTAGAGATTCCCTAAGAACCCAGATGATGTCCAATGCACGTCACAGATGTGGTTGAGATTCGCACGGCTTGGACCAGAGATATACTCCCGTTACCTGTCGCAGTAGAGACAGACACACGACAAGCGAGTAGTCCAAGGACAAAGAAGAAGTGCTTTATTAGTCTATGCTAACATCTTTATACCCTTTTTTCCCAGCTACTGTAACATGCTACTATCGGCTGCATGGAAAACAACACCAAAGCTATCTTCATAACAAGAACTTTCCCAGCACGTTAACAAGCCATACAAGCAGTCAACTACACACTATAAATCCTCCACCACATTCCTGATGCTCCTCTGCAAGGCCATCTCTGGGTGCAAAACATCTTCCCTGGTTATCTTCTTGGCTGTCCCCCACTGTGGCTGCAGGTGTTCATACCATTGCTTTCTCACGGGGCTTTCTCACGGGTAAATTCTGATTGCTTTCAAGTCCATGTCCGAGAGGCTTTCAGGCCTGCTGTCAGCCTCATCCATCCCCACAGTTACCTAGCAACACTGCAGTGGAGGAAAAGAGTGGACAAGGTGAGAGTACTGGTCAACAAACTAAAAATTTATGAGGACACTGTCACTGCCCCATTTCGCACCCATGTCTCATCAATGGAAAGAAAGCGGGCTGAGCACGTCCGGAACTTGGAAGAGAAACTCAGAAAGGAGCTGAAGCAAGAAATTCACCACATCTCGCCAGAACCAAGAAGGGTCTCTGCTTTTAAGAGCCAACATTCCCCAGCCAGAGAAAGAAGATACACTCCACGAGGTAACCTCTGGTTTTTCCTTCAGGAGCATGGAGAAGACATGAGAAAGTGGGACAGAAAACCCACCTCTTCCTTAGCAGCCCGAGTACGTGAACTGAAAAGAGGAACAGCTACCACAAGGAGCCCACCTAGAGTCAATGCTGCTCCGATCTCTTGTGGACAGAACTCTGGAAAGTATAGGAATGATGATATGACTGATCCTCTTGAAGGGACCTCAAGAACATATTTACAGGAAGAGAGCAACGTGTACCACGATCAGGAATAGAGGGGCCCTGCCTCTAGCCAGGTAGAGGAAAGGGACAACCAGATCTATTGGACTGTGTGGATCCGATGGCCTGGCACATCTGACCCACAAAGATACATGGCTTTGGTTGACACTGGCGCTCAATGTACCCTGATGCCATCAAGGTACGTGGGAACAGAATCTATTTCTATTTCTGGGGTGACAGGAGGATCCCAGCAGCTGACTGTATTGGAAGCTGAAGTGAGTTTAACTGGGAATGAGTGGCAGAAACACCCCATCGTGACCGGCCTAGAGACCCCATGCATCCTGGGCATAGACTATCTTAGAAATGGGTATTTCAAAGACCCAAAAGAACATCGTTGGGCTTTCGGGATAGCCGCAGTAGAAACAGAAGACATTCAACAGCTAAATACCTTGCCTGGTCTCTCAGATGACCCCTCTGCTGTGGGACTGCTGGAAGTTAAAGAACAGCAGGAACCAATCGCCACAGCGACAGTGCACCGACGACAGTACCGCACAGACAGAGACTCTGTGGTTCCCATCCACGAGATGATTCGTAAACTGGAGAGCCAAGGGGTGGTCAGCAAAGCTCATTCACCCTTTAACAGCCCTATATGGCCAGTGCGCAAGTCCAGTGGAGAATGGAGACTGACAGTGGATTATCGTGGCCTGAATGAGGTCACACCACCACTGAGTGCTGCTGTGCCAGACATGTTGGAACTTCAGTATGAACTGGAATCCAAGGCAGCAAAGTGGTACGTGACCATCGATATTGCCAATGCCTTTTTCTCCATTCCTCTGGCAGCAGAGTGCAGGCCTCAGTTTGCTTTCACCTGGAGGGGAGTGCAATACACCTGGAACAGACTCCCCCAGGGGTGGAAGCACAGCCCCACCATCTGCCATGGCCTGATCCAGGCTGCACTGGAAAAGGGTGAGGCTCCAGAACATTTGCAGTACATCGACGACATTATCGTATGGGGAAACACAGCAGAGGAAGTCTTTGAGAAAGGAAAGAAGATCATCCGGATCCTCCTAAGAGCTGGTTTTGCCATCAAGCAAAGTAAGGTTAAGGGACCCGCTCAAGAAATCCAGTTTTTAAGAGTCAAGTGGCAAGATGGACGTTGCCAGATGCCGACAGAAGTAGTCAACAAGATCACTGCTATGTCCCCACCTACGAACAAGAAGGAAACCCAGGCTTTTCTAGGAGCTGTCGGGTTTTGGAGAATGCATATCCCAGAATACAGCACAATTGTAAGCCCTCTTTACCTCGTGACACGAAAAAGAAATGATTTCCAGTGGGGTCCTGAGCAACAACAAGCATTCGAACAAATTAAGCAGGAGATTGCCCATGCAGTAGCCCTTGGGCCAGTCAGAACAGGACAGGATGTGAAAAATGTGCTCTACACTGCGGCTGGGGAGAATGGTCCATCCTGGAGCCTGTGGCAGAAGGGACCTGAAGAGACTCGAGGACGACCACTTGGGTTCTGGAGTCGGGGATACAAAGGATCTGAGGCCAGCTATACCCCAACCGAGAAAGAGATTCTTGCGGCTTATGAAGGAGTTCGAGCTGCCTCGGAAGTAATTGGCACTGAAGCACAGCTGCTTCTGGCACCCCGACTACCAGTGCTGGGTTGGATGTTCAAGGGAAGGGTTCCTTCCACACATCATGCCACCGACGCCACGTGGAGCAAGTGGATTGCGCTGATCACACAGCGAGCCCGGATAGGAAACCCTAATCGTCCTGGGATTCTGGAAATTATAACAAACTGGCCTGAAGGTGAGACTTCTGGATTATCTTCTGAAGAAGAGGAGGGGCAAGTGACACGTGCTGAGGAAGCCCCACCATATAACGAGCTACCGGAGAGTGAAAGATGATATGCCCTCTTCACTGATGGTTCCTGCCGAACTGTAGGTGCTAACCGGAAGTGGAAAGCTGCTGTATGGAGCCCCACACGACGAGTTGCACGAGCTACTGAGGGAGAAGGTGGATCGAGTCAGGTCGCAGAGCTTAAAGCCGTCCAGCTGGCTTTGGATATTGCTGAGCGAGAGAAGTGCCCTCGGCTCTATCTCTACACTGACTCCTGGATGGTAGCTAGCGCTTTGTGGGGTTGGTTGAATCACTGGAGAAAGGCCAACTGGCAGCGCAGAGGGAAACCCATCTGGGCCGCTGAGATTTGGCAGGACATCGCTACCTGTGTAGAGAGGCTGACTGTGAAGGTTCGACACCTAGATGCACATGTACCCAAGAGTCGGGCCAATGAAGAGCATCGTAACAACGAGGAGGTGGACCAAGCTGCCAAACTGAGAATATCACAAGTGGATCTGGACTGGCAGCACAAGGGAGAATTATTTCTAGCTCGTTGGGCCCATGATTCCTCTGGTCATCAGGGACGAGATGCAACGTACCGATGGGCTCGTGACCGAGGGGTGGACTTGACCATGGACAGCATCTCACAGGTCATCCATGGCTGCGAGACCTGCGCTATGATCAAGCAGGCCAAGCGGGTGAGGCCTCTGTGGTACGGTGGACAATGGTCGAAGTATAGGTATGGGGAAGCCTGGCAAATTGACTACATCACCCTTCCCCAAACCCGCCAAGGCAAGCGCTATGTGCTGACCATGGTGGAAGCAACCACTGGATGGTTGGAGACCTACGCTGTGCCTCATGCTACCGCCCGAAACACCATCTTCGGCCTGGAAAAGCAAGTCTTGTGGAGACGTGGCACCCCTGAGAGAATTGAGTCGGACAACGGGACCCATTTCAAGAATGGCCTTATAAACAGATAGGCCAGAGAACATGGCATCGAGTGGATATATCATATCCCTTATCATGCACCAGCTGCTGGGAAAGTTGAACGGTGCAACGGACTACTTAAGACCACCCTGAAGGCACTTGGCAGGGGGACCTTCAAAAATTAAGAAGTGAACTTAGCAAAGGCCACCTGGATGGTCAACACATGAGGCTCCATCAATCGAGCTAGTCCTGCCCAGTCTGAACCCTTGCACACAGTGGACGGAGACAGAGTCCCTGTGGTACACATGAGAGGTATTTTGGTAAAGACTGTTTGGATTAGTCCCACCTCAGACAAAGGCAAACCTGTCCGCGGGGTTGTTTTTGCTCAAGGACCTGGTTACACTTGGTGGGTAATGCAGAAACATGGGGAAATCCATTGTGTACCACAAGGAAACTTAATTTTAAGTGAGAACTGTGTGTAAAGTTTCATTGTCTATGTATATATATATATATAAAGGGGGGTACTGGTTTGGGTATCACATAGATGGTGATAGAATAAGGGGTGGATAATGTCTTAGGTTACAATGGTATGTATTCTATCACCATCTTCGTGGGATGTTGGGGCCGGGCGTGGCAGTGTTCCTGATGGCTGCAGAATGGTTTGCTAATGGGCCAGTCGTTGGGGCCGGATGGGTACTTCACTCACCCCAAACATTGCAGATAGTGGCTCATCATCCCATTGTGAGATGCCCCGCCCAGGGGGAGGAACCAATGTATCCCGATCTGCATATAAACTAGGATTTGAAGCACTATAGGCAGCTTTTTCCACGGGATTCCCAGAGGAAGACCAGATCCTTCTACACCACCACTGGACCTTCAGAAGAGAACTACACCTTTCTCAGGATCATTGCTTCAACAGAACCGCATCTATCACTCCCAGAGGACTGCAACCACCTTCTAAGTGGACTACTACCAACACCCTGACCGACAGGGTGTCAGGTTGTATTCTGACTCTGTCAGTGGTTTTTTTTGTATTACTACATTTTTCCTATTAAATTGTAGTTCTGACTTTGAGCCTCTCACTGATTTGCTTTCAAACTACCACAATCTGCACATAGACACAGAGCTGAATTATTCTATGTGGCAACCTGAGGTATTTAGCAGTTTAGCGCATAAAAGGCCTTAAAATGTTTATGGTTATGCTGGGTCCTCTGAAATAAGGATCACTGTATCCCCTCACAAGTATCACCTTTTGGAAGTCCAAAGTCACCATAGGCGACCAAAGTCTCCATAGGATTTTGCTAACTTACAGACTATTCAGTGTGGCTTCACAAAGGTTTATATTGATCAAAGGTGTATAAAATTGGTGCTTAAGTGGTGTTAGGATAGCCATAAAACAAGTTTTTAAAACAATGAGGGGAAAGAGACTGTCTATAGGTAGAGTTCAGAGGACAGTAAAAGCAAGTGAAGAGCTGTAGAGATTTTGCTAAAAAGACACAATAGACAACAAAGAAGAAAATATAGCTATTAAAAGCAGCATGTAATTGAAAATATTTCACTCCATGAAGCTCTTAAGTCTGCTACTAATATATAGACTGAGTTTAGATTTGCACACTAAATTACTTAAGATTTTCCCCCCACTTATTACTGTCTTATTATTTTCTTGTTTTAGGCACTTTTAAAAAATTATTATTAGCTACATAACATGAGGCAGGGCCATTCTGAGTGCACTGGGTGGAAAAAGGCACAGGAATAGATGGTTTAAACCTCTTGGACTGTTATCCTAAAGTACAAAAATGTTGGTTGAGATTTTAATTTTTCAAAGGGATCTCAATTAAACTTTGATACACAGTTTCAACATTTGAATATTTTAAAATAGTGTATTTACCTTATTAAGTTTGACTCGAGTGTTGCTTCTATGTGTTGATATGAGAAACAATCCTTTTAGGTAAGGAACGGGTGGTGGCTGTAAACTAACCTGTTTTTTTTGTATAATTAGCTACTGAAGTAAAGGTTCCAAAACCAAGAGGCAGACCCAAATTGGTGGAACCACCTTCAGAGACTGACATGTGAGTTGGCTTTTTATATAAAATGCCTGCCTTTATTGTAAACCAAGTGGTTGCATTTGATAAGCTGTCAAGATTTACCAAGTTCCTGCTCAGCATTTTGCTTGTAGCACTCAGTATAAGTTGGATGTTGCAGTCAGGATGGGTGGACAAGCAGATGGGTAAAAAAGTGGTTGGATGACTGGGCTCAGAGGATAGGGGTTAATAAATAGATTGTTTTCTACCTGGAGGCTGGGAACAAGTAGAATACTGCAGGGGTCTATCCTGGGACCTGTCCCACTTAACATCTTTATCAATGACTTGGAGGATGTGACACAATGCACTCTCTTCAAGTTTGCAGATGTCAGCAAATTGATGGCAGGGCAGGGAGCAGTCAATACACTTGAGGGCAGAGCCGCCATCCAGAGGAAACTAGACAGGTTGGAGGAACAGGCTGACAGGAACCTCATTAAATTCAACCAGCACATATGCAAAGTCCTGCCCTTGGGAAGGAAGAACTCCTGGCAATGGTACAGGCTGGAGCCTGACTGTGGAGCAGCTCTGCTGAAAAGGACCTGGGGATCCTGGTAGACAGAAAGCTGACCATGAGCCAAGAGTGTGCCCTGGCAGCAAAGGGGGCCAACAGTATCCTGGGCTGTACCCTACAGTAGTGTAGGCAGTTGTGTTGGGTCTGGCTGGGATGGAGTTCACTTTTCCCATATCAGCCCTCACAGTGCTGTGCATTGTATTTGTAGATACAAAGGTGTTGATAAAACACCAATGTTTTGCTACTGATGAGCAGTGCTCCCACAGCAACAAGGCTGTCTCACAACCACCCCCCCCCCCGCCTCGCCCCCCACCTCCCCAAAGGCTGGAGGGTGGGCAAGAGGTTGGGAGGGAACATAGCCAGGACAGCTGACCCAAACTGATCAAAGGGATATTCTATAAAGAGAAAGGAGGGGGAGGAGGGGCGTTCATTATTAAGGCATTTGTCTTCCAAAGCAATCTCTACTTGTATTGAGGTCCTACTTCCCAAAAAGTGGCTGGACATGGCCTGCTGATGGGAAGAAGAGAACAAGCTTTGTTTGTTTCTGGGCATGGCCTTTGTTTTGTTTCATTAAACCACCTTTATCTCAACCCATAAGTTTTTCATCTTATTTTCTTTCCCAGTGCTGCTGAGGAGGGGGACTGACAGAGTGGCTTGGTGGGCATCTGGCAACCAGCCAAGGTCAGCCCACCACAGCAGTAGATTGAGAAAAGTGATTACCCCCCCTCTATTCAGCACTTGTTAGACCACATCTAGAATCCTGGGTCCCCCAGTACAAGATAGATTACAACTAACTGGAGTGAGTTCAGCAGAGGGCCATCAAACTGGTCAGAGGGCTGGAACACATGTCCTATGAGGAGGGGCTGAGGCAACTGGGATTGTTCAGCCTGGAGAAGAGAAGGCTTTTGGGGACATCTAATAATAGCCTTCCAATACCTACAAGGAGTTCATCAAGAAGAAGGAGCAAGGCTTGTCAAGGTGGTGCATGGTGGGAGGATGAGAGACAATGGGCAGAAATTGAAACAAGAGAGAATCAGACTGCATACAGGGAAATACTTTTTCACACTGAGGACAGTCAAGCAAGTGAGGCAGGTTGCCCAGAGAGGTTGTCCAGTCTCCATCCTTGGAGGTTTTCAATATCAGACTGGAGAAAGCCCTGAGTAACCTGCTCTGAAACGTGGGGGAAATGATGGGACATCACACCAGATCAATGTGATCAAGTGAAGCCGATTTATTGCAGACAGCAAGCATACTTATACCCTACAGTCCAGAATCACATGCTAAAAATAAAGCTACATGATAAGTTTTTCTTCTACAGCTCACACAGTGCTTTCCCACACAAAGTTACAATAACAGTTTCATCTGCCAAGTTCCTCCTCAAACACCTGGAGGTTATTTACAGTCTTCGCATCTCCCTTTCTCATAGCCACGGATGCCTTTCGGGTGACCTTGAACAGACAGAGGCCTATTTCGCATCTAAAGAGACTGGATTGCTCATATGTCCGCGCAGACGGAGATAGTTATTCTCCACAGAACCACCTCAAGCAAGGGGTTGGACAAGAGACTTCCAGAGGCCCCTTCCAATCTGAATTATCCTATGAGCCTATGAAATGAAAGATTTAAAAGTGAGCCAACTTTGTGCAGGTGGAGCATTTGATAGTAAAAACCAAAAAAGCACAGTCTTCCTTAATTGAGAGTTAGGTTCTCTTTTAAACTGGGTATTGGTAATGAATATGAAGCTTAAATATTTTACTGGTTTAGTGTTCATGAAGAGGAGAAGACAAAGAAAAAAGAACTGAAAGAAAAGCCCAAAAACCAACAGGAAAAAGATGAGGAGAGTCAGAAGACAAGACAAATCAAGGAAGGAATTAGATAGGAGAGAAGCAAAGAGGGAGAGTGAACCAAAAAGAAGAAATACTTCCCAAGTGGATTCTGCAGCAGCATCTGGTTCTGAAGAGGATGAAGGAGAACATGAAGGTGATAAGGTATATTACTCTTTATCAACTTACTTATTGGAAAGAACAGTAGTACACTGAAAATATTTCATAAAGCTAATACCGGGTCTTCAGTTTTGTTTATTAAGCATTGGAGCCCTGTGTCTGGCTAATATAGATGCATGTCTTGGAAATGAGAAGGCCATTCTGTCAATGTTTTCAATAACATTTAGATATTTAAAAAGAAAAAAAAATAAAATTTACTTTTAAAGATTGATTCAAATGTAAGTGATTCATTGTGGGAAAAGTTGGTTGGTTGGTTGGTTGGGGGGGTTAAATGTGCTTACTCAAATGCATATATTTTTTTGTTGAGTGTTGAGAATATGTGGGGCCTGTGAAATATATTTTTGAAAGATAGGAACCTCTCTCTAGCTGATCATTTGGGAATGGCTTTGGTTTTTTGGTGTTTGGGATGTTATTCTCCATGTCTGAGAGAAAGCAATAACAAAACTCAGTTTTTCATCTGCATATAAAAGGTTTGGATTTAGTTACAGAGGAATGCTGTCTCTCATCAGGATATTTCATGCTCTAGGGCAATGATATGTAGACATCTAGAGCATGTAGGTTTAACTATTAATGTTTTTGACATTCAGTAATCTAGAGTCCTCCTCTCTTCTCACCCTAAAACACTAAATAAAAACAGAAGAAAAAAGGAGGGAGAATTTTTCAAGGGACTCATAGAAGAAACGTGTTCCAAAGTCAACATGAGAGAGAACTGACAGAAAGAAAGTGTAAGCAAGAGGAGCAAATGGAATCTGAGCCGTGAGTATATTTTAATACATAGTGTCTGTACATTGTGGTAGTACTTTGAAGCTAAGAGAAGGCACAAAATCTGACAAAATTCCCAATTGGGTTGCACTGTGATTTGTCTTCCCTCTGCCCCCCTCTTCTTTTTCATAAGCATTATTTGACTTTTTAAGTGGAGAATAAAAAGCTCTTGTAAATCAAGATGTAGTATTGTGGAAAGATGGGAAAAAATTAAGTGATGTCAGCCTTTCAGTGACTTAAATTTCCTAACAGTAGGACAGAGTTGGTGGGTTCTGTTTAGAAGTATCCTGAGAATACATGAAGAGAGAACTCTCTTGTTCCAGCAGGGTATATTACATTTTAAGTAAGTCTTGGATACATGAGATTGAGATTTATATCAAAATTCTATAGCCATTAATTAAGTTGCTCAGGATGTGGAATACATAGGTTTCCCTGGAAAACACTTCCTTCTGTCTGACAGCTGGAGGCTATACTATCAGGCAGAACAAGGAAGAAATTATGATTTATGCTACTCTGGCTCTCCAAAGCCAGTTGAGTAATATCAAGCAGTTTGCAGTCAGAAGACAAATTATCACAAATGAACCAAGCATTAGCATGGAGAGAAGATCCTGCCAGAAACTTAGGGCTTTGGGACAGCAGGAAGAAATTGATCTGACCCATTTTCAAGACCTGTTCCACAAGTGTGTGAAGAAGCCCCCAGCATGAGATCTACACAGTTCTTGGGAGGGAGGAACAAGGGAGAGAACAAGGTAAAAATTCCGGAAATTCAGAGAAGAAAACAGTCCCTTTCATCTATAACAATAAAATTATAACTTTTCTCTATCCTTTAACAAGAATCTAGATTTATTTGCAAATCCACAACCACACCTGTCCCAGTGATTTCATCTCTTCCTTTCAGTTATTTTTTCTCTAGAAACCTAAGCACACTTCTTCCTTGGGCTAAACCTTAACTTTTCCAATGTCCCAAAGACACTAATTTTTTTTTATAATTTCAGCAATTCTTAATATATTATGTAAATTTCATATTGTTTTGGTTTAAGACAATTTACGGGATGGACACTCCAAAATGAGTTACCTCCCCTTTTAGTTTTAACCACTCCCCTTTCACCAATAAGGAGAGATAAATGCAAGAAGATATAAGTGAAAAAATATTCGTTTACTAAAAAACAAAGCAGCAACAGGCAAAAATAACAGTAATAATCACTAGATATGAAGTTGCTGAATTCTCACAGACTCTACGGGAACAAAGAAAAACAAAATGGCAGAGAAAGCCCTCCCCCCCAAGATGGTGCCCTCTGTAGATGACCGTGCGGTCTGAGAGACAAAGGTAAAAATGGTAGTGTTAGAAACGGGTCCCTGAACAAAAATTTTAGCAAAACAATATTGAACATTTATTTGTAGAACAAGGGCAAAAGCAGCTCTGGGTGCATAGCATAACTGCAGAGACATGCTTTTGTTCATTTTACAATGGGTTAAATACTTTTAACTGTTACATATTCATTAAGCTCAGAAGAAAATTTACATTTCAAACAACCCTTTCCCCCTGGTCTCTGCCCCCCCTTCTCGCCAGAATGTCGCCTCTTAGCCTGCCTTGAGATTGTCCAGACACCTTTGAGAGCTGTGAATTGGTCTTATCTTCTCTTGTTCCCTTGAAATTCCTTTGCACTGCAAGTCATCAGCTCAAAAGACGTTTATAGCTATATATTTATGACTACATTTTCCAATATATCACAATTATCTCGAGGTTATAATTTTCCTACAATCTTGTTTCTACTTAACTATATTTTATCATAACACTATTTCTACAAAATATACAAAGCCAATATTTATCATTTATTCATCCATCACATGATGAAGTAAAGGTCCTCCTCAGATGAAGTAAGTGGTCTTCCTCATGAACTTTTTACCTTTCTTCCTTGTGCATGCTCTCTTCATTCCTAGTCCAGGTCCAAACCCTAGAGCCGGTCTGAGCTGGTTTCAGGATCTGAAAACAGGATCTTTGGTCCTGGTTACCTTTTCTTATCAATGGCCATACATCCTTTCCCTTCTGCTTGGCAAGCATAATAAGTGTTCAGCAAGTGGTATACATTGTCTAGTAAGCAGCTGCAAAATTTAACAATAGTAGTAGTACCCACAATCAGCAATTAACCCTTAAATCTTAAGTCCTCCATATCAGTCCCCCCTTTTCTACAAATCAGTAAATTCTTTTACTAATATATACTTTTCTTCAAACAAATTTCTACGAAAAGCATCTCTAAGTGTTTTCCCACGTGCATTTAATAAAGTAGTTAAAAGGGATAATCTTCTTAACATCCTATAATTCCAAACAAACAACACTATGGATAACGCAAGGCAAACTCTCACCAAAATTAACAAAACAATTATGGGGTGACATAACATATTCAGAATACCAGTAGCAGTAGGTGACCATCCAAAAAGCGCATCCCACCAATTATGAGTCGCATCTTGTTTTACCTTCTTCAAGACTTTGCTTATTTCTTGCGTGTCATGATGGACAGTAACTACAGTCTTCTTCCCATTCCTTCAAATTTCTTCTAGAATTTTGATTAAATCTTGATGTTTTACCAATTCCCTCACTAATGTAAGGTTCATTCCAATAGGTGTGGGCAACAATTTGTGGTATAGGATATAGTTTGACCTTACCAATTGATAAGACACAACTGGTGCTGAATATGAGAAGTCACACCCAACAGTCTTGGTAAAGTTACAAACACAAATATTGGAATAATTCTTAACAGGTACATTGTCATTATCTACTTTTACAAAGGCAGACGTGGTTCTCAAACATATGCAGGCCTGGCCAAGATATACAAGTACAGTTTTCTGAGTAGCATCCGGAGGGATTTCAAAATGGCAAATGCCTTGCTCAGCATCAAGGCATATGTCTTGTGCATCAATTGAATTGCCTTCACAGATGAATCCTTGTTGTTCCCGTGTGATGCAAGATTCCAAATTCACAGTCTGCCATTTTCCATTTACCATCCGGGCCCATACTCTGTGTTCAGAAGGGTAAAGCACTACTTCTTCATGGTTCAATCCTGTTGCAGTTATGGGATGGATAATGTTAATTGTGGCATTACGTATGGTAAGCACAAAAGCTGTGGTCATGTTAGTAGTAGGGTCATAGGCAAAGTTTACCAACATCCACCAAGACTGGAGCTTTCTTTCCAACTCAGTGGCATTATCCCAAACAACCTTTAGGATTTCAATAGGGAAAACACCTTTGTTTCCTTCCCTTATAATTAAAGCAGCTACTGACTGCATCCATAGCTGCGCCTGTACACAACTAAAAGCCAAGGACACATTGTCCTGGACCATACCAAGGACATCTATTATCAACCTATGGTCTTGTTTGTCAACCTTTTCCCATTTTGGTAATACTTTTGAAACTTGCCACTGGCCAGTTCCTAATGCTAATAAAGAAGATTGCAAGGGTTGTCTTAGCTTTGTTAAATCACTTGTTGCAGTGGCCAGCTTATTCATTAGTATTTCTGAGTCAATTTCATTTAGGATCCCCAATCCTTTTCCCAATATTCTGGTTAAATCTCTTCGTGTCCTACCTCTAAAGGGCATTTGTTTCTGTATCCAGGCTGCCCAGCCCTCGAAAGATGTTCATAGTAGAGGGGAACATGCTGACTGAATTTCAGAAATGCTAGTTTGCATTAATAATTCAACCTGGTTGAGGGACCATTCTGGATTAAAAAGCAGCAGCTGTTGGCCTGTATTTCTCATTACATAAGGACCCATGTCATAAATTCGCAGTTCAGGCTGAAGTGGTATAATTTGGGTTTGGGTTTGAGTGCTGGCATGGGTTGTAGGAGGTCTGTCCATGGCAATCATCTTAAATTTGAATGAAAGCCCAATATTATTGCGAGCCAAAAGACAAACTACCTCAACAGTTTGTACTAACGTAAAATTATGCCAGCAATCCAATTCATTTGAATAATCACAAATTTCATCATGTCTGACTGTAGGAGTGGGTGAAACACTAATTTTGGTTGCCTTTTTATGAGCTGTTCCATTAATAATTTGGCATCCTACTTTAATTTCTTCTCCTACAGTCCCTCAAATTTGCCAGGTTTTTGGTTTTTCCCATTCTTGCTTTGCATAGGCTTGATCCCCGTGTATGACCACCATTGCTAAATTTAAATCTTTTAAATCGGAATACTTTACCATGATTCCAGTGAACTGCATAAAGGCTTGGGACCAGATGTCTTTCCCATTAGTAACTCTGCAGCCCAAAATTTTAAATACAATTACAAAGAAGATAATTTTTTTCTCCATTGAATTAAATTCACCTGAATAAGTTTTAACTTCAGTTCATCATCACCAGGGTTTACTTTCCAAGGAGCTTCTGGTGCCTTTTTCACTCGAGCATGATGGATCCAGGCATTCTGTTCCTTAATTCTGATTGCCATGAAAGTGAGGAGAAGCACTTGAAATGGTCCTTCCCACTGTGGTTCCAAAGTCTTTTCTGTAAAAGACTTAACATATACATAATCACCAGGCTGTATATCATGTGCCGGACCATCCAGACCTGGACTTCAGGTCCCTGCCACATGCTTTTCAATTTTTCTGAGTTGTTTGCTCAAAGCCACCATATAGGTGGCTAGTGTTTATCTCCCAATTTGGATAGATATTCCTTTTTGTATTCCGTATGGTCTCTCATAAAGCATTTCAAAAGGACTTAACTTCTCTTTAGTTCTAGGTTTGGTCGGGATTCGTAGCAAGGCCAGTGGAAGAGATTGGGGCCAGGGCAAGTTGGCTTCTTGCCCTTGCCTCACAATTTGTTGTTTGATCATATGATTCATTTTCTCCACTTGGCCACTTGATTGTGGGTGGTACGGAGTGTGGAGTTCCCAATCTATGCCCAAATAATGACTAATTTGCTGCACCACCTTTGAAATAAAGTGTGGTCCTCTGTCTGAGGATATTGTGGCTGGAACTCCGAAGCGTGGTATTATTTCCTGTAACAACACTATGGTTACTTCTTGGGCTTTAGCAGTTCTGGTGGGGAAGGCTTCTGGCCACCATGAAAAGCTATCTGTTAATACCAAGAAATATCTATACCCCCTTTTCTTGGCAATTCTGAAAAGTCAATTTTCCACTGTTGCCCAGGTCCATGGCCTTTTCCGATTTGGCCAAGTTTTGGCTTGGGGGTATTCCTGGGTTTAGTCTGGAGGCAAAGGTCACATTGTCAGGTTACCTGTATGATGGTAGCCTGTAAATTCCTAGCAATGATTCTTTTGATCAGATAGTTATACAGGGCATCTATTCCCCAGTGGGTTTTCTGGTGTTCTTCTTTTATTACTGAACATAACAGATGAGAAGGAATGACTAGCTTTCCTTCCTTGGTAACAGCCCAGCCCTCCTGATTATATGTTCCCTTCTGGCTTCTGATTAGTTTTCTATATTTTTTGTTATATTTTGGCTTACCTTCTAAGGAGATCAGTCCATCTGAGATCAGGGCTCCCTCAGTTGCAGTTACTACCTCACCTTTTGCAGCTTCTTTTGCCTCTCGATCCGCCAGCTCATTCCCTTCTTCCAATTCTGAGCTCACTTTTTGGTGTGCCTTAATGCGCATGATTGCTATTTTCTCAGGTAACTGAACAGCGTCTAACAGTCGCATTACTTCTTGTGCCTGCTTGATGTTTTTCCCTTGTGAGTTCAACAACCCTCTTTCTTTCCAAATGCCTCCGTGTGCACGTACAACCCGAAATGCATACCTCGAGTCTGTGTAGATGTTTATCATTTTCCCTTTTGCCATTTCCAAGGTGCGGGTTAGGGCAATTATCTCAGCTTTCTGTTCAGAGGTGTTTCTTGGTAACTGTCCAGATTCTATCACCTCTCGGCAGATAGTGACTGCACACCCAGCATGCCACTTTCCACTGATTACATAGCTGCTCCCATCAGTGAACCAGGTCTCTGCGTCATCCAGAGGGGTATCTTTCAGGTCTGGATGGCTGGACTAAGTAGCTTCGATGGTCTCCAGGCAGTCTGGTGTATTGGCTCCCCTTGGTTTCCACTGAGAAAAGAAGCTGGGTTGACAATGTTAGTTACCACTATTTCTACATCATCTTGTTCCACCATGATGGCTTGGTATTTCAGGAACCTTTGTGGGGAGAGCCAGTGTCCGCCTTTCACTTCCAGGACTGTGGACACTGTATGAGACACCAGCACAGTAATTTTCTGGCCTAAAGTGAACTTGCGGGCTTCTTGGATATTCAGCACAACTGCAGCGACAGCTCTGAGGCACCCAGGCCATCCTTTAGCCACTGCATCCAGCTGCTTAGGGAAATAGGCCACTGCCCATTGGTACGGACCCAAGTCCTGCGCCAGTATCCCCAGAGCAATCCCCTGCTTTTCATGGGAGAACAGAAAGAGTGGTTTACTCATGTCTGGGAGCCCCAAAACTGGGGCTGACATGAGAGCATTTTTTAGCTGATTGAAGGCCCGTGTGGCCTCTTTTGTCCACTGAATGTCTCTATTTTCGCTTGTAGTAAGAGTATACAAGGGTTTCACGAGCAATCCGTAATTATAACTCCATAACTGGCACCATCCCATCATTCCCAAAAAGGTTCGCAATTCCTTTATTGTCTGAGGTTTTGGGGTTTGGCATATCGCCTCTTTGCATCTTTGCCCTAGAGTTCGCTGTCCAGCACTGATCTCATAGCCCAGGTAGATTACTTTGTGTTTTACCACCTGAGCCTTCCTTTTGGATACTCTGTACCCCTGCATCCCTAGAAAGTTCAAGAGGCTTACTGTCCATTCCACACAAGCCTCTTCTGTTCGGGTGGCTATTAGGAGGTCATCTACATACTGCAATCGCTTTCCTTCTTCTAGTGGGGCCTCCCAGGATTCCAGGTCCTTAGCAAGTTGTTCTCCGAACAAGGAAGGGTTATTTTTGAACTCCTGGGATAACATGGTCCACATGAGCTGCATCTTAGGGCATTCCCATTCAAATGTAAAAATTTTCTGGCTGACTTCATGGAGAGAGAGGCAAAAGAAGGCGTCTTTTAGATCTAAAACAGTAAACCAAGTTAGCTCGGGTGTTAAGCATGTTAACAAAGTGTAGGGGTGTCCTGGGTTAGGCTAGAGGGGTCAAAATTTAGGAAGTGATCTGTGCTGCAGGAAGGAATACAACTTCCTTCCTGCGAGAGAGAGCCAATAATCAGGTAGTTTTAAGGATTGATAGGTAGGTAAACCAATTAAAAAGTTGATCCGCCTTCGAGGAAAAAAACCATATATAAGCAGAGACTCTCTGAAGCTCTTCCTCTTTGGACCTGCTGCTGCTGTGTAGAGAGGAGCAGCTCCTGCTTCTCTCGCTGGTACCCCCCCCCACCTCCTTCCAAAGGAGGGATGGGGGCGGGGGAAGGGAGGTTTAGATCACCTGTGCTGCTGCAGCCGGGAATGGGGGAGGAACGGCTGGAATCTTCAGCAGATACAGCTCAGCCGGTGTGCCAGCTACACGAGAGGGAGAGCCAAGCCCCTGCTCCGGGCCAGGCAAGGACCGGGCCGGACTCCATCCAGCTTGGGCCAAGCCCTGCCCTGTCACCCCGGGCCCAGATGGCCCTACCAGGCCGAGCCGGCTTGGCAGAGCCACGCAGAGAGACTCTTGAGAGCGTCTGGCATCCAGCTCGGGCCTGTTCAAGCAGCCCGGCAAAGAGCACGTGATCCTCACACTACCGGAGAGAGAGACAGAGATTAACTCTCTCCATGCCTGGACTAAACTCACAGACACCCATCCTTCCTCGCAGAGAGAGGAACGAGTGAAGACATCGACATAGTGCAGCGCAGAGACTTTACAGTCAGTGAGGAAAGCAGAACTGATACTCACAAAGAGGTGCATGAGAAGTTGCTTCAAGAGTGAAGCTGAAAACTCTTTTAGAGAACCATAGTTGAAGACTGAGCTAATAAATTCTCTGTAATATATGAAGATATAGTCCAAAGGGGGATGTGAGGTTCTTATTGCAGCCAATGGACTGAAATACCTAAGTACAGACAAGTAAGTGTTGAAAAAGTACAGCCTGATGAAAAACTAGAACCAAGAAAGAGGAGAGGCTGTGACCCAGAGCCCTGGTCCCGGGGAGAATGCTAGAAAACCTAAGTTGTCAAGAGAACCTGTGTTGCTAAGCACAGAAGAAGGGATTTTCTTTGTTGCTGCAATTGAACTAGGCATCCTTAAAACAGGTACCCTGTAAACTGTTCATAACCCACCCAAGTGGCTGTGAGAAGGCTACTGGTGTGGGAGGGATCCACCATTAAGCTAGACTTTGCTCCGGGCGGCGGCTAATGGTGAGGCAGAAGGCCCATAAAAACTGTATTTTTCTTACAGAAGATCCATAGTGTAAGCAAAAGAAACTTCTCTTCCTAAATAAACTAGAACAAGAGCTGTTTCTGAGGTGGTAAACTGACTGGAGGTCAAAGTGTTGTCTTTTGTATGTTGTCAGAAAGAATGAAATAGAGAAGTGGGGAAGGAGGGGTAGTCTGGGGAGTTTGTTCTAGTTTTTCTTGAGTTTTTTTTTCTTTTCCCTTTGTCTTAGATATATTAATAAAACTTCTTTGTACTTTATAAAGTTTGAGCCTGCTTTGCCTACTCCTAATCCTCGTCTCACAACAAGCAATCAAGTAAATTTAAGTAAGTGTGCTAGCATTTAGCCACAAACCTGAATAGGTGAACTAAAACCACTACATTGGGTTTGCCACCACAGGATAAAGATCCTCAGTTATTTTGTTAACAGCCTGTTAATTTTGTACCACTCAGTATGACCCATCAGGTTTGTGGACAGGCAAAATAGGGGTGCTGAAATCAGACTGGCATTCTCTTAATAATCCTAGTCACAAAAAAATGTTCAATTACCTGGTTAATCCCTTCTCTGTCCTCCTTCTTAATGGGATACTGTTTAACCCTGACCGGTTGGTTTCCCTCCTTGAGCTTAATCTGTATCGGGGGTGCGTTTCTGGCCCTTCCAGGTACATTTGTGGCCCATACCCCAGGGAATAATTGGTTTTTGATTTCTTCCCTCATCTCTTCTTTAGTCTCTGAGGTAGTTAGTATTAAGCTTAATACCTCCACATATTGTTGATCATTTACCTCCAGAGTAATTTCCCCATTTTTAAACATAATGGTTGTTTGTAGCTGTTCCAGTAAATCTCTACCCAAAAGTGCCTTTGGGGAGTTGGGCATGTATAAAACCTTGTGAATGCCCCATTGCTTCCCTAGTTTATACCTCAAGGGTTTACAAAAGTACGCCTTTTCAGATTGACCTGTTGCCTCTTTTTCCATGATATAATCATCTCCCACCAGCATTAAAGCTTGATTTAAAACAGAATATGTAGCTCCTGTATCAACCAAAACTTCTACTCCTCCTTCGTTTTCCCCTAGCTTCATTATAACCAGAGGGTCTGCTAGGGAAGATTTTCCCCCTGGTCCTTTTCAGTCTTCTTTCACATGTGTGACCACCCCTTCCCGGTTTCTTTTCCCTTGCTGATTATCTTGTTTTCTCTCTGGGCATTGATTTTTCCAATGGCCAAATTTCCTGCAAATTGCGCATTGATTTCTATCCAACTGGAGTGGGCCTTGTCTAGGTATCCCTTGTCTGGGTGGTCCCTGTCCACATCTTCCCTTTTTCTCATCTGCTACAACTGCCACCAACTTCTTCATCCCTTGTTCATAACTCTTCCCGACTGCTAAATATTCTCCACACTTCTTCCAGTAAGGTCTCCAACTTTCTCCCATCTACTCCCTGGATTTTCTGGAGCTTTCTTCTGATGTCTCCTGTGGATTGACCTAAGAATAGGGATACAAGTTGTTGTATTCCCACCTCAGAACCAGAGTCCAGCGGAGTGTTGCGACGCGTTGTGTCCCTCAGGCGATCCAGGAACTCGGATGGTGACTCTGAAGGACCCTGTTTGACTGCATATAAAGCTGACCAGTTTATCGTTTGTGGGATGGCTCTCTGCATCCCCTTTGCAATCCATTCCTGATAACCTTTTAATTTTTCTACTTCTGCTGTCTGGTTAGCATCCCAGTTTGGTTCTTGGAATGGAAAATATTCCTTTACACCCTCCTGCATTGTCCTATAATGATCTGCTGCCAATTCCCCTGCCATTTTTAATATTAACTGTTTTTCTGTTTCGGTCATTGCATCTAATAATAGTTGCATGTCTGCCCAATATGGATTATGTTGCTTAATAATGAATCATAAGTGTTTGGTGGTACTCACCGGATCACTTTGGTAATTTTTGGCTACCTTCTCCCACACTTCCAGATCAAATGTTGAAAAAGGTACTATGACTGACCTTGGCTTACTGTCTGGTCCCACTGCCCATTGTAAAGGTGCCTGCAGCACATGTTTTCTGGTTCGAGATGAGATGGGGCTACCTGGAGGGGAGGGAGCTGGAGTTGGGGGTGGTGTTCCTTCTGAGTCAGCATCCTCCTCCTGTCTCCTCCTAAGGGGAGGCTTAAGTAAACAATCATTTAATTCTTGTTCCTGCACCGCTACCTGGTGGACTTTGTCAGGTCTAGTGCATCTCTGGCCTATACTGCACACCGAGCAACACTGCTTCATTTTTTCCCGACTTTGCTTGTTTTCCTTTTCAATTGCTAATATTAAAGGATCACTAGGGGATCGAATCCCACAGTCTCTGCCACTCAGGGTGCTTTCAGAGGGAGAAAAACATGTCAGCATAAGCCGCCTCTTCCCATTTGCCCTCTTGTCTTAAGAATAACATCAACTGTAACAAAGTATTATAGTCCAAGGTCTTGTTAGGGGACCACTTTACCCCATCATCTAATTTATACAATGGCCACCACTGGTTACAATATTTCATGAGGGTTCCTTTGTTTTCTGTGCTTCCCCTCACTGCTATCTCTTTCCAGTGTGCTAGGACGCAGCCCAATGGACTAGCCTTAGAGATCTTCCTGCTCTGGCCAGTCCCCATATCTTCTCTGTTTAAAGTATTCCACGGTAGACTCCCAAGCATCTTCCCACACTTTCCACCCTCCGGGAGCTAGGTTTCCACACACAGGCTTCACAATATTGGGCTCAAGATTAGTTTTCTCATTATATTTCCAACTACAACAAGAACATTCACTTTGTTTGAAAGATTGTTTTTTCTCTACTCCATTGCATCCTGACAATGCTCCAAAATTTGCTTTCTCTGTACCTAGCCCTAATGTTCAGGAGCTTCTACGACAGTTCAATTGGACTGTCCTTCCACAGGGTTGCAAAAATAGCCCAGCCATCTGCCAGTGGTTTGTGGCACGAGTACTGAGTCCTGTGAGTAAGCAGGTGCCTGATGCTCTCATTTATCATTACATGGATGATATCCTTGTGGCAGCTCCACACCTTGAAGTTATGCAGAAAGCCCTAGCCCTTACCACAGAAGCTGTAACAGCTGGTGGTTTGCAGGTGGCACCAGAAAAGATACAGAGAAACCCTCCTTGGCAATATTTAGGTTGGTGAATTACAGAGCACTCCATTTGGCCTCAACGAGTGAAACTTCTGACTTCAGTCAGCATATTACATGACCTGCAGAAATTGCTTGAAGCTATTAACTGGGTTCATCCCTTGCTAGGAATCTCTAATGAGGACCTGCGTCCTTTGTTTGATTTCTTGAAAGGCAACTCAGCACTGACATCTCCATGACACCTCAGAGTGAGCGAGTGCAACTTGCTTTGCAATTGGTATCTCAGGCAATCACGAATCGTCAAGCATCCCGTTGTGTTCCTGATTTACCTTTTGACCTCATCATTTTGAACCCCTCACGACAACCCTATGCTCTGTTGTTTCAATGGGATGTAAGGGCACAGGACCTGCTAGTCATTATTGAATGGTTGTTTCTGCCTCATCGGATGCCAAAGACCATTGCTACACAGCCAGAAATGTTTGCTCAGCTTATTATTAAAGGATGACAGCATTTGCTTGCTCTTTCTGGCCAAGAGCCCCGCGTCATCTGCTTGCCCTTAGCTATGACGTATCTGCAATGGCTCCTTCAGATGTCCAATGAATTTCAGGTGGCAATGGTCGCCTATCCAGGCACCCTGTGCATTCATCC
The DNA here is from genome assembly GCA_034509425.1 of Eopsaltria australis. Classification (NCBI taxonomy): domain Eukaryota; kingdom Metazoa; phylum Chordata; class Aves; order Passeriformes; family Petroicidae; genus Eopsaltria; species Eopsaltria australis. The sequence continues at coordinate 35,280 of JAVTVJ010000721.1, forward strand.
TTCTTCACATAAACTGTTATCTGTTTCTCTTTAGTTCCTATGGTGTGGCGGAGTCCAACGCCTTTGCAGGCTCTTACAGTCTTTACAGATGGATCTGGATGATCACATCACTCAGATTTTGTCTGGCAGGACCCTGTAACACGGAACTGGTGTTCTGATGTCGCGATCGTTTCCGGATCTCCGCAGATAGCAGAACTTGCCGCTGTTGTTCAGGTGTTCCAGAAATGGAGTAAACCTGTTAATATAGTTACTGACTCTGCTTTTGTTGCAGGTATCGTGGAAAGAGCTGAAGTCACCTATTTAAGGGATGTTTCAAATCCTGTCCCGTTTAAAAGGCTCCAGACACTTATTTCACTTTTGGATTCGCGAAGGGAGCCCTACTTCGTCATGCATATTCGATCCCACACATCCCTTCCAGGACCTATTGCAGAAGGGAATTGTCGTGCCGATTTGCTGGCTATGCTGGCACAGGTTGTACCTGACTCTCTTGCTCAGGCAAGCTTGAGTCACTCCTTTTTTCATCAGAATGCGCATGCTTTACGTAGTCAGTTTGGCCTTTCTTCACACCAGGCACGCAATATTATAGCTGCATGTCCTGATTGCCAGCACTATAGCTTGCCGTCTGTAGCTGCTGGCGTTAACCCTCGAGGTCTGCAATCATTGCAGCTGTGGCAGTCCGATGTCACGCATTTTGCAGAGTTTGGTTGCTTGAAATTTGTTCATGTGTCTATTGACACATTTTCAGGTGCCTTGTTCACTTCATGCCACACTGGCGAGAAGGCCCGTGTTGTCTGTCAACATTTCTTGAGTGCATTTGCTGTCTTAGGCATTCCTGCTCGAGTTAAAACTAACAATGGCCCAGCCTATACATCTCAGAGAGTTGCTCCCTCTTTTCAGCAATGGGGTGTTTCTCACTGTACAGGGATACCTCATTCGCCCACTGGCCAGGCTATTGTTGAACATGCTCATGCTACACTTAAGTGCCTTTTGTTACAACAGAAAGGGGGAGCTCAGGGTTATACTCCCCAGGAGCATTTAAACAAAGCTCTTTATGTGTTCAACTTTCTAAACCGCTTTGCTGATAACACTCTGCCTCCCATTGATGCCTGAAAGATTTTTCTGCTTTTCTTCTGAATACTTCTTACACTGTTCCCTATATTCAAAAGTATTAGCATGCATACTTGTGATGCTTTAGGTGATAGTTTAGCCTGGTTTCATGGTGTTTAGTAAGCCAGTAGACTAAACACCCCTGAAACTACGTAGAGTTAGAAGACCAAACACTCTGTTTTTGTGGGCCCTCAAGGTCTCCTAGTAGGACAGATTTTGTAAACTAGAAGTTAACCCACCCAGGCCCCTTATTGGGCCCTCCTGGTAGATATGCTAATGTGTAGGGTCTTTAATTGTATACTTGACTGGGGGGACGGGGCTTTTGCGACGCGTTCTACCAGGACGGCAGAAGCCATTGAATGGGATCCTAGTAAAATACCGAGGTAAACAACCCCCAACCCTCTAACCATGTCTGAGCCTTTATTTCCTAAGACCAGAAAAAGGCATCACCATCCTTAAGCATTTCACATCCCATGACACCATGTCACAGGATTCACTGCAGAGAGCCAAAGTTATGTTTAAAGATCCTGAAAGCCATCTAATTCTAGGGTCGGTTCCCCTCATTACGTGGGGGAGAGGTTATGCTTGTGTTTCCACAGATGCTGGTCCGAGGTGGATACCGGCGAGGAACGTCCACCTGTTCCTGGAGAAGAGACCACCATTAGCTGAAGACGATGCAGCAGAATCGTCTCCGGAAGAGGGACCATCGTCGGCTGAAGATGATGCAGCTGGATCCTGAGACCTTCTGACATCCTGGTCCATGTTGCCTCTGAGTGTTAGTGCTCAGGAGGTGACCAACACAATCACCTGAGAAAGACTGTTATGCTTGATGGGTGGTTGTGGGCACCGGATCTGCAGAGCTTGGATCCTCCACAAGGGAGTTGATCCTTTCAATGCCTTAACTTTGCCCCGATGCCTTGTTTTAGTCATCTACGCATTTTTGAGAATGTACTTCTTATCTATTGCACTATCTATGACAAATGTCTGATAATGCCATAAGCAAATTTATGTTAATTAAAACAAAAGGGGGAATTGTAGGGTTACACCATGGGTGTTATAGAAAAGCAGGCCTGGAAGACGTAGAATAGGCCTTTTCCCTAGGCCCGGAGGTGACCATGGAAACACATCCAGGTCACCTGAGATGGGCTGGGGGAAAGTATTATGGGTTTGTGGCCTTCTTGACCAATTGTGTGGGAATATTGTGGTTTGTGACCTTATAGGGTATTGTTTACCTATTACCATAATAGGTAACATCTAGGCAGTACTCCAGGTGATTGGGGGACACTCTGGGATGCATCTTTCCTGTTTATATGAGGTTATGTTCTGTTTGTGTGCTGGTATTTAAGGAATTTTCACTGCGCAATAAAGGTCTTTGCACTTCTCCATCTTGTGATAAGTCCATGCCCTTGCATGGATACTGCAATTAAGCATATGACATTTAACTGGAAGTGATCAGCATTTATTTCAAGAGTGGCTAGGCAGGAAGGAGTTCTGGGCCAGAGCTGCAGGCATAAGCAACCACTCTTGAATATCCCATAACAACTTGAACCTGGCTCACAAAATAGTGGAGACTGGATAAAACAAGAAACTAAAAATGAACTGTGCTAACTGAAAGAACTATTTTATTTAAAATACCACATAAAGAAATAACTATGTAAGTTCATTAAGCTATTATACTTCTAGAAGTATGCCAACTGAATTTACTTCAGTACTAATCTTCTCCCTTCCCTACTCCCATGATGCAACTTGGAAGATAATTTCAGATAAATTAGTTACTAAAGAAATCCTACAATACCATAAAATTCATTAAAAATTATAGCACAAACACAGCTGGTAACATTTCAGCCTCAGTGCTACTATAGTAAGGTCAGCTGGGGAGAGTGTGGCAAAGTACACCAACACCTTGATGCCTATATAACCTAAATTACAGTTACAAGGTGCTTGTCTAGCTTGAGTTATAAGATATCTATGTAACCTGATATCAATATAACCTAAATCATGACTTCTTATCAATATAACCTGAAGCATAACTTTCTGTACTTATATAGCCAGAATCATAGTTTTTACTTATGTAGCCTGAATCATAGCTTTTATACCTATATAACCTTATGTAACCTGAATCATAACTTTTGATAACTTTTGATACCTATATATAACCTGGTATAAATAACTTTTTATACAATGTAATGGCCAGTATATGGTTAACTAGTTGCTTAAATGCTGAATAGACAAAAGGAGAGAAAAAAACTCACCAGATGTATAGTTTCAGAGATAGACAAGTGTAGTACTAATGAGAAATTGGCAAGTGCAAAGCCAATTAGCCACAAAACAAAGAATTTAGACCAGTTAAGACCAGATAGACCAAGGAACACCGTAACTACGCATGCGTTGAAGACAAAGTTGAAAAGTTCAAGTGCAAAGAAGACTTTAGAAGCTTTCATCAAAGACCCTCGAAGACCCCGGAATTGAGGAAGCGCAAGCACAGTGCAAAAGAATTATAACCATGAGATCATGCTATGTAGATTATTTCCGGCGCGTATGCAGTGATGCTGTAATGACATAAGCAACATTTCTCATAATTTACTGTATAAATGTACCACAACACTTGACAAGGGTGGGTGAATTAGGAGGAGCAATCCCCCTCACCACCAGCACTGCAATAAACAAATATCTGCTCTATAGACATTGGTCTATGGGGATTTATTTCTGGCCTATCTTTCGGGCATCAACCTACCTGTTAGTTCTTTTCTACTTTTTTGGTTGGACCTTTCTTCCACTGTTCTTTAGGTTTTTTGGTTTCCTCATGCTGCTTATGCTCAGCAAGTGATTTATTTAGCACCTGTGAGAGAACAGAATCTCCTTCTCCAACTAGAAACATGGTCTTGAACTTGTTATAGAGCATTGTAGATATTTCCATGATAACCTGGCTAACTTTGAACTTCCATATCTGAAAATTAAAAGGTAAAACAATCAACTCCACTTATATGTATATACATACCTACTTAAGCTCAGTAAGTACTATATGAAATTCTGAACTCATTTTTTATGTTTAATCTTCAAGTGAAACATGCCCCAAAGTAGCAAATAAACTTTATGTCAATGAAAGAAATTTCCCTTTTGAAGTTACATTAAATGAAGTTGAAAAACTTACCTTCGTTAGAGTCAAAATCATCTCTGTGTGTTTTTGAGCTTGTTGCATTGTGACCTGAAGGGAAGCAAGCTCATCAAGAGCCTCAATACATCTGTTCACATCCTGTATATAAACAGAAGTTTTATTTGAAGACTGTTTAAATGCTAACAATCTTTGGTAGCCACATTAAGAGGGGAAAAAAAAATTAAAGGCAATGCTGAGTTTTAGTTCCTATTCTTGGGGGAATGTAGGAAAAAAGCAAGTCAGACACTGCTTAGATCTCTCTCTAAAGAGGTGAGATCTTCACTCATCAAATTATACACAAAGATGCTCAAGTTGTAGAAACCACCTAGGAACTTAGCAGAGAAAAAGGAGGATTTGTAACTACTTTCAGCAGAATATAGCAGTTGCCACACTTACTCAGTGATAAATACAATCATGAAAGCATCTGTGCTCTAGCTCTACACCCAGTCTTATAAAATCGAATCCAGTCAAGAATAATATCTCTGTCAGCTGTTACTTAAAGTGCTTTTACATTTGAAGTATATTTGAAGTAAATTTACTATCTGGAGTTCAGCTGACAGGTATTTAAACTGAAGCAGTTTTATGAGGTGAAAATTTTTGAATTTAATATTAATTACTTTGAAGTCTCAAAGTTTTTTTAGACTTAAGAATTTGCTGTAGTAGCAGCAAATGTTTTACTCTTTAGCATGACAGCACAAACTTGCAGACTGAGTTGAAACTGCCCACTACTTCCCATGCCGCTAAATGCAGTAGCCACTGCAGTGTTTCTTGTGAAAAACTTCTTTGCTTAAACTGGTATTTTCTCATTACACAAATAGCCTTCATGAAGTAAAAGTGCAAAGTCAGAGGCCAAATCCCTTTTAAACACTTTTCACATGATGACACTCTGCAAAGACCAGGTGAGTAATCAAGAAAGAAATACCCAGAACCAGGCCTTGCAAATTAAAGAATTTCTTGACTTCTCAGGATATATTGTTTAATAAATCCTACTTCAAACCAGGTGATGCCTTTTTCCTGGTTTTAGGAAATGAGAAATTAGACACGGTTAGAGGGTTGGGGGTCGTTTACCTCGGTATTTTAATAGGATCCCATTCGATGCATTGCCTCACCCAGGTGACACACTTGGCAATGTCCTTCCAGCCCCCAATCCAGTATGTAATTAAAGACCTTACACATTAGCATGTCTAACAAGAGGGCTCAATAAGGGGCTGGGGTGGGCTAACTTCTAGTTTACAGAATCTGTCCTACTAGGGGACATTGAGTTCTTACGCTAGTAGAATGTTTGGACTTCCTGGCTCTACAATTCTGGGGTGTTTAGTCTCCCGGCCTACCGGACACCAAGAAACCAGGCTAAGTTATCAGACCTAAAGCATTACAAGTATACACGCTAATACCTGTGGATACAGAGAACTGTGTAAAAAGAATATAGAAGAAAAAGCAAAAAATCCTTCAGGCATCACAGGCATTCAAAAATATTTCCTAACTGAATTGTACACATACATAAATTAAGAAAATATACTTACAAGATTATCAATTTTGAGTGTGTTTTTAATTTCTGCATGTCTGGCAGTAATTAGGAAGACTTTTGGCCTTCACACAAGATGACAGCAGGCAAAGGCTCCGTGTAGAGGCTTTATTATACAGGCAAAGAAAAAGACAACTACAGACAAACCCATGACTACTCTAGAATACTCCTATGGCTACTATGACACCCTCACCTCGTGGTGTCCTGGTTTGAAAGGCAGGTGTCTGTTAAGGAAGGCAGGAGCCTCCCTTGGAATGGGAAACTGTAACCCCTCTCCCTCCGAATTATTATAAATTTGAAATCAAGAGGCTCTCAGGCAAAGATATGGGAATAGGAATAACAGTTCTTTTCTAATATCTAAAACAAAGCTAACAAATAACAACAGCTATGGTGTTAACCAACAAACAGAACCAGAAACACAATGGCAGCCTGCTTGGCTTCAGGCACCTTTTCCCTTTGGTGCAGATCCAGTCACAGCCTGCAGGGGGCTGCTCTGGGTGTGATGATTCCATGGTGGCTGCAGGGGCCGCTCTGGGTGTGATGATTCCCCGGTGGCTGCAGGGGGTGCTCTGGGTGTGATGATTTCCTGGTGGCTGCAGGGGGCGCTCTGGGTGAGCTCAGGTAGCACACGGCAATGGCGGCTGCCCGAGGCAGGGAGGGATGGAGGAGAGCCTTTGTTCCACAGACCCTCTGGGGGCGGCTGGTGTCGGTGCCGCAGCGGGATCCTTGGACACAGTGAGCTGGGACGGGAAGAGGTCCCGATGTGCAGGGGGAGCCCAGCTACAATGTAGCGAAAAACTCGGAGCAGGATGGAGGAGCGGGGGAGAGACAGGCTGGTGGCAGGCAGCTCCCAATGGGGCAGAGAGAAAAGACTCACAGTAGACAGACCAGCAGCTCCGTGCTGGCTTCTCAGGGGCCGTGGGTTCAGCAGACAGCACCTCCAACTGCCCGGCTCCGAGGGTCCCGAGTGAGAGAGCGACCTCCCCCTGCCCTTGCTTTTTTCAGTCTCCAAAATCTTGCGTTGTCAGGCCCTGCTTCCATGAGAGCAATTCTTCCCCACCCTGCCAAGGAGAAAGGCCCTAGCCTTGTGCTTTGTTCTCTTAAGTATTCAGCCATTAGCTCAGTCATTAGTCTCTTAGCAATACATGGGAGAAAAATTCCTGAGGAAAAAAAACCCTAAAAAAACTAGATCCAAACTCCAACATTCTCCACCCCGAATCTTTTTTCCATGCAAACACCTTACATTAAATTTAAACCTTCGAAGTATATACATACATGCAGATACAGGTACAAGCATGGTGCCACAGGTAGTTCACCCTAAAATGAGATCTCCTTGAGGTATGCATCGGGTCTCTCCATCCCTTTGCATCACCCACCAGGTGCAGCCTGGTCCCTGAGCAAAGACAATCCCAAGGATGGGATTGTCTTTGCTTGAGGCAGAGTTAACCCAAACAGTCTTTCCCAGCATACCTCTCATGTGTACTACTGGAACTTTATCTCCATCTGTTGTTCGCAAGGGGTCAGAGTGGGCAGGCCCTGCTCGGTTGGAAGAGCCTCGGGTGTTCAGTAACCATGTGGCCTTTGCTAAATTAGTCTCCCAGTTCTTGAACGTCCCCCCACCCAGTGCTTTCAAGGTGGTTTTGAGCAGGCCATTGTACTGTTGAACTTTCCCAGCTGCTGGTGCATGATAAGGGATATGGTACACCCACTCCATGCCATGTTCCCTAGCCCAGGTGTTTATAAGGCTATTTTTGAAATGAGTCCCATTGTTGGATTCAATTCTCTCAGGGGTACCATGTCTCCAAAGAACCCGTTTTTCAAGGCCCAGGATGGTGTTCTGGGCAGGGGCATGAGGCACAGGGTAGGTCTCCAGCCATCCTGTGGTGGCTTCCACCATTGTGAGCATGTAAAGCTTGCCTTGGTGGGTCTGGGGCAGTGTGATGTAATCAATCTGCCAAGCCTCTCCATACTTGTATTTGGACCACCGTCCACCATACCATAGAGGCTTCGCCTGCTTGGCCTGTTTGATCGCGGCACGCGTCTCACAATCATGGATCACCTGGGAGATGCTGTCCATGGTTAGATCCACCCCTCGGTCTCGTGCCCACTTATAGGTGGCATCTCTGCCCTGGTGGCTTGAGGCATCATGGGCCCATCGGGCTAGGAACAACTCCCCTTTGTGTTGCCAGTCTAAATCTATCTGTGCCACCTCTATCTTCGCAGCGTGATCTACCTGCTTGCTGTTCTGGTGTTCTTCGTTAGCTCGGCTCTTAGGGACATGGGCATCTACATGGCGGACCTTTACGGGTAGCTTCTCTACCCGAGTGGCAAAGTCTTTCCATTCATCAGCCGCCCAGACTGGTTTTCCTCTACGCTGCCAGTTGGCCTTTTTCCACCTTTCCAGCCAACGCCACAGAGCATTGGCTACCATCCATGAGTCAGTGTAGAGGTAGAGCTTTGGCCACTTCTCTCTTTCGGCAATGTCCAGGGCCAGCTGAACAGCTTTGAGTTCGGCAAATTGGCTCGACCCACCCTCTCCTTCAGTGGCTTCTGCAACCTGTCGTGTGGGGCTCCACACAGCTGCTTTCCACTTTCACTTCATCCATATGATGCAACAGGAACCGTCAGTGAAAAGGGCGTAGCACTTTTCTTCATCTAGCAGTTGATTGTACGGTGGAGCCTCCTCAGCCCGGGTGACTTCTTCTTGCTCCTCTTCGTCAGTGAGACCAAAGCTTTCACCTTCTGGCCAATTCGTAATTATTTCCAGGATCCCAGGGCGGTTCGGATTTCCAATGCGGGCGCGCTGTGTGATAAGTGCGATCCACTTACTCCATGTGGCATCGGTGGCGTGGTGGGTAGAGGGAGCCTTTCCTTTAAACATCCACCCCAGCACGGGTAGTCGGGGTGCCAGGAGGAGTTGTGCTTCAGTGCCAATTACCTCCGAGGTGGCTTGAACTCCTTCATAGGCGGCCAAGATTTCCTTCTCTGTGGGGGTGTAGTTGGCTTCAGACCCTCTGTAACTCCGGCTCCAGAATCCCAGCGGTCAGCCTCGAGTCTCTCCAGGCACCTTCTGCCAAAGGCTCCAGGACAAGCTCTTGTTCCCGGCTGCAGAGTAAAGCACATTCCTCACCTCTGGTCCCGTCCTTACTGGGCCAAGCGCTACTGCGTGAGCGATCTCCTGCTTGATCTGGGCGAACGCTTGTTGCTATTCAGGGTCCCAGTGGAAATCGTTCTTCTTGCGGGTACCCAGGTAGAGAGGGCTCACAATCTGGATGTACTCCGGAATGTGCATTCTCCAAAAGCCTATGGCCCCTAGGAAAGCTTGAGTTTCCTTTTTGTTAGTTGGCGGAGACATCGCAGTGATCTTATTGATGACCGCCGTGGGAATCTGGAGCCGTCCATCTTGCCATTTTACCCCCAGGAACTGGATCTCTCGAGCAGGTCCCTTGACTTTGCTCTTCTTGATGGCAAAACCAGCTTCCAGGAGGATCATGATGATCTCTCCTTTCTCACATACCTCTGCTGCCGTGTTCCCCCACACAATGATGTCATCGATGTATTGGAGATGTTCTGGGGCCTCACCCTTTTCCAGTGCAGCCTGGATCAGTCCATGGCAGATAGTGGGGCTGTGCCTCCACCCCTGGGGTAGCTGATTCTAGGTGTATTGCACACCCCTCCAGGTGAAGGCAAACTGAGGCCTGCACTCTGCTGCCAGAGGGATGGAGAAGAACGCATTGGCGATGTCAGTGGTGGCATACCACTTTGCTGCCTTGGACTCCAGCTCGTACTGGAGCTCCAGCATGTCCGGCACGGCAGCACTCAATGGTGGAGTCACTTCATTCAAGCCACAATAGTCCACAGTCAATCTCCATTCCCTGTCAGACTTGTGCACAGGCCAGATGGGGCTGTTGAAGGGTGAGTGGGCTTTACTGACCGCTCCTTGGCTTTCTAGGTCGCGGATCATCTTGTGGATGGGGATCACGGCGTCTTGATTTGTCTGGTACAGCCGGCGGTGCACTGTCGAGGTGGCAATTGGCACTTGTTGCTCTTTTACTCTCAAGAGTCCCACTGCAGTTGGATTTTCCGATAGTCCAGTCAAGGTGTTCAGTTGCCTGGTGCCCTCTGCCTCCACAGCCGCTATTCCGAAAGCCCACCTGAGTCCCTTTGGGTCTTTGTAATAGCCATTCCGGAGGAAGTCTATGCCCAGAATACATGGGGCCTCTGGACCAGTCACAGTGGGGTGTTTCTGCCACTCCTTCCCTGTCAGGCTCACCTCAGATTCCAACAAGGTTAATTGCTGCGATCCCCCTGTCACCCCGGCAATAGAAACAGGTTCTGCCCCCACATGTCTCGATGGAATTAAGGTACACTGGGCACCAGTATCAACTAACACTTCATATTTTTGTGGCTCTGATGTGCCAGGCCATGGGATCCACACTGTCCAAAAGACCCGGTTTTCCTGTGCCTCTTCCTGGCTAGAGGCAGGGCCCCTCTAGCCCTGGTTATCATTTCTTTCCTGGGCATACATAGTAGAGGTCCCCTCGAGGGGATCCAACAGATCATCCTCCCTTCTGTAATAGCTGACATCTCGGTCATGGGAGGCTGAGGCTACCTTCACTTTAGTAGGCCCCTCACCTCCGTTAGTATTTCCCTCCTTGAGTTGCTATACCTGTGCGTCCAGGGTAGCAGTGGGTTTCTTATCCCACTTCCTCATGTCTTCCCCGTGGTCACACAGGAAGAACCACAGCTCAGATCGTGGGGTGTACCCTCTCTCCCTGGCTGGGGGGCGCTGGGCTCTGACTTTGGGGCTTGTGACTCGCACTGGTGCCACACTCATCATCCTCATCTCCTCCCTCACCTCCCTCATCTCCTCTCTGAGGTCTTTGACCACAGCAGAGACCTGAGCCTGCATTGGGCCACTGATCATACTATCATAATTCTTGAGTTTGGTGGCTATGGAACCCACTGTCTCTCGGTTGTCATCAGCATTAATTGTTGCAATGAAGATGGTATACTGGGAGGGCCCTAGCTTCGCTCGGTTCCACATTTGCCCTGTGCACTTGACCTTGTCGGGGTCATTATCATGTTGTCCATCTCTCCCAAAGAGTACCTCCAATACTGCCACCTCCCTCAGCTGTTGGATTCCCTCCTCAAGAGTCTTCCATGGTCTTCTATGATGATACTCCTGCATTCTCTCCCTGTTGACAAACCTCTCTCTTACACTTATTAAAAGCCATTCCCAAAGAGACAGGGGCCCTTCGTCTCTTCCGAATACCTGATCCACCACCGAGTCATGGGTCAAGGGTCCCAACTGCCTTGCCTCAATACTATCCAGCTGCACACCCATACCCATAAGGTCCCAGACCCGACGTAACCATGTTGTAAAAGGCTCAAGACCCCGTCGCACAATGTCTTTTCGTAGATTACGGAGACTGTCATACCCCAGGGACTCGGTAGTGATTTCAATCCTTGGCCTCCCTACTGGTTGAGAGGGCCCTGCTTCCCCATCATTACTCACTGGCTGCTCTGGTTTGACCTTAGTCTTCCTCTTTTCCACAGGGGCAACTGCTGCTGGCTGTGGCTGCCCCTCTGGTCTGACTGGAGCTTGAGCAGTTGTAACGTCCCTGGGTTCTCCTGCTGCCCCATTAGACTCTCCCTCTTTGGGGTAGGGGAAGGGTTTCCCACAAGCTGGGCAAGTGTATTCCTTCAGCACTTGGCCTATCTCGCGTATCTCTTTCACCAGTACCCCCACCCAATCCGGGTGGTTTTTTTCTGAGGTGGGTCGTGGGACCAGGTCAGACTCTGTAGCTGCATCCCTAGTGTCTGGGGCAATGTCAGGTTCTGGGACGGTGTCCCTAGTCTCTGGGGCCGTGTCAGGCTCTGTGGCAGCATCCCTAGTCCTTGGGGCCATGTCAGGTTCTGTGGCAGCATCCCTAGTCCTTGGGGCCATGTCAGGTTCTGGGGCCTCATCCCTATTGTCTGGGGTAGGTGTCAGGGTGGCTATCCAAGTCAGACCCCCCTTATCCCTGAATGCTAAATAGAGCAGGCCTATCAGCAACACCAGCCACTGTATGGTATCATTAGCACTTAGAGAATATTTGAACCCTTCAAAGATTGGCAGAATAGGCCCAAAGAGCTGGGTGAAAGGTTGTGGGAAGATTTCTTTTGGTGTAATTTCCTCGCAGTAGGTACCATAATTAAAGTAACCCTGAAAACATATCATTAGTGTGTGGTAGCTCTGAATCCACATGCCTGCCTTCTAGAGGAAGTTGAAAAGTCATGAATTCCTCACCTTATCGACCCATAACACAAACTGTATAACAGCCACTGTAGCCTTAGTTATAGGGCCCATGTTTAGATACAGGGCTGCAAAAGGGAGAGAGACAGCCATGACCACTTGCCATATGAACCAGGATAAGCTAGACGACATGGTGCAACCTAATGAGGTTCCTATATCTAGCACATAAAAACTATGTTACTCAAGAACTGTTATCCTTTTTCCTCTCGATGCCCGCGAGCCGCCCATTGGGCGCCAAAATCTGTCCTGGTTTGAAAGACAGGTGTCTGTTAAGAAAGGCAGGACCCTCCTTTGGAATGGGAAACTGTAACCCCTCTCCCTCCGAATTATTATAAATTTGAAATCAAGAGGCTCTCAGGCAAAGATATGGGAATAGGAATAACAGTTCTTTTCTAATATCTAAAACAAAGCTAACAAATAACAACAGCTATGGTGTTAACCAACAAACAGAACCAGAAACACAATGGCAGCCTGCTTGGCTTCAGGCACCTTTTCCCTTTGGTGCAGATCCAGTCACAGCCTGCAGCGGGCCGCTCTGGGTGTGATGATTCCATGGTGGCTGCAGGGGCCGCTCTGGGTGTGATGATTCCCCGGTGGCTGCAGGGGGCGCTCTGGGTGTGATGATTTCCTGGTGGCTGCAGGGGGCGCTCTGGGTGTGATGATTTCCCGGTGGCTGCAGGGGGCGCTCTGGGTGAGCTCAGGTAGCACACGGCAATGGCGGCTGCCCGAGGCAGGGAGGGATGGAGGAGAGCCTTTGTTTCACAGACCCTCTGGGGGCGGCTGGTGTTGGTGCCGCAGCAGGATCCTCGGACACAGTGAGCTGGGATGGGAAGAGGTCCCGATGTGCAGGGGGAGCCCAGCTACAATGTAGCGAAAAACTCAGAGCAGGATGGAGGAGCGGGGGAGAGACAGGCTGGTGGCAGGCAGCTCCCAGTGGGGCAGAGAGAAAAGACTCACAGTAGACAGACCGGCTGCTCCGTGCTGGCTTCTCAGGGGCCGTGGGTTCAGCAGACAGCAGCTCCAACTGCCCGGCTCTGAGGGTCCCGAGCAAGAGAGCAGCCCTTCCCCCGCCCTTGCTTTTTTCAGTCTCCAAAATCTTGCGTTGTCAGGCCCTGCTTCCATGAGAGCAATTCTTCCCCACCCTGCCAAGGAGAAAGGCCTTAACCCTGTGCTTTGTTCTCTTAAGTATTCAGCCATTAGCTCAATCATTAGTCTCTTAGAAATACATGGGAGAAAAATTCCTGAGGAAAAAAAACTAAATCCAAACTCCAACACATGGTAACCAAACTGGGCCTGGATAAAAGAAAGATTTATATTAGCTCTAATTTTAGTTATCATCTGTGCCTGCAGATAGGCCGGTTGTGTGAACTGGTGCTGTGGGTAATGTAGAATAGAGTAAGGCAGAGTAGAGACTAGACAAAGTAGAGTCTTGTAAGTCTGTAAAAGGGGGAAAATGATGCCTGAAGGATTTTTTGCTTTTTCTTCTACATACTTTTTGCCGCCATCTGCCATGGCCTGATCCAGGCTGCCCTGGAAGAGGGTGGGGCTCCGAAACACCTGCAATATATTGATGATATCATTGTGTGGGGTGACACAGCAGGAGAAGTTTTTGAAAAAGGGAAGAAATAATCCAAATTCTTCTGAAAGCTGGCCTTGCCATAAAACAAAGTAAGGTAAAGGGACCTGCACAGGAAATCCAGTTTTTAGGAATAAAATGGCAGGATGGGCGCCGTCATGTGCCTACAGAGGTGGTTGACAAAATTGCCAATATGTCTCCACCAGTTAATAAGAAGGAAACACAAGCTTTCCTGGGCCTTGTAGGATTCTGGAGAATGCACATTCCAGGCTATAGTCAATATGTGGGCCCCCTCTATCGAGTGACCCGCAAGAAGAATGACTTTGAGTGGGGCCCTGAGCAGAAACAGGCCTTTGAGCAGATCAAACAGGAAATAGCTTGTGTGGTAACTCTTGGGCCTGTTCGGACAGGATCAGATGTGCAAAATATACTCTACTCTGCAGCTGGGGAGCAGGGCCTCACCTGGAGCCTCTGGCAGAGGACCGCAGGAGAAACCCGAGGTCGGCCATTAGGATTGTGGAGCCGGAGTTATCGAGGATCAGAAGCCCACTATACTCCAACTGAAAAAGAAATACTAGCGGCTTATGAGGGGGTTCGAGCAGCCTCGGAAGTTAATGGGACAGAAGCATGTCTCCTCTTGGCGCCACGATTGACCGTCCTACACTGGATGTTCAAAGGAAAAATTCCCTCCGTGCATCATGCAACCAGTGCTACATGGAGTAAGTGGGTGGCCTTAATTACACAATGAGCCTGAATGGGAAAACCCAATTTCCCAGGAATCCTAGAAGAGATTTTGAGTTGGCCAGAAGCCAGAGATTTTGGAGCACTGTCTGAGAAGGTGACTCGTGCCCAAGAAGCACCACTATATAATGAGTTACCAGAAAACAAAAGAAAATATGCTTTATTTACTGATGGATCCTGCTGAGTGATAGGAAACCATCAGAGGTGGAAAGCTGCTGTGTGGAATCCCACACAACAAGTCATTGAGACTGCTGAAGGGGAAGGTGAATCAAGCCAGTTTGCAGAGGTGAAAGCCATCCAACTAGCCCTAGAGATTGCTGAGAGAGAAAAGTGGCCCATACTCTATCTCTATACTGACTCCTGGATGGTGGCTAATGCCCTATGGGGATGGCTGCAGCACTGGAAGAAAACCAACTGGCAGCACAGGGGGAAACTCATCTGGGCTGCTGCATTATGGCAGGACATTGCTGCACGGATAGAAAACACGACTCTGAAAGTACGCCATGTAGATACCCATGTGCCCAGAAGTTGTGCCACTGAGGAGCATCAAAAAAATGAACAGGTAGATAAGACCACCAAAATTGGAATAGCTCAGGTAGACCTAGATTGGGAGAGAAAGGGTGAGCTATTTATAGCCCAATGGGCCCACGAAACATCAGGGCATCTTGGAAGGGATGCAACATACAGATGGGCTCGTGATCGAGGGGTGGATCTCACCATGGAGGCCATCACACAGGTTATTCATCAGTGTGAAACATGCGCTGCCATCAAGCGAGCCACACGAGTGAAGCCTCTTTGGAGTGGAGGGCGGTGGCTGGGGTTACAGTATGGTGAAGCCTGGCAAATTGATTACATTGGGCCATTGCCACGAACACGCCAAGGCAAGAGTTACATCCTCACCATGGTGGAGGCCACAACTGGCTGGCTGGAAACGTACCCAGTAAACCACGCCACTGCTCGGAACACCATTTCAGGTCTTGAAAGACACATTTTGTGGTGACATGGAACCCCAGATAGAATTGAGTCAGACAATGGGACTCATTTTGGAAATAATCCTCTTAACTCCTGGGCAAAGAGGCATGGCATTAAGTGGATATATCATATTCCTTATCACCCACAGGCCTCTGGGAAGACTGAAAGATATAACGGACTGTTAAAAACTATGCTACGGGCACTAGGTAATGGGACATGGAAGCACTGGGATGTGAATTTGGCAAAAGCCACTTGGCTAGTCAATACTAGGGGATCTGTTAACCACCCTGGTCCCGCCCAAACTAAACCCTTAGACACTCTGGAGGGAGACAAGGTTCCTGCACTACACATAGGAAAGTGGCTGGGGAAGTCAGTGTGGGTTGCTTCCCCCATGGGGAAGGGCAAACCCATTTGTGGGATTGTCTTTGCCCAAGGACCTGGGTGCACTTGGTGGGTAATGCGGGAGGATGGGGAGACCCAATGTGTACCCCAAGGTGATTTAACCTTGGGGTAAGAATAATGTATGTTGGAAGTTGTATGTTGCAGGATGTAAGTAGCAGAAGGGACATGAGCTGACGAAGAACGAATTTCAGCAAGGGGCAAGAAAAAGGCCACAATGAACAGGGATGGTGCTAGTCCTCGACAATCAAGTTTACTATTCCTCCTGCCCTGACCCCACATTCTGCTGGAAATGGAGGCCACGTGGAAGGATGCGAGAGGACAGGAGATAGTTAATGTTATGTGGATGGTTTAAGGATGTAGCTTAAATTGCATGTGTGAGTAGGAAAGGATTATATAGGATTTCTGAGCATGATGCAAATGGTATGGAATAAGGGGTGGAAATTGTATTGGGTCTGACTGGGGTAAAGGTCACAGTCCTTACAGTGCCGTGCTTTGTATTGGTAGCTGGCGTTGATAACAGAGCAGTGTTTTGGCTACTGCCAAGCTGTGCTGTCCCTCTGACATTCCTTCCCCCACTGAAGGGGATGGGCATGGGCAAGATTCTGGGAGGGGACACAAGCAGGCCAGCTGACCCCAGTCAGCCAAACGGATATTCCATACCATATGACATCAGCTCAGATACATAAGGGAAGGAAGAGAGGAGGAGGAGGCACTCAGGACTCCATCCATGTTTGCCTTCTTGAGCAACCATCACGCGTGCTGAAGCCCTACTTCCCAAAAAGTGTCCGGACATCGCTGCTGATGGGAAGTAGAGATTGATTGTTTTCCCCTCAGCTCTTGAGCGCGCAACTCTCGGCTTGCTTGTTCTGTTTTTTTTTCCCCTGCTGTAATAAAACTGCCTTATCTTACCCTGGTAGTTTTTCCATATGATTCTCTCCCCTCTCCCAGTGGGAGAGTGAGTGATAGAGTGACTGACTGGGCACCTGGCACCTAGCCGGGGTCAACCCATGAGAGAGGGCGAGGAGAGGGTTAAAAGCAGCAGTTGGAAATGCCCTTTGGAGGTGGTTGTTGCTTGAGCTGGTGAGCCCTGGGCCAGGCAGTGGGGGCCGTTCTCCTGCCTGGGACAGAGGTCAGGAGCATGACCTGAGCTGAGCCCAGCTCAGCCTGGCTCCACTGGTGGTGGCTGATAGGTTCAGGGCCCAGGGGACGCTGTCCCGGTGGGGGGAGGGGGTGTGGGGGTGTCTGTGTGTGCTGATCCTGTCCCGGCCCTGCCGTGGTCCCTCGGTGCCGGCTCCTCTTGGCCTCCAGCAGGAGTTAAAGCTGCACAGCCCCGGGCAGAGCAATGGGCAATGGTGCCTGATGGGGAGGGAACAGAGTGGTTGGAAATGGTGTGAGATCTCCTGTCGGGATTTGGATTTCTTTCTTTTGTTTTTTCTTAAGGAATTTTCCCCCCTTAAGTTGATAAGGAACTGTGATAGCTAGGTACTTAAGAGAAACAAAAGAGGGTCGCCAAAGCCTTCTCCTTCACAGGGCAGGGAGAGTTTGTCTCAGGAGGCAGAGACAATGCGAGAATTTGGGCTGGTAAAATTGGGACTGGGGGAGCTGCTCGCTCTCTCTTGCTCGGGAAGTCAGAGCAGGACAGTTGGAGCTGCTGTTTGCTGAAGGGAATTCACGGCCACTGAGAAGCCAGCACGGAGCTGCTTTTCTTTCCACTGTGAGTTTCTCTCCCTCCGTGCCCTGCCGGGGAGCCGACCAACCACTGGCCCGTCTCTCCCCACTCCTCCGGCACTGCTCCAAGTTTTGGCTATGCTGTAGCCTTGCACCCCCTGCCCGCCGAGACATCCTGCTGTCCCAGCTCACTGTTTCCGAGGGTCCTGCTGCGATACTGAAATCGGCTGCCCTAGGGGTTTGTGAAGTAAAGCCTGTCCTCCATCCCTCCCTGCCTCGGGCCCAGCCGCCATTACCGTGTGCTACCTGGGCTCGCGCCGGAGCACCCCCTGCAGCCACGGGGGAATCAGCGCACCTGCCCTGCCCACCAGAGCCACCAGCGCCCCCTGCTGACTGTGTCTGGAACTGCACCAAAAGGGAATAGTTCCTGAGGCTGAGCAGGCTGTCATTGGGTTTCTGGTTCTGTTTGTGGTTAATGCCATAGCTGTTGTTATTTGTTAGCTTTGTTTTAGATATTAGTAAAGAACTGTTATTCTTATTCCCATATCTTTGCCTGAGAGCCCCTTGATTTCAAATTTATAATAATTCGGGAGGGAAAGGGGTTACATTTTCCATTCCAAGGGAGGCTCCTGCCTTCCTTAACAGACACCTGTCTTTCAAAACAGGACACCTCCCTTAGACATCTCCTGTCTGGGAAGCTCCTGAATGTTAAATGAAACTCAGGACAGCCTGGGGGTTTTTTTTGTTTTGCTTTGGTGGTATGTTTTTGGAGTTTTTTTCACTGCAACAAATGATATTTAACTTTTCTTGTCAGGAGGAGCTTTTTTCCTCTCGGCTCCGCCATGAGATGTGATGGTTTTGCACTCAAAGCTTTGTGTGCTGAGACCAGTGTTTGGTGCTTTTGTCCACCTCATGACTATTTCCTATTTTAAGTGGCTTTTTGAGTTCTCAGGAGCTATGTTCAAAGGCACTCAAGTGCCTAGTCTGTGGAATTTTCTTATGATTTTTCTTTGTTTGGTTTTATTTATGGTGCAAGATTGGTTTTTGTTCCCATGATCTGTAGTTCAGCATACACAAAAGGTGTATTGAGCCTCCCGCTCCAAGCAGTGGAAGTGCACAGTGGTTCATTGGATTAGTTGTTGTCTGAGGAATAATGGATTAAATCTGTTCCAGTTTCTCTTGGTACGCTTTGAGAATGTGGTATTCTTGTGTACATGGGGTTTTGGGCATACTTGAGGGAATGTGAAATAAGCACTTGGGTTGCTCTGGTCATGTCATGGGATGTGTGTGTCAGGAGAAGTCCCCTGTGGATAAACTGCTGTTCTCTTGGAGCTCTGCAGCAGTGCTGAGTTTGGCTGAGTGGTTGAAGCGTTTGTGAGAGCAGAGGAGGGAATGGACAAATCAGCTCCAGCAGGTGAGGAGTTTCTGCTTCCAGAAGGCTGAACCCAGCAGTGAACCCAAAGTCTGTGGCTGTAATGAAGGGTAACAATTGTACTTTATTTCGTCTCACAGTTTCCGGCAATTGTGGGACAAGAAGTGAAACAAAGCTACTTGGGTCCCTGGCAGAGAAAGAAACAGCACCAGATGTTGGGAGAGTTTCTGAGAGTCCCTGTTGGTGGGTCTTGTTTGGTGTTGTCCCTTTGTTCCCTCTGGAGGCACTCCTGGAGTGTGTTGAGGCTGTGTGACATCTGTGCCCAGCTGGGTGCAGGTGTTTGCCCCTTGCCAGCCCTGGTGGTTGAGGGTTGCAGCTGCCCTGCTATTGGCAGAAAAGGCAGAGCTGAAACCGGGTCACTCCTCCATCCCTTAGGTCCTAAACTGTTGGGTTACACTATGTGTATGATAGAGGGGCAGGCTTTGAAGGCCAAAATGAGCCTCTTTCCTAGGCCTGCAGGGGACCCTGGGAATACATCCAGGTCACCAGGGATGGGCTAAGAGAGAGAGAATTGTGGGTTTGTGGCCTTCTGGACCTATTGGAGGTGAGAATTATAGTTTGTGACATTATAGGGTATTGTTTACCTGTTACCATAATAGGTAAAAACTGTAGAATAGCCCAGGTGATTGGGGAACACTGTGGTGAACCTTTTTCCTGTTTATATGATGATATATACTGTTTGTATGATGGTATTTAAGGAATTTTCACTGTGTGATAACTGTCTTTGCACAAGAAGTACAGCATGGTGAAGGTCTTTGAACAAGGACACTGCTAGTAAAGATCTCTGCACAGTCTTTGCATGCTGTCGTCTTGTGTGAAGTTCATGCCCCTTGCTTAATTACAGCACTAAACTCCTGCATTTGTCTTCCCAGCGTGTTTGAGGCTGCTAAGGTCAATGATTCGGTAAGTTTTAGATAGAACTTCTGCTTAGCTTTCAACCTTACAGAAAAGGTGGTCAGGAATGTGGCAACCTGCAGGAGGTGTTCCCTCAGCTATTTGCATCAGTACTGTCCTGTCTTTGTTCTGCTTTCATTATTAGAGGAGGGGCTTGTTCCTTTTGGTTTTTCTTTGCAATCTCTTGGGGGCAGAGGTGATTTAGGCTAAGCCTAACCCTTAATTTGTGGCATACTAAGGCCTGTGTCAAAGGCAACCTCTAGATGAACCCTCCAACCAAACACTGTATCTGCTCATTAATGGAATATGCAGGACCATTTGTATTATGATATTTGTATCCATTTGTTAGGGAAACCTGGATTTACCTTTCTGTATGGAGAAGCCAGACAAGGCCATGAAACCAGATCTGTGGTCTTGTTGGGAGGTCCATGGTCCAAGGCAACTCCCTGGGTTGCTCCTTGAGCCCTGGCCAGGCTTTGGGAGGAATCCCGGAGGAGGCTGAACCCAGATGTTCCCCCACTGGAAGTTGTGTTAGCTTGTTTATTGCACCCTGTCCAAGCTGGGCCCTGTCCCAGCACAGTCGGAAGCCTCTTTGCCTGCGGGTGGACGCACCCGTTGGAATTCCCAGTTCTGGGAGCGGCTCTCCAGTGCTTGACTGTGACGGGTTTCCCAGCTGCTGTGCAGCTCTGGAAGATGGTGAAGTCTCAGGGTCCCTGGTGCTGTATCTCAATCCCTGTAGGCCATTGTAAGAGTCTGGATGGAAATCCCTCATCTGCCTCACGACCATCGACAGAAGCAGAGGCTGAAAACCCAGAGACCCTAAAAGGGGAAAAAGGACTTTTGCACAATGAAGTCTGGCCAGATCCTGGTGGGATGCCTGCCAGGCGCCGAGGTATGCTGCAGAGGTGTGCTGACACATGCCTGTGAAACCGTGCTGCTCGGCTACCGGGGCGGAAAGGACTGCACAAGGACTATATGTTTTGTACAGCTGCACCTGCACCCTGAAACAATGGGCCTTACTCCCCCACCTCCTGGCCATTTGCCCCTCGCCTCTGGAAGGATTGCCTCATCTCTTGGTTACCTGCCCCTCGCTTTCGAAAAGACTATAAAGAGGCTCTCAAAAAAGACCCCTACGAGATCTCCCCACGGACGAGACGGAATCCATCGGATCCGGACAACGAGGACTTCGTTGTGCTGTGGTAGGTATTAACCCTTTCTTCCCCCCCCCCCCCAACCCTATCTCTCTCTCTCTCTCTCTCTCCTCTATTGCATAATCATGTTGTTGGCACTCAATAAAGGTGCTTTTGATTTTGATTAAAGCAAAAATATTTGTCCCTGTTTTCTTTTGCACTCAGAGATTCAAGTAATGAACCATCATGACCCCCGCTTGTGCTAGCGGATCATGACAGCCATCTTTGGTAGCAATGCTGAGGTGCCTTGCTGCGCTTCTCCTTGTGTGATTCTTTGCTGCTTTGAGCTGTAGTAAGTTACACTGAATTCCTGAAGTTCGTGTCTGCCTTTGGTGCTGACCCTGCCCACTGGCAGAACGCTTCTACTGCCAGACAAATATTCTGGGAACTGTGATGCTTGGGATGTTTAGAGAAATTTGATTCTGGAAGATCTAGATAAATGTTCTGCTTACCTTTTACTCTTCTGGGGAAGCTGGACTGGAATGTGGAAACTCAAGGGAGACCTTACCACAGGTATCCCTTAACCATGTTTGACTCATCATTCTAGGACCAGGGAAAAAGGCATCAAGTGAGTGGTATGCCCTAGGTACAGACTCTGCCTATCCTGCCTGTCTGCCAGGAACATTGGAAGAAAACCAAACACAGAGATTGAGGTAAGTTGGTTGGTGTAGTGGATCTGCTGTTTCCACAGTGTTTCCCAAAAAGTGGGAGGAAAAATCTATTCCTGTCCATTAGCTAAAAGTGCACCTGGATTTTTTCCCTCCTATGGAACTGTTGAGTTGTGTTAATTTTCATGAATTGAGGATATGGAGTTTGGGGGAGGAGGATTTTTCTCCCTTTGTGTATTTCTGTTGTTTTGAACGCCTGCTCATCATTTGACCATGGCTGGAATACCGAAAACATAAAAGGTTTTAGATTCAGTGCCTATTTATCCAAAATCAGATTTTTGGTCTTTTTTTTCTAGGAAAGGTCTCAAGTTGTCTGTCAGCTGTTCCTGGTCATTTTCTGAAGAAAAGGTAATGTGAAAAGGAGGGAGCAGTGAGCACTTGGAGGGGAGTGGAGGTTGTTCATCCAGGGTGGAGGAGTCAATCTGGCCTAGGAACACCTCTTTGGTCAAGTGAGCAACAGAGGAAGTGAAGGCTGCTCTTTCCCACCAAAGCTGCCACTTTGTGCGGCGGGACAGCATTGCCGGTGCTGGGGTTCCTTGAGGAAAGCAGCTCCTTTAGGATGTGCTTGGCTCCAAATATTTCCCTGAGCTGGGTGTCTGCAAGAGGTGTCAGGGTACCAATCTCAGTAGTTTTCCATGGTTTCCAGGCAATTTCAGAGTGCAATACAGAGCAAAACTGGTGCAGTTGGACTGTAAATGCAGTTCAACCAGAACTTGATGTTTTAACTTTTCCATCGCAGGTATAAATTCTTGGGCATTTGTGAGTCTGCCTTAACTTGGAGGGATTGAAGGGCTTAGGTCTGGAATTGTTTGGTTGGCTTGCTCCAAGGCATGGCGTACTTGTGGAAGTGCAACACACCTCCCAGGACCAAGGAGCTGCTGGCTGGGTGCTGGTTCTGTTCTGCCCTGGGAACTGGGAGCCACTGGGAGGGTTGGAGGTGACACCTGGAGATGAGCTGGGGATACCCAAACTGGGATATTTTCCTTCCCTGGCATTGGGCACTGCAGGGGTTTCAGTTCGCCTCTTCGAGTTTCTGGCCAAATGCCAGCACACTTAGCAAAATTTACCTGATGTTTGCTGTGAGATGAGGATTAGGAGTAGGCAAAGCAGCTCAAACTTTATAGAGTATAAAGAAAGTTTATTAATACACCTAAGACAAAGGGAAAAAACAAACAAGAAAAACCAGAACAAACTCATCAGACCACCCCTCCTTCCCCCACCTCTCCATTTCTTTCTCCCTGAAAACACACAAAAGACAACATTTTGACCTCCAGTCAGTTTACCACCTCAGAAATAGTTCTTGTTTCAGTTCATTTAGGGAGAGAAGTCTCTTTTGTTTATACCATGGATTTTCTGTAAGAAAAATATAGTTTTTATGGGTCTTCAGCCTCACCACCAGCTGCCGCCCGGAAGAAAGATCTGCTTGTGGTGGATCCCTCCCACACCAGCAGCCTTCCCACAGCCACCATGGCAGGTCATGAGCAGCCCACAGGGTACCATTTTAAGGATGCACAGTACAATTGATCGCAACAAAGAAAATCCCTTCTTCTGTGCTGTGCAACACAGGTTCTCCTGACAACACAAGTTCTCTGACTTTCCCCCGGGACCAGGCCTCTGGGTCACAGCCTCTCCTCTCTCTTGGTTCTAGTTTCTCATCAGGCTGTACTTATTTCAACACCTACTTGTTTTTACCCAGGTATTTCAGTTCACTGGCTGCAATTAGAACCTCACATCCCCCTTTTGGACAATGTCTTCATATATTACAGGGAATTTATTAGCTCAGTCCCCAACCATGGTTCTCCAAAAGTTTTCAGCTTCACTCTCGAAGCACTTCTCATGCACCTCCCTCTAGGCATCGGTCCTGCTTTCCTCACTGACTGTAAAGTCTCTATGCTGCATTTATGTAGATGTCCTCACTCGTTCCCCTCTCTCTGTGCAAGGAAGGATGGGTGTCTGTAAGTTTGGTCCAGGGAAGGATAGAGTTAATCTCTCTCTCTCTCTCTCTCTTTCTGGCAGTGTGATGATCACGTGCTCTCTGCCAGGCTGTTTGAAAACGTCTGAGCTGGATGGCAGAAGCAGTCAGAGTCTCTGTGGTCTGGCTCTGCAAAGCTGGCTCAGCCTGGTAGGGCTGGCCAGGCTCAGGGTTACAGGGCAGGGCCTGGCCCGAACTGGATGGAGTCTGGCCTGGTCCTTGCCTGGCCCGGAGCAGGGGGCTGGGCCCTGTCTAGTGTAGCTGACATGTCGGCTGAACTCTATCTGCTGAGAATTCTGGCCGTTTCCTCCCCCATGCCCAGCTGCAGCTGCACGGCCACTCTAAACCTCCCTTCCCCCCTCCCTCCCTCCTTTGGAAGGAGGGGGAGGCCTTACCAGGGAGAGAAGCAGGGAAATGCTCCTCTCTACACAGCAGCTGGCCAAAAGAGGAAAAGGCTCAAATGGGGGTGGAAGATGATTTTTCTTGTTTTGTGCTTCTCTGTTGCTGTTTTGAACTCCTCCATGAATTTGAACATCACCTTTTGTTTTCAAGGTCACTGGGCAAGCCTGAGACAAGACCTGACCCAGAACTTGTAGGGCCCTCGGAGAGAGAGAAGCAGGAAATGGTGTTGGGAGAGTTTCTGAGTGGCTGTTGAAGAGACTTCTTTGGTGCTGTCCCTTGGTCAGCTCTGGAGGCCCACCCGGAGCTTGTTCAGGCTGCACCACATCTGTGCCCAGCTGGGTGCAGGCGTTTGCCCCCTGCCAGCCCTGGTGGTTGAGAGCTGCAGCTGCCCTGCTGATGGCAGAGGAGACATCAGCCCTGGCATGGTCCAAGACTCCTGGTCTTCCTGGGAAAAGAGAGAGAAGAGAAGGAAGAATGAGAACCTAATGAACATGGAAGACGAAGGGTTTAATAACCAATAGGAAACCAAACAATAAAAACTGTGTAACTCAGTGTTACGAATGGATGTGGGAGTTAAATATCAGTCCTTGCCTCCTGCCCAGGCCTTGGCAGCAGGTAGTAACCTTATTGAGGCAACCAGCATCCCAAAACCCACTTTTGTGTATAAGTTCTTTTAATAATGACTGATTCTGTCTATTATAGAATGAACTATTTATTAATAGATGGGGAAACTAACAGATATAAGACTTAAAAGCAAATCAATACTACACAGGAATAAAACAAAAAGAAAGACTACTAGTAAATAACTTACAGTGCACGAGAACGGTACCTTTTTCAGTTACAGCTAGCAAAGAAATAGTATAAGCTTAGGATTCAATGTATCTTACCGTCCAATTTGTTGGTGCAGCACATCGAGATCCTTTCCCTCAGTCCCCGAGGAAGTAACCACAAAGCCTGCATCCAAACTTCAGGGAGAAGCTTCAAACACTTTTAGGGTGTGAGAGACTTCTGTCCCAGTGTTAGCTCGTGTATCTTTTATAGTGTAAAACCATGACTCTCAAGTCAGTATTTTTTCCTTTCTCTCTCCTCCTATCAGCTCTGCAGACTAAGATGTTAATTCTTAGCTGAGGCTTGAGCCCTCTGGTGCCAGAGATGACCCCTGCTGGGCCTTCCTGCCCTTGGGTTATCTCTTTATGCACCTGTTATGTGTGGCACACATGAGGAGGAGGTGAGGGGATAGACGTGCTGCCACACTCAGGACCAAGGAGCATTGAACCAATAAATTCCTCTAGGTTTTGACTGCATATCTGTGAATAAGCCAGTAAAAATCCTGTGTGATGGAATGATTTTCTCTGCACAACACGGGCAATGTGTGGATGAAATGATTTCTGTTGCACATCCTGGCCAGAAGAAAGCAATTCCTTAATTCTGTAACACTAAAAAAATGTTGCAGTTTGTTCTTCCCGCAGTTTTGGTGACACAAACTGCATTGTCTCTTAGATTCAGCTTTTTTGCATGCTTTACTGTTCAGAAGATCAAATCTGGATTTCCAGGTGTATAAATCAGCCCAACTGCCCAATAGCCAGTGGTGACATAAAGCAGGTAGCAGAGAGGAGAGGTAGGAGAAATGTTCCCTGACAGTTGTGAAGTTTAAGCAGGCAGCAGAGTTCTGTAATAGGGATGTTCTCATGTTTGTTTGTGTTTTGTTTTGTCCCCTGTGTTTTGTACTGCTCTTCCAGAATAGGTCAGTATCTTTAACAGGAGAATAACAAAACAGTGGTTATCACTTCATCTTCTGAAAGCAGGCCTGCATCTCTTCCATCTGCTTTGGACTGACCGTTGAGGTGCAGCAGTTTGTGGGCTGAAAGAGGGAGGGTGTTGGAATTGGGTAGAAAGGATTTACTCCTTGGTGTTCAGTTGTCTACAGTTAGGAAGAGGAGAAGCAATTACAAGCAAACCTGGCCAGAGCCCAAAGCCCGTCCATCTCCGTGGGATCCACATTCTGTTCTGCTGACCACTTTTGCCTCTGTTCTCTGCCGGCCCCAAAGCGTGTTGCAGGCCCTGGGCTGAGCTCAGTGGTGGTGCTGCTGCCTGGTGGCAGAGAGCAGCATTTCCGCCCCCTGACGCAGCGCCCCACCTTGTCCCTCGCTGCTGTCCCCCGCTGTCCTCTGCTGGGTGACACGGAACAGCGGCGGCCTCCATGACTGCCAAGTGTGGGAATGGCGAGGAGCGGGAACAAGCAGCAAGCAGGGCGATGTCTGTAAATAGAGGGGAGGGGTGAAGGAGAGTTAGGAGTGCAAAGGGACATGCCCACGGTTGAGCGGGGCCAGGGCACTAAAAGGGGTGGTGACTGAGACGAATGACAGCTGCAGTGGGGGCCCAGCACAAACTTTCGGAGGGCAGCTGAGACGCGGTCGCAGCATGCCATGGGCCGAGGGCAGCGGGTGAGCAGGATTGGAACAAAGCTGCCCACGTGCCCCTCTCAAGATGGCAGAAATGCCCATGTGCCAGGACCCCCCAGAAGCTGGGTTGGGCTTCAGCTGATAAAAGGGTCTTGGGATTTTAGGTGTTAGTCAATGATTGTGGCTATTGCCCAATTTTGCAGCTGCTTACTGGACAATATATACTGTTTGCTCGCGCTTGCCAAGCAGAAAAGAAAGATGTAAGGGAGGATGCAGGCGACTGAAGAGAGGAAGAAGATCGTGACCAAAGATCCTGCTTTTGGATCCTGAAACTGATTTTGGCCAGCTCTAAGGTTGGGACTTGGGCCAGGATTTCAAAGAGTATGCGCAAGGAGGCAGAGAGAAAAGTTCAACCCCAAGGAAGACGCGTTAATTTACCCCAGAGACTCCAGCCCACGACCACTAGGAGGCACTGAAGAGGTGCAAGCATATGGAAATTACTTTTAAACTCATTATAATTTGAAGTGGAGATAGTTAATGGATATGCATGAATGTATTGTGTAATCTAATGCATATGTAACCTGTTGATGCCTTAGAAAAGGCTGACCTGAAACAGAAGCTGGACAGAGTTAAAAGAATAAAAGAAGTATTTATTAAAACAAGATACACTTTGGGCCATGCAGGAGTCTCGCAGAGACTACACCCAAAATGGACGCCTAGCACATGCTTTTTGGACACATATACCTTCGGTCCATCTGCATATCAGAAACCCATTGTCCAATTACAGTTTCGGGTCCTGAAGTCCCGTCCCTAGTTTGTCCCCTTCTCTCTGCTGCTGTCAATGGCTGTTTACATTTTGAGCTTTTGGAGAAATAGCATGTCCTTGAAACTCTGGCTTAGAAAGAAACTGTTTCGTCTAAATAACAGTAACAGAACACTAGCTGACAATTTATGGAGTCTTAGAGTCGTACACTAGAGCAGTCTTGAGATGGAAAATAAAAAGTTAAAATCTAAGGCATCATTCCTTCCTTTTAGAGGCATGACAACACCTCTACCTTCTTGAGTCTATTATCTATTAATAATATACACTTAATAACAGTAAATATTTAACAACAGTAGATATAGAAGAATTATGACTATGATTACTATGAGCAGTGCTTTAAGCACTGAAGAAGAATTATTTAAATCACGTTCTCTCCCAAAATTCAACTGATTTCCTTAATTACTGTGGAAACAAAATGTGGTCCCCTATCTTATGACATTCCCAGGGGAACCCCGAACCTTGGAATTATATGATTGAGCAAAACCTTTACCACTTCTTTGGCTGTGCTGGTGTGACAGGGGTAAGCTTCCAACCATCCACTGAAAGTGTCAACTAATACCAGTATGTACCAATATCCCGCTCTTCGTGGTAATTCAGCAAAATCTATTTGCCAGTAATCTCCAGGAAGATCCCCTGCTTTTGTTACTCCTAACACAACTCCTTTCCTTGTATCAGGGTTGTTTTTGCAGCAGACTTCACATTTGCTTACTACTGTTTGTACAATTTCAGTCATTCCTTTTCCTATTACTACCTTTTTTAGATGTTTTAGAAGGTTTTCAGTCCCAAAATGTGTGTTTTCATGTTCTCTCTGAGCTAGCTCTGGAAGAATCAGGGGTGGGACTACAACTTGGTTTGTTGGTGTGACAGCCCACCCACCTTCTGTGATCTCAGCCTTGAGAGATTTAATAAGCTTCTGATCTGCTTGATCATACTTTGGGATGAACCCTGATAAGTTTACTTCTTTTTTTGGGAATTACTGTGAGAATACCTTTTTCTGCAACTCCTTTTGCCGCTTTGTCAGCAAAGCGATTTCCCAATTCTGGAGTGGTTTTCCCTTTTTGGTGACCCCTGCAGCGCATGATAGCTACTTCTGTGGGTTTTCTAATGCTCTCTAAGAGGGCAAGTATTTGTTTAGCGTGTTTAATTTGATTACCTTGAGCGTTCAGCAGTCCTCTTTCTTTCCAGATGGCTCCATGGGCATGGACGACACTAAATGCATATTTAGAGTCAGTCCATATATTTACCTTCTTTCCTTCACTCAGGTCCAGGGCCCTTGTCAGTGCAATCAGTTCGGCTTTCTGTGACGACACATCTGCTGGCAGGGCCTTCGCCTCAATTACCTTGTTTTGAGTGGTCACTGCATAGCCTGTCATCCTTTTACCATTTCTCATAAAGCTGCTGCCGTCTGTAAAAAGCTCCCAATCAGGGTTGTCTAGGGGCACATCCTTCATGTCTATTTGGCTGGAATAGACCTCTTCTATTGTCTGCAAACAATCATGCTCAGGGACATTGTCAGTTAGCGTGGAAGACAGAAACATGGCAAGATTAATAACAGAAGTTTTTTTCAAGGTGACATCATCTTTTCTAGTAGCAATGATTGATATTTAAGCATCCGGTTGCTGGACAGCCAATGTCCCCCCTTTTGCTCAAGCACAGCTGCTACAGCATGGGGTACATACACTACAATGTGTCATCCATGGGTGAGTTTTTGGGCCTCTTGGATCAAGACGACAGGAGCTGCCACGGCTTTCAAACACCCCGGCCACCCTTGGGCAACATTGTCTAGCTGTTTGGAAAAGTAAGCCACAGCCCTCCGTTGGTTCCCGAGGCACTGAGCTAGTACCCCTAAAGCAACATTCAATCTTTCATAAGTAAAGAGTTCAAAAGATTTAGTTAAGTCTGGCAATCCCAGTGCTGGAGCTGACATTAGGGAGTGTTTCAGCTGTTTAAAAGCTGCCCTCGTGTTTTCTGTCCATATGATAATTCCATTTTCAGCTGCTTTTAATGCTCCATATAGGGGTTTTACCAGCAGTCCATAATTTACTATCCACAAACGACACCAACCTACCATTCCCAGGAAAGCTTGCATCTCCCTCACAGTGTGGGGCTCTGGGAGTTGACAGATGGCTTCTTTCCGTTCTCTGCTGAGCTGTCGGTGTCCATTAAAGATCTCAAGCTCCAAGTAAATTACTGCTTCTTTGGCAACCTGTGCTTTGTCCTTAGAAACTCTGTACCCACTCAGTCCCAAAAAGTTTAATAAACTGATGGTAAATTTAATGCAGTCATCCCTGGTTTTAGCCGCAATCAGGATGTCATCCACATATTGAAGAATAATTCCCTCTGGCTCCTGTCTTTTCCAGTCCTCTAGTTCCTTTGCTATCTGATTTCCAAACACTGTGGGACTGTTTTTATACTCCTGGGGCAAAACGGTCCAAATAAGTTGACTGTTCCTCCCTGTCTCGGGATTCTCCCACTCAAAAGCAAAAAGCTCTTGGCTGTTTTTATGCACAGGAATGCAGAAAAAGGCATCCTTCAGGTCTATCACAGTAAACCACCCTAACTCATCTGTTAGTGCAGTCAAAATGGTATATGGGTTTGCCACAACTGGATGTATGTCTTCAGCAATTTTGTTAATTGCTCTCAGATCTTTAACTAATCGATAGCTCTTACCATCTGCTTTCTTAATAGCAAGTATGGGGGTATTAAATCTGGACTCACATTGCACTAATAACCCATGTTGGAGGAATTTTTCAATTATGGGTGCCAATCCTTTACGACTTTCTAATTTCAAAGGGTATTGTTTTTGCCTTACCGGTGTGGCTCCTGGTTTGAGAGTAATACTCACAGGCTCTGCTTGTTTGGATCTTCCTGGGATGTCACTGGCCCATGCTATTGGGTTGACAGATTTTTCAACTTCAATGGGGATTTCACCACATTTGTCCTGTATGAAAAGTGCAGCAACTTCGACAAATTTAGATTCAGGAATCACAGCTTGTATTCCCTTTCCCTTTTTGAATTTAATTTCTGCTTCTAATTTCTCTAGCAATTCTCTCCCTAATAATGGTATAGGGGAGTTAGGCATGTAAAGGAATTGATGAGTTACCCAGTGTTTGCCCAATTTGAATTTTAAAGGTTGGAAGAAAGGCCGTGTTTCGCTTACCCCTGTCGCCCCAACAACATGTACAGTGTTTTGACTCAGTTTCCCTTCTACGGTATTTAGTACAGAAAATGCTGCTCCAGTATCTACCAAAAATTCGGTGTTATCTGACCCCAGCTTAGCTATAACCAAAGGCTCTGCTAGGGAAGAAGCCTTCGGTTCCCATCATTCTGAGCATGAGCCCGAGCCTTGTTCTATTGGGAGTTGGGGAACTGGGGACTTTTGTTTCAACATGGGACAATAATTTTTCCAATGTCCCCACTTTTTACAATAGGCACACTGATCTTTGTCTGTAGGGGAAGTTTTCTTGGATGACTTGTATTGGATTGCCTTTTTGCTAAGTTGTCATCTAACTCTTTCATTCGAGCCCATCTCGATATACTCTCCAGGCTATTTCTAGCATTCTATCTATGTCTCAAACCCCCTCTAACTTCTGTAGCTTCCTTCTTATATCATCTGCTGCTTGACCCATAAACAAGAGGACTAGATGTGCTTTTCCATCAGCTGAATCAGGATCTAGGTTTGTATATTTGATAGCAGTCTCTCTCAACCTATTAAAAAATCAGTGGGTGATTCGTCATAGTTTTGCTGTACTGCGTAAAGCTTTGACCAGTTTAGAGTTTTAGGGACCCCATGCTTTAATCCATATACTACGAGATTTTGATACCGTTTCAGTCTTGCCATCTGCTCTGGGATGTTTGGATCCCAGTTAGGATCACTTAAAGGATATGTTTCGGTAACCGTATCTTGGACCGGCCCATTTGCTATGCCTGATTCTAACGATGTTGTAATAGCGTTATTAACCATTTGCCTTTTAGGGGGATCAAGCAATGTGTCTAACATAGAGTTCAGAGCTGTCCAGTCAGGGTTTTGTGTACTAATAGCCCTATCCACTAGCTTGGCAACCTTATCTGGGTTTTCTTTATACTGTCCCACAGTGGTTTTCCACTGTTCCAACTCAATAAGGGAGTATGGAACCTTTACATATATTGGTCCTTGGTTGCCAACTGCTTGCCGTAGTGGGGCTTGTAGAACTGGTTCTTCTCTTTTTTTCTTTTTTGATCTGGTACGTTTTGCTACTGGACTGCGTTCTCGTATGGCCCTTCGGGCTATCCTTCCCTTCTTTCGCCTGCTCAGGGCAGCTAAGATTTCATCTTCCTCTTTGGAAGAGCTATCAGAGGGAGAGCTGTCCGATTGTGAATCAGCTGTGTTAGATTTACCTGGATCAGTTCTAATCTTAGGAATCGCAGCCCAAGATTTGCT
This sequence comes from Eopsaltria australis, assembly GCA_034509425.1. Classification (NCBI taxonomy): domain Eukaryota; kingdom Metazoa; phylum Chordata; class Aves; order Passeriformes; family Petroicidae; genus Eopsaltria; species Eopsaltria australis. Next base: position 66,926 of record JAVTVJ010000721.1, read on the forward strand.
GAGGTGCAGAGAGCTTACAGCCAGTTTGCTTGCTTTGATGACGTCATCCCCAGAGTCAGCTCCTCAGCGTGCGACGTTGCTATGGAAACTCACAGGCCTGAGAGCGGGAGGGTCTTGACTCTCCCTGTAGGAGGTCCCCTCTCCACCCTTTCGGTAGAAAGCTCTGCTCCCCGGTCCCACCTCTAGGGGTGGTGCCGTTGGCTGGACCCGCTGGCATTCCCCTCCCCCTGGCCCCTCCCTCCAAGGCACGTGAGGGATTGAGAAGAAGGGGGAGGCCTCCTGAGAGCAGGGGCAAAGTGCTGATGGGGCTGGCGCCCAGCTGGGAGCCAGCAAAGGTGCCTGCATTTTCTTTGACTGGCAAAGCCAGCACTCTTCCTTCCTCACTTACGGGGATTCTGTCGAAGCTGCAACTTCCCTTTCCCCCTCCCTTGCCCCTGATTGTAACGGTGGCTGTGGAGGAGGTAGGGCTGGGGCAGCCGCGGTGTGCGCGTGCAAAAAAAAACGCGGGCACCGGTGGGGCCGACTCGGTGGGAGGGGCAGGGGCAGCCACCACCGCCGCTTGCGCAGCCGGGACGGCCTGGGCCTGGGCTTCCCCCCCCCAGCTGGGCCTGGAGCAGCCCCTGGGCCAGCCGGGGTCAGGCCCCCACCCGGGGCTGGCACTGGGCTAACTCTTAGTGCAGGTGCTATTCTATCTGACTCCACTTTGTCTCTGTTATCACACACTGGATTTAATATGGGCGGTTTCCTTTCACTCTTTTTCTCTTTTTTCTTTAAAAACAGCACATACTGTGGTTTAGGTTTCTGTAGCTGTTTATCTTGTGCTATAACTAAAAAGAATCTCAAATACTCAGTTTCCTGGTAGTAGTGTCGTTCACACAGGCGAGATGTTAAATCCAATATCAGTTCTTCATCCAAGCTACCAAGTTTAGGCCATTTTCAATTGTTTTTTAAATTAAAAGTTGGCCACATGATTTTAGACAACCATATAATCTCAGGTTTTGTAAGATGTTTACACGTACTGGTTAATTCTTGCTAGTTTTCTAAGACTAGACGCAGAGGTGAATCCTTAAGTATTTGAGCATTATCTGAACAAGAATACTTACAGCCCATCGTGTGTAGTTATAAACAACACACTAGCTTATGGAGCAAACAAGGAGGAGGGAGGATTTGAACCCACGAGCTTGGTGCCAGCAGGCAGCGGCTAAAGCCACTACTCCACCCTTGGCTCCAAACCAAATTGCTGCTGCTGCAGCACTAAGCTCTCACAAGCTAAAACAACCAGAGGGGGAAGTAGCAGGTAAGCCACAGCCCCCTTGGGACACTTTATTCAGCCCCAGAGATGGTAAACAAACTCTAAGAGATCAACGATCTCTTGACCCCTCCCTCAGAGACTAAAACAAACAGAATACTGCTTTTATTCCGTTATTCACATGCCTCCATGTCAGGTCCAAGGATCCTTTGGCTCTGATACCATCTCAACTGTGGTCACAGCCTCCCCTTCCCCTGCCGGTGAAGAGAGGGGATGAGTGTTAGGGTGGTAGATATAGAACAAAAACTAAAAAAGCCCCTGGGCCGCTCCTGGTGGGCGAGCCCAAGTGCCACCCCTGCATTAGAAACCACCGTGGTCTAGCCCTGAGCTGGACCACTCCCCCGAGTTCCTCCCAGTATGTAGTTATTAGTTCAGTGTGTTGTCAATCCAAATTCAAATCTTCCCCCTGTTCTGGAAAGTTCAGAGTTCTGTATGTTGTGATTCGTTAATTACCCTCGTCTCCTCCCCTGTTCCCATCCTGTTGGTTGTATCTCCCCAGCTTCTCCCCAACTCCTCCCCAGTACCCTTCTGTGATTGGTTGATCAGTTCCGTTATAAGCCATTGCATGAGCTAGCTCGAGGCTCTTTGGCCCCGGGATTCAGAGATATTAGACCTTTCTCTGCTACCCAGTCAAAGAGTCGCTCTTTATTCTCCGCGGTCCTACTGTGATTCCAGGAATAACCTGCGACCCACCAACGCTCATAGTCCCTGACGAGGCTGCGTGTCTCCCTCGTCTGCCCACCTTGTGGTTAGGGCATTCGAGGTCCCTCAGGCGAGCTAGGAGCAGCCACCGGCAGGCGGCTCGGGGGCTCCCGGGACAGTGGAAGAGAAGGAAGAACGCCGTCCCCCCCCCCCAAGCGGCAGCAATCCTTTTATTTTTAGATGAGGGCTGGATTTCCTCTGGGTCCAGGGGTTTTCAGCAGCCTCCCGTCCCGGCGGAGATGCCAAAACTGATGCCTTACAAAATGCTGGCCTGAAACAGAAGCTGGACAGAGTTAAAAGAATAAAAGAAGTATTTATTGAAACAAGGCACACTTTGGGCCATGCAGGAGTCTCGCAGAGACTACACCCGAAATGGATGCCTAGCATGTGCTTTTTGGACAGATATACCTTTGGTCCATCTGCATATCAGAAACCCATTGTCCAATTACAGCTTCGGGTCCTGACGTAGAAAACAAAAAGTTAAAACCTAAGGCATCACTTCCACCAGAAGCTGGTGAACAAGGCACCTATCACTTCTTGTCTTGTGCATCAGTGATACCTATATTACTGAACAAAACAACAAAATATTTTAAGATTTGTTAAATATTAATTACTCCTGAGAGGCATATATTGCCTCCAAATCTGATCCCATTGGTTCTGAGCCAGACAGATAAAAGACTTGTCTCAATGTGGTGAACACCGCAATGTCCAGACTGCAAAGCCAGTTAACTTCCTAAACTCCCAGCTTAGGAAACTTCTGGGCCAAAGTTTTCATGCTCCCAACTTACAGGCAACCTTAAAGAAAGACAAGCCAGTTGGACACGTCAGATAAAGATGTACCTGAGCAATTTCCCTTTCAATTTGAGTTTTCCTCCCTGATAGATTTAGGGTTTTTTTCTTGCATTTTTCCTGATTTGGGGAATTTCCATTGTCATCTGTAATGAAAGAAAAAAATCTGAAAGCTGAAAACCTGTCATAGAGCAGAAATATACTTGTCTGGGCATCTTTTACCACATATTTTAATGACTTTCTGAAAAGAGTAATTAAATGTTTAATTTCCTTTTTTAACTTTGAGAATATTATTGTTTCAACAGTAGTAGATACATAGTTGTTCTTCAGCTAAAGGTCAGGTAGTGATTTCAAATATACCCTGAAAGATGAAGAGTTCGAATATATAATTAAATGTACTACTTAATAGCAAAGCTGAAGTAACATAAGTTCAATTTTAGAGGTTCCACAAAGGTTCCATTTAATATGAAATTTTGTAAGTGCATTACAAAAGCCTTAGACTTTTCTGAAGTATTCCACTTCATGCCACACATTGTTCAGAATGAAAAAATTAGCACTGTACTGTTATCATTAATGCTATGTTGTGGGTTAACCACAGTCAACAACTAAGCACCACACTGCTTCTCATTCACTCCTTTGCAGAGGGATAAGGGAGAGAAGTGAAAGGACAAAAGCGAGAAAACTTGTTGGTTGAGATAATAAGCAAAGGGAGGGAAAAACCCAAACCCACAAACAAGTGATGCAAAAGCACTCACCACCAGTTGACTGATGCCGAGACAATCCCTGAGCAATGCCCTCCCTGGAAAAATCCCCCTAGCTTTAATGGCTGAACATGAGGTGACATGCCATGGAATATCCTTTTGGTCAATTCACATCAGCTACCACAGCCGCATTTGCTCCCAGCCTCTTGCCCGCTCCCATCCTACTTGCTGTGGAGCAGAGTGAGAAACAGAGGAGGCCTTGACACTGTATAAGCACTGTTCAGCAATAGCCAAAATATTGGTGTGTAATCAACACTGTTTTGGTCACAAGTCTAAAGGACAGCACCATACAAGTTGCTATGAAGAAAAAGAACTTCATCCCAACCAGACCCAGTACATGCTGTTGATCCACTATTAAATGAATGAAGAAATAGCAGGGAGCACACACACACATGCCGTGAGATGCAGACTATATTTACAGTACTAGCAAGAGCAAAATTAAAAAGGACAGAAAGTTGAACATACACGACTCTTGCAATGCTACAGCGTAAGTGCTTGCAAACATCTAAGGATGGATAATAAGGAAATACTAACTAGTATTACAAGGATAATTTGATAAGACACTTCAGGTATCCAAATCTTTTAAGAGTATTTGAAAAATTGGACAGGAAAGGAAGGAGGAAATAAATAATTGGAGCAACAAAACTATCCTATAGGGGAGACCTAAGGAACTTGCTCTTTGTAAAATGGCTAAAAAGAACATTAATAGTTATTTTTATCACTGTATGTAAATATCTTGAGGAAGTTCCTGGTACTGAATGCATCCTTAAGATACAAGAGCTGATATTTGACATTTCTCTAAATAAGTGGAATAAATTAATGGAATCAACTACCCATAGAGACGCTGGGTTTTCTGATAATTTGAATTATTTAGACCTAAACCAGGATACTTTGCACAGAACTTAATTAGTCAAACAAAATCATGCATTCAACCCATGTATAACTGTACAAAATATACTAGCATTTGCTATCTGAAAAACTTATGATTCCTCTGGTTTTGAACTCTGCCTATAACTAGGGAAAAAAGTGTAGGGGCAAAAGACAGAATAGTCTGATTTTAGAAGGCTTTGTTCCCAAGAAGTTTCTTTTTACAGAGACTGTTCTCTGAATTGTTTGTTTCTTCTCATAATTTGCCAAAATAATCACTCTACTTCATTCACAAGTCCTGGTCCTCATGGGGAACTTCAATCACCCTGACATCTGTCAGACGGACAGCACAGCAGGGCATAAGCAATCCAGGAGGTTCCTGGAATCCACTTTGCCAAGTGATGGAGGAGCCAACAAGGAGAGGTGCTATGCTGGACTTTGTTATCACCAACAAGGAGGGGCTGGTGGGGACTGTGAAGCTCAAGAGCAGTCTGGGCTGCAGTGACCATGAAAAGGTTGAGTTCAGGATCCTTGGGGCAGTGAGGAGGTTACACAGCAATCCTGGACTTCAGAAAAACAGACTTTGGCCTCTTCGGGGATCTGCTTGTTAGAGTACCATAGGATAAAGCCTTGGAAAGAGGAGGGGCCCAAGAAATCTGGTTAATATTCAAGGATCACCTCCTCCAAGCTCAGGAGAGATGCATCCCAACAAAGAGGAAGTCAGGCAAAAACACCAGGAGGCCTGTATGGATGAACAAGTTGCTTCTGAAAAAACTCAAACACAAAAAGGAAGCCTACAGAGGACAGAATCAAGGACAGGTAGCCTGGGAGGAATACAGAGAATTTGTCTGAGAAGACAGGGATCAGATTAGGAAAGCTAAAGCCCTGATGGAATTAAATCTGGCCAGAGATGTTAAAGGCAACATGAAAAACTCAAGCCCAGCAAGATTATGGAGCAGATTGTCCTGGAAACTATGCTAATGCACATGTAAAATAAGGATGTGATTGGCAACAGCCAACATGGCTTCACTAAGAGCAAATTGTGCCTGACAAATCTGGTGAGCTTCTACGACAGTGACAGAGGTGGTGGATGAGGGAAGACTGAGTGACATCCTCCATCTGGACTTGTGCAAAGCATTTGACACTGTTCCGCACGGCATCTTTTTCTTTAAACTGGAGAGACGTGGATTTGATGGATGGACCCCTCTGTGGATAAGGAATTGGCTGGATGGTCACACTCAAAGAGTTATGGTCAATGGCTCCATGCCCAAATGGAGACCAGTGATGAGTGCTGTTCCTCAGGGGTCCCTATTGGGACCAGTAGTATTTAACATCTGTGTTGATGACATGGACAGTGGGATTGTGTAGGAGACAAGAAAAGTCTTCTAGAATAAGGGCCTTGTTCACCTTTGCTCACTCCTGCTCATTCATGAAAAGCACTTTGGGAGGTCTGCAGCTGGCATGAAGAAAAAATAAGTTATGTGACCTCCTCATGGACACCACATAATCTGAATGCTGATTGGTTAGGGGAACGTGCGGACAGCAACACAGGTGGTGGCATGCAGTCAATGTATGTTTGTTTTGGTTAAGAAGAATGCTAACAGGTATAATTTTAGCTAGTGTATTAATTTTAGCACAGTATCAAGCCTGCATAGTGTATTTTTAGCATAGTATAAAAGCATAGCATACTCGTACAGTATATAAGACCTTGTATGATGGCAATAAACTCGATTCTCTTTGCAAGAAGCTGAAGACCGCCTCTTCATTTGCAACAGGACTGAGTGCACACTCAGCAAGTTTGCCGGCAACACCAATGGATATGCTGGAGAGAAGGGATGGCATCCAGATTGACCTTGAAAGGCTTGAGACATGGACCATCCCTGCAATGCCTGATGCCTGGAAGTGTTCAAGGCCAGGTTGAATGGGGCTTTGAGAAACCTGGTCTAGTGGAAGGTGTCCCTGCCTATGGCAGAGGGTTGGAACTAGATGATTTTTAAGTGTCTTCCAACACAAACTGTTCTATGGTTCTATGATACTTAACCTAAATATACACACACCTCTGTCTCCCACAGCATTTTCCGTATTGACTTCCTAGCTCTCTGCAAAAATATCTGTTGAAGCATCCAAAGATTAATAACTGTGCAACACAGAAAAACATAACATATTAAGTAACTAAGTTCATAATTTCCTGCTAATAATGGAGCCATACACTATGTGCAAAAGATGATATTTCACAATCAGACAATACTGTAACAAATGCATACCCACTACACAAATATCTAACAAAACAAACAATATTTTCCACCAACATAGGAAGATTTTGAAAGAGACTAATTGAAGAGTCTTTCTGTATTGGTGTGTGTTAACCCTGGAAGACAGCTGAACACCATAAAGCTCACAAGGACATTGTTGAGTCACAAGGTTCATGGTAGACCCTCAGTGCTAAACTGAGCCTGGACTTTAGCAACAGTTTATGCCTGAAGGCCCAACAGCACTTAGCTTAAAGTTAACTTAAACTTAACAGCACTTAAACTTAACAACACTTAGACTTAACAGTACTTAATCAATAACTTAAGCAAAACAATTTAACAAAGGATTCATATAGAATTTACTATATTACACCAGTAACTCATGTACAGGTCTGACTTACTATGAATTTAAAATACTTAAGAATCTAGGAGATGTTCCCCTTTGGTGGAAGGTGGAGCACCTGATTCAGGTTTTGCAAAGAATGCTCGGCTCACAGGGCTCCCGGTGGGCTCATAATGATTATTTAGTTGCTGAAGTGATCCCTAAAGATTTTTCACTTGTTTTATATTCATAGCTCTGTAGACTATTATTACATAGTTATATAGCTCCTAGTATTTTTCCTATCCTTTCTCTCAGATTTTAGAATAAGCTAACCCTTCTAACACATTCCTGAAATTCTGTTTAGTCTTATTTTCAAGAAGAGAACCTCTAACAAGGACATTTTGTTTTGCAACCAGAATTCAAGAGACACAACAAGAAATAGGGCAAAGAAGCCCCTGGAACAACTTCAAGGGGTTGACCCAAGGGGAAGTTGCTGGGGCAACTGATCTCCTATTGGCCATACCTTCTTGATAGACTAATTATTAACCTTATAAAAATTGTACAAATCTGATTCCATGCATGTGCAAAAGCCATAATTGTGCACCTAAAATCTTTCATTAAAGATCTACTTTTTATCTTACCATTTTATACTGTTGCAAGGTTCCTTCCTATTGTTTTTGGGCAACAGAATTACTCTGGGAAGTCGAACATCACACCCAGTCATGTGTGGCATATGGCTCTTTTTCAATAGGTCATTAGCCCTTTCCATTATTCGGTTTGACTGGTGTCCTGGGTTTGCCTTTAACTCAGTTTTTTTGGTTTTTTTTTTTATGAAAAGGAGAACCAGAAAAAAGTTCATCTCGGAAGTGACCTATGCTACAGGAAGCAGTACAAATTCCTTCCTAGGAGACAGAAACAGTAACCAGCTAGTTTTGAGTATTGATAGGTATGCAAACCTATTAAAAATTGCACCCCCCCCATCCCTCTTCCCCTCAGAGGGAGGAGGGGGAAGGGAGGTTTGGACCTGCAGTGCAGCCCGGCATGGGGGAGGACACGGCCTGAGCTCTCCAGTTCAGATACACTGCAGCCATAAATTCCAACCACAGCCAGGCCAGCTTTGCAGAGCAGGGCCACTGAGACTCTGGGTCTGCCTCCTGGCTCAAACTTTTTAAACAGCCCGGCAGAGACCATGTGACTGTCACAAGGCCCAAGAGGGAGATTAACTCTTTCAGTGTCTGGATGAAACTTGCGGACATTCATTCTCTCCTGCACAGAGAGAGAAAAGAGTGAAGACACCTACAGAAATACAGCATAGAGACTAAAGTCAGTGAAAGAAGCAGAGCCAATGCCTAGAGGGAGGAGCATGAGGAGTTCTTCAGATGTTGAAGCTGAAATTTCTTTTGTGAAGCCACGGTTGGGACTTAGCTAATTCCTTGTAACATTTTGAGGTAATGGGGGATGTGATGTTCTAACTGCAGCCAGTGAACCAAGGCACCTGGGTAGAGATAAGTAGATACTGAAGTAATTGCAGCCTGATGAGAAGCTTGAGCAGAAACAAAGAAGCTGTGATCTGATCCCTTGCCCTGGGGATGGTGGAGGAGGACTTGTGTTGTCAGCAATGGAAGAAGGGGATTTCTTTGCTGCTACAGTAGAACAACTCATCTTTAAGAGTATACCCCATAAACCACAATAGCCCACCTTAGTAGCTGTGGGAAAGCTACTAGCGTGGGAAGGACTTCCACAGTACAAGCAGATTTCTTTCTCCCGGGTGGCTGCTTGTTGTGAGGCTGGAAAACCACGAGAGAACTGTATTTCTTGTGAAAAAGTCCATGATAAAAGCAAAAGAAAACTTCTCTCCCTAAATGAACAGAGAAAAGATTATTTTAGAGGTTGTAAACTGACTGAAGGTCAAAGTGCTGTCTTTTTATGTTGTCAGTGAGAAAGAGATTTTAGAGATCAGGGGAGGAGGGGTGTTCTGAGGGTTTTGTTCTGTTTGTTTTTTTTCCCCTCTTCTTTTAGGTTTGTTAATAAACTGTATATTCTTTAAAGTTTGAGCCTGCTTTGCCTACTCCTTATCTCACAGCAAAATTGGGTAAATTCTGGTAAGTGTACTGGCATTTGGCCGGAAACTCGGATTGGCAAACTCAAACCACTACAACTGGGAGTAACATGGGTTTGTGGAATATCAGCTGAATTCTTTCCTCTTTGGCCCATTCTTGTACCTCCTTATGTGAGAAATGTGAACCATTATCACTTTGGATGGTATCAGGAATAGGCAGACTTGAGAACCAAGATGATAATCCCCATACTGTGTTCTGACTATTGGCCTTCTGGTGTTTAGCTGCCACGAGTAGGCCTGAGACTACTTCTACACCTGTGAGGCTGGATGGATATCCTGCAGAGGGTCTGAGTGGCCCGATGTAGTCAATTTGCCATGTAGACCATAAAGCTTTTCCTTTACTCATGTGTAGGGGTGGTGCTTTAGCAGGGTGATCTAATTGTAATTTTAATCTACACTGAGGACATTCTGTAAGAATAGGTTCACAAGTTTTCCTATTTAGGGGCTGACCATTGCTCTGTGCAGCAAAATAAAGTGCTTCTTTACCAGTGTGACCTAATTTCTGATGTAGCCATTCTCCCAATCAAACCATCCCTATTTAAAGAGTCTTCTGTCTTTATCTCCCTGGTTTTAATTAATTCATACACCTTTTGATTCCAGATTGTGGCTGTCTAGTTATTATGAGAGACTAGAATGTTAATGGCTAATTACTCAAACAATCGACCATTTGCAAAAGCAGCAGGATGCTTTGCTGACGATGCGCCACGTAACTGCCCAGGTGTAGAGGGGGTGCACAGCCATCACCTGAGGCTACAAGCTCGGTGTAGTGGTTTCAGTTCGCCTATTCAGGTTTGTGGCTAAATGCCAGCACACTTACCCAAATTTACTTGATGTTTGCTGTGAGATGAGGATTAGGAGTAGGCAAAGCAGCTCAAACTTTATAGAGTATAAAGAAAGTTTATTAATACACCTAAGACAAAAGGAAAGAAAAAAAACCCAAGAAAAACCGGAACAAACTCCTCAGATCACCCCTCTTTCCCCCACCTCTCCATTTCATTCTCCCTGACAACATACAAAAAACAACACTTTGACTTCCAGCCAGTTTACCACCTCAGAAATAGCTCTTGTTCCAGTTCATTTAGGGAGAGAAGTCTCTTTTGCTTACACCATGGATTTCCTGTAAGAAAAATACAGTTTCTATGGGTCTTCTGCCTCACCATCAGCCACCGCCCAGAAGAAAGACCAGCTTAATGGTGGATCCCTCCCACACCAGCAGCCTTCCCACAGCCACTATGGTGGGTCATGAACAGTCCACAGGGTACCTGTTTTAAGGATGCCCAGTTCAATTGCAGCAACAAAGAAAATCCCTTCTTCTGTGCTGAGCAACACAGGTTCTCCTGACAACTCAGGTTCTCTGACATTCCCCCCAGGACCAGGGCTTTGGGTCACAGCCTCTCCTCTCTCTTGGTTCTAGTTTCTCATCAGGCTGTACTTATTTCAACACCTACTTGTCTTTACCCAGGTATTTCAGTTCACTGGCTGCAATTAGAACCTCCCATCCCCCCTTTGGACTATGTCTTCATATATTACAGGGAATTTATTAGCTCAGTCCTCAACCATGGTTCTCCAAAAGAATTTTCAGCTTCACTCTCGAAGCACTTCTCATGCCCCTCCCTCTAGGCATCGGTTCTGCTTTCCTCACTGACTGTAAAGTCTCTATGTTGCCTTCATGTAGATGTCCTCACTCGTTCCTCTCTCTCTGCAAGGAAGGATGGGTGTCTGCAAGTTTAGTCTAGGCATGGATAGAGTTAATCTCTCTCTCTCTCTGGCAGTGTGACAATCACGTGCTCTCTGCCGGGCTGTTTGAAAAGGTCCGAGCTGGATGGCAGAAGCTCTCAGAGTCTCTGTGCCTGGCTCTGCGGAGCTGGCTCGGCCTGGTGGGGCCATCTGGGCCCGGGGTGACAGGGCAGGGCCTGGCCCGAGCTGGATGGAGTCTGGCCTGGTCCTTGCCTGGCCTGGAGCAGGGGCCTGGCCCTGTCTCGTGTAGCTGACATACCAGATGAGCAGTATCTGCTGAAAATCCCATCTGGTTCCTCCCCCATACCCGGCTGCAGCGGCACGGCCGCTTTAAACCTCCCTTCCTCCCCCCCCTCCCTCTCTCCTTTGGAAGTGGGGGTTTGGGGGGGGGGGTGGCGGGATGGGACAGGATAGGGCCTTACCAGGGAGAGAAGTAGGTGATGCTCCTCTCTACACAGCAGCAGATCAAAAACGAAAGAGGATCAAAGGGTCTCTGCTTATATATGGTTTTTTCCCCGAAGGCAGATCAACTTTTTAATTGGTTCACCTACATATCAATCCTTAAAACTACCTGATTATTGGCTCTCTCTCCCAGGAAGGAAGTTATATCCCTTCCTGCAGCATAGATCACTTCCTAGATTTTGACCCCTCCTGCCTAACCCAGGACACTGGGTGTTGAACAAAATAAGGGAAAAGGCTGATAAGAGGCAAATCCTGTGATATGGAATAATGCTTTTTATCATGCCAAAGCCCGTACACAAGTGACTCAGCTGTGAAAATCCCCCTCCGGAGAAGTACCAGGACTTTCTCACATAAGTCTGAAGGTGTTCATCCCTTCTGATGGGCCATAATTGGCTCAACTGTGCTGAAGTAAGAGGCAGCTGTAATGTCTTAGAAGGTGTTAAAGACTTCCGACATCTCCTACCATCCACAATATTACGTCATCCAGTGTAAAGCTCCTTGCCCCCGGGGAGGCACCTGGGCGGTCCCACCTAGCCTGAGCATATATTAACCCACTGGACTTCATGTTTCATGGGTTTCCCACACCCCCAACGGATCAATACCATGACCATCACTTTGACCCACGGACATTGAAGTTGCAGCAATCAAGTATGTCACAGGATCCATGAATGGTGACTATATACCTTTCTATTCTCTTTCTTTCTTTCTCCATATATGTCTTCTTAAGTGTTACTTTTTTGCTTTTATATTGTGGCATTTCTAAACAAAACAGCTACAGTTTGAAATTTGCCAAATAGTATATTCTACCTTAATGTTCAAAAGTTTGCAAGTAAAAGTTTGTTACTGAACCACCTGAGAATTTTGTTGTCTCTCCCATGCACCATTCAGAGTAAATCAAATCCCTTCCCCTAAACCAGCAAAGCAGACTGGGGCTGTCATGAATGAAGATGAGAGCTTTTCTATTTGAAGCAGCCTGCAGCCCAAATTGATCTCACTCAAAAGTTCTTAAGAATGGCCAATTAGGTCTATCATAAAATGAATTATTTCTTGGATAGACACAAGATGATTAACAGACAAAAGACTTTAAAGAGACTTACTACACAGGATAAACAAAAGAACTACTAGTAGATACAAATACAGTGCATGATAAAAGGTACCTATATTACAGCTAGCAAAGAAATAGTATAGATTCGAAGTCAATGTAACTTACCACTGAATAAATGATGGAGTACACATAGTGTCCTTTCACTCAATTCACAGAAAAGTAACTCAAGACAGGTGTCCCTGTTTTGAGGAGAAGTCCCCACACATTTCCAGGCGATGTGCAGAAGACTTCACCTCTTTGTGAAAGTTTGTGTGTAGCTTTTATAGTTTGTAAGGTGAAGTGTCTGTCAGTCAGAAAGTCCACCTTATCTTCCTACATCTTGCTCTCAAGGCGAGATGTTTATTGTCAACTGGGAATCCAACCCCTGACACCAGAGATAACTCACTGCCGGACAGACGTCTGGCCTGGGTTCTCTCGCCAATTCATGTGAGGGGGAGAATGCCTGGAGCTATCGCACCAGCTGATTGACAGAACAGATAAGCTCTTCTGTGGCAGGGAGAAACGTCCTGCCACAGGGCATAACAGATATCCTTGGCCTGGGCTTTAACCCATCCTATCTTGAATGGTGTTTTTTGATATTTAATAATTGCCAGTCTTGAGATCTCCAAATGGGAGATCTGTTTACTTCCCAATTTAATGATTCCCATTGACAGAGCCACTGTGTGGCACCAACCCAAGCACCATAGGAGTCCACATAGATTATTTTGCTCTATTTTGAGCTGCTCAAACACCTGCTCTTAACTCTCCTACTTGTGTACTACCTTCATCTTCTTCTGTTATTTGTTTGTTTGTGTTGATGCTTAATGCAACACCCTTGTATTGCCATTTACCATTTACCCTTTTTGCTGAGGCATTGGAGCAAAGACCCTTCCACTGTAAATAAAGATCAGGTTCATGACCACCTGAAGAACCTGAATGTACATATGTCTATGGGACCTGATGCGACGCATCCCAGAGTCCTGAGGGAATTGGGTGATGTAATTGCCAAGTCACTCTTCATGATATTTGAAAAGTCCTGGCAGTCAGGTGAAGTCCCAGGTGACTGGAAAAAGAAAAACATTGTCCCCATCTTTAAAAAAGGTAGAAAGGAGGACCCTGTGTAGCAATTGAAGGCATGGACCCTGTTATGGGATAACAGAATCATTTTGTTAAGCATATACGAGGATTTTATAGGATTCTTGTTTACAGATTGTAGGATCAAAGCCATGCAGCCAGTGAATAGGAGGTGAAGCAGAATAGAAGTAAACAGGAGAGCAGATGTTTCTTGCTCTGTCGAAAAACATTCACACATCCCACACAACCTTCACGGTCCAGTGTTCTGGGTCGCTAATTAAAGCATTCTCACTTAGGTATTTATGGCTGGAGATGATCCTTTGGTATGCACTTTCTCATGGGAAAAGGGCTGCTGTTAAGGTTGAGCAGGAGCTGCTGCTTCTACATCTCTCCCTTCTTTGTTTAAGGAGGAATTGATTACAAGGGCAGCCATCATGTTTGCTTCTGCCTTTTTGCTAACTCAGAACATTCTCCAGAAGCAAAGAAGTCTGGTAACGAGAATAAGAGACCGATCCCCAAAGCACCAATCTGTCCTGTTAATGACACAGACGGAGGGAGCCATTCCCCTTTTAGTATTTTTGAGTTGTTATTAGAAATGGGAATTTCCGGGTCCCACCAGGTTACTGGATGAAACACCAGAGGGTCATAGATATGAGCCCAGTAGATTTGCGCATTGACACCCATAACACAAGAACTAAATAGCAGAACATAAAGCAAAGATCTTACTTTTGAGTTAGCCGATACAATGGCCACATAGGCCAAGAAGTTATTTGTGGCACTGGGTTCTGCCCCCACACACTGCATCATCCTAGATGCCTCAGCATCCAGAGCCTTGAGATCACCCCATGTTGTTTTTCCTTCTCTTCCTCTTCTTCCCTGTTGAGGGGCTGGTCAGCTTCAACTTGACCATCCCCTGTACAGGATTCTGCTGGGCGTCTTTCCAGCTCATGGTACGGTTTGACAGCTTTAGCCAGTACCCACAGTGGACCTGTAGGGGATAGAACACAAGCATATCCTCTCACCCAGGTTAGTGAGTCAGCTGGGCCTTGCCACTGCACACCCAATTGTGGATCCTCATATAAATCTTTTGGAAATTGGTTCTGCGCATGCAAATCTTCAGAGCAGTATCACTCTGCCGGGGATCGAGATTGATGATCTGCATTCAAAACATTTAGTGTAAATCTTGCATTATCTAATTGGTCTTGAGGGGTCATATTTCCCCTTTTTGTTTTGATAACATGCACCTCTCTTACTATGAACATTAAGGCAACACAAAAGTAAAACAATACATGTAATAAAACAGTAAGCTTACTATGGTCTCAGCTTTAGCACTGAGCAAAAATAAGCAAGGTAATACATGCAATCATTAGTACACGAGAGAAAGGATAGTGATTTAGAAAGATACATCATCAGCTGCCTAAATACCATCACCCAGAGTCTGCAATCGTTGGGGAGCCCCATTTCACAGCGAGGACCTGGAGAACCTTGCCCAGGTAAGGTTTCCAAGTTTACCTTGAAAGGGAGTCCAGCTTTTATAAGCCTAAATCATCAAATCAAAGTGACTTGATAACATTTTTAGTGCAGAAACACCTGGGTCTGCTGGCATACTTCCCAACCAGCCAGGTCCAGCCTGTCAGCTACTGTTCTCCCATTCTATTCAGACAAAACAATTTGTCTGCAGGCCGGAAGCTCAAGGACACCTTATGTCCTGGTTTGAAAGACAGGTGTCTTTTAAGGAAGGCAGGAGCCTCCCTTGGAATGGAAAACTGTAACCCCTCTCCCTCCAAATTATTATAAATTTGAAATCAAGAGGCTCTCAGGCAAAGATATGGGAATAGGAATAACAGTTCTTTACTGGTATCTAAAACAAAGCTAACAAATAACAACAGCTATGGTGTTAACCAACAAACAGAACCAGAAACCCAGTGGCAGCCTGCTTGGCTTCAGGCACCTTTCCCTTTTGGTGCAGTTCCAGTCACAGCCTGCAGGGGCCGCTCTGGGTGCAGTGGTTCCTTCAAGGCTGCAGGGGGCGCTCTGGGTGTGATGATTCCCCGGTGGCTGCAGGGGGCACTCTGGGTGTGATGATTCCCCGGTGGCTGCAGGGGGCGCTCTGGGTGAGCTCAGGTAGCACATGGCAATGGCGGCCGCCCAAGGCAGAGAGGGATGGAGGAGAGCCTTTGTTTCACAGACCCTCGGGAGGCGGCCGGTGTCGGTGCCGCAGCAGGATCCTCAGGCACAGTGAGCTGGGACGGGAAGAGGTCCCGGCATGCAGGGGGAGCCCAGTTACAGTGTAGCAAAAAACTCAGAGCAGTGTGGAGGAGTGGGGGAGAGAGACAGGCTGGTGGCAGGCAGCTCCCAATGGGGGTAGAGGGAAAAACTCACAGCAGAAAGACCGGCAGCTCTGTGCTGGCTTCTCAGGGGCCGTGGGTTCAGCAGACAGCAGCTCCAACCGCCCGGCTCCGAGGGTCCTGAGCAAGAGAGCAGCCTTCCCCCCGCCCTTGCTTTTTTCAGTCTCCAAAATCTTGCATTGTCAGGCCCTGCTTCCATGAGAGGGATTCTGCCTCACCCTGCCAAGGAGAAAGGCTTTGTTCTCTTAAGTATTCAGCCATTAGCCCAATCATTAGTCCCTTAGCAACCCATGGGAGAAAAATTCCTGAGGAAAAAAAAACCCAAAAAAACTAGATCCAAACCCCAACACCTTACTTTCTCTGGCACTAAAAAATGTAAACAACAGTGAGGTAGGGGGGGAAAACTGGGGGAATGGGACTCCATTACCTGAAGCCATAATTGGACAATTGACCTCTGATGCAAATAGACCAAACTTATATCTGCCCGAAAAACCCAGGACAGTTGTCCATCTTGGGTGTAGTCTCTGTGAGACTTCTGCACTGCCCAAGGTGTACCCTTTGAAGGCCTTTCGATAAACACTTACCTTTATCCTTTAACTCTCTCTAGTCTCATTCTAGGTAGCCTCTCCAGGCATCATTCTAAAGTATTCCCCCTGTCCTGGGGTGACTGTAATGTCTGGTACCCCATTGTCTGTTTTTCTGCTCAGAAATGGGTCCTGTTGCTTTAAGCTAAGGCCGGGGGGGGGGAAGGGGGGGGGGCCAGGGGGGGCGAGTGGTGGAATGCTTGAAGGTGCCTGTATTCAAAACATAGAGATAAAAGTCTCGGCTTCTCCTCGGATCTCAGTTTTTTCCCAGCTCACCTCTGCAGCAGGGAAGAGAGTTTTTTCTTTGCTTTTAGCAGCTTCTCATTTGTTAGCTGAAGCAAGAAGAGCTTTTCCTAGACTGTAGCTTTTCTTCTGAGACTGTTCAACTTCAGTCCAGAACATCAAGACAATTGCCTAGGGGCCCCCCCAAGTTGCACACCGGACCTAGACACCAGGCCCAAACCCTGAAAAGACTGACTGAGCCATACCCACAGAAGGACACTCTGACTTTGCCGTCTCCAGAAAAATGAGAAGTTCTATTGTTTAATATTATTAATTTTTCAGGCTTGTTAATACTTTGCTTGTTAAATAAACAGTTTTTTCCTCTTTTCTCTAAGGAAATGTTCTCCCAAACCAGTTGGGGGAGGGGCTGCTGGAATCTGCTTTCCAGAGGAGACCCCTTTGGAGGTTTTCTCCCAAAATTTGCCCTAAACCAGGACACCCCCCCAGATGGGGCTTGAACCTAGTTTGGAAATTATGTTCTTGAGAGACGGTTGAAGCCTTGGTTATTTAAGATCACATAAGGCTTTCCGGCCTCCCACAGTGAGGCCTTATCATGTTTGGTCTTCTTGCCTAGTAGAATACTGTGAGTAAGCCATCAGGCTAAAAAATTACAACTATATATGCTAAGAATACTGAGAATACATCAAATATATATAAAAAGAAAAGGCAAAAAAATAATCATGGTATCATTCCCCCCTTTTTTAGAGACTAAGACAACTCTACCTTGTCTAGTCTCTACTCTGCATTAACTGTAGCACTGGTTTACAACGCCGGCCATCACACAGGCTATCTCACACATGATAATTTTTTCTAGTTTGAAAAAAAAAACAAGTGGGAGACTCCAAGTCAGAACTACAATTTAATAGGAAAATTGAAACAAAGGCAGAAAACACTGGCTTAAACTAATAGAGTCCGAATACGATCTGACACCCTGTTGGTCAGGGTGGTGGTAGCAGTCCGATTAAATGGTGACTGCAGTCCTGTTGAAGTGATAGATGTGGTTTTGTTGAAGCGGTCATCCTGTAGAAGGGTCTGGTCTTCCTCTGAAGGTCCAATGGTGATTATGTAGCTCTTGTCCTCTGGGAATCCAGTAGGTAAGTTTGCTTGTGGTGTTCCAAGCCTCTGATTATATCCAGATAGAAATGCTTGGTTCCTCCCCCCTGGGCAGAGCATTTCACAATGAGATGATGCAATTTTATGAGTCATGCAGTGAGGCTTGATGGCCCATTAGCCGAAGATAGTCCCCAGAGGGAGTTATCAGGGATGAGTCATGGAAGAGACAACGAACACTGCCTCACCTGTTTTTAACAGCTTATGAAGATGGTGATAGAATACATACTTTTGGTTACATCTTATATTGTAACCTAAGACCTAGCTACAATTACAGCTATTATAAATGCTTCTTTTATCTGGGCCAAATTTGGTAATCATGAAGTGAGGGTGTGGAAGATATTGTCAAATTTTAAGGTGTTATTTCTGGAAGCTACCTCATGTAAAGTTTGAGTCCCCTTCCAAATTTCATCCAAATCCTTCCTAATTCTCCCACCCTGGTCCACATAAGAACTTTGGATACATTTTGGACTACAGTCCTATGCAAATCATGGGGCAAACCCTGAGTCATGGCTACCAATTGGGCAGACAACAGACATGTAAAGTACAGTTTAAACCACATCATCGTGATTTGTATCAGTCTCTGTTTTCTCAGTGGTTTCAGGAGCAGAAGCCTTCTTTACTCTGGAATAGTGGATCCACAGTCCCTTGCCAGCAACTTTGACTGCAGTGAGGGTGATCAGCAAAACTTGGAACAGTCCCTTTCACTTAACTTGCAAGGGATCACTGTCCCACCACTAGATGCAGACCCAATCTCCAGGCTGGAACAGATGAGCAGGCGTGTCCAATCCTATGGGTTTGGATAACACGACAAATCTCTGGAGCTTCTGCAAAGTGGAACTTAAAGCCATTAAATACTTCTGTAAATCATTTCTACTCTTCATATGAATTTCCTCCAGGATATGTGGAACCTGATATGGCCTGCCATATAATATTTCATAGGGACTTAAGTTGTCCCTCTGCCTTGGTTGTATGCGGACTCTCAGTAAGGCTATAGGCAAGGATTCAATGGTTACACTACTGGATGTGAAAGGAATGAGAGACTTGTATTCACAAACTGTGAGTTTGCTGGTAGATAAGACTAGCACCGAGAGATAGAAGAAACAATGGGAATGATTCCATCGATTGATGAATGGAACGAGAAAATTTTGCATTTACAAACAAACCACAGGTCTGCTGATAAATAAAACTGGATACTGGAAGATGAAAGAAACAATGAGAAGAACCATAGGAATTCCATAAGGAATTCCACCGAGTGATACAAGGGAAGGACAAAGGGGGAGGGGGGATTACACATTACAGAGGGGTCTTAGGTATTAAGTGTTCTGGGAAGTCTGTACCTTTCAAATACCTCAGCCAATGGGGAACGAGAGAGGGACATGCGGCCAGGAAATTAGTATAAAAAGGAGGCTGCGTCCTCCAAAAATTTGAGAGACCCCAGGGTAAATGCCCCATGGCCTCTCCCTTTATTCAAATAAAGTTACAGGACTCCTCTGTCTCCTTTTTGGACATAAACCTCTGGTGTTTGTGGAACAGTTTTCCTCACAGATGGATAAGAAATTGGTTGAATGATCTCATCCAGAGGGTAGTGGTCAATGGCTCAGAGTCCCGATGGATATCAGTGATGAGTGGTGTCCATCAGGTGTCTGTATTGGGACCAGTGTTATTTAATATCTTCATTAATGACATAGAGAGAGGGATCGAGGGCACCCTCAGCAAATTTGCATATGACACCAAGCTCAGTGGTGAAGTTGACATGCCTGAAGGATGGGATGCCGTCCAGAGGGACCTGGACAAGCTTGAGTGTGGCCGTCTGCCTGCCTCCTCGGTGGAGTGGAGGTGGCTACTAGCAAAGGCGGATGCGACTTGGGTCCTCGGGGGCCAGCCTCGTTCCCAATCGCCGAGCGACTCTTGCCCTTGCTCCCTGCTAGCTGCTCGGTAGGCGAACTCTCCCACACCTCAGGGGGTTCCCCCAACCCAGGAATGAAGAGACACAGACACGACGTTCTGCACTCTGTGGCACCGGGGATCGGAGGACCTCGATTCCCCTGGGACACGATCTTTTATTGTTCCCCTGGTGACCAATCACCGGGTAGCAGAGGGGAGGAACTGGGGAGGAGCAGGGGACAGGGAGCGAACCAGGGATAGAAGGGGGATGAGCGAGGGTTACAGACAGGGGAGTGATACAATGAACAACCCAGTAACTGAGAACTCTCTAGGAAACTGGGGGTGACTAACTCAGATGGGCAGGTGGTGCTCCCCAATGAGCCCTGGGGGTATTAACCTGTCTCGAGCCCAGCCTCTTCTGGGCTAAACTATTGTTTGCTCTACCTCGGGGGAGCCCTCCTCCTCCCCCCAGGGCTTTCTCATTGGAAATTCTTCTTCTGGGGTAACCTGCACCACTGCCACACTTGAGAATAAGTCACCCATGGGAATCTCTGGAGGTTTAACAAGACCAAGTGCAAGGTGCTGCACCTAGGTCAGAGCAACTCCCAGTATCAATCCAGGCTTGGGGGATGAACCGATTGAGAGGAGCCCTGGCGAGAAGGGCTTGGGACTGCTGGTGGACGAGAGGCTGGACATGAGCCGACAATGTGCGCTCTCAGCTCAAGAAAGCCGATCGTACCCTGGGCTACATCAAAAGCAGCATGGGCAGCAGGGCAAGGGCGGGGATTCTTCCCCTCTGCTCTGGTGAAACCCCACCTGGAATACTGCATCCAGCTCTGGGGTCCCCAGCACAGGAGGGCCACGAGGATGATTAGAGGGATGGAGAGCCTCTTCTATGAGGAAAGGCTGAGAGCACTGGGATTGTTCAGCCTTGAGAAGAAAAGGCTCTGGGGTGACCTTATTGTGACCTTCCAGTACCAGACGGGAGCCTACAAGAAAGATGGAGAGGGACTGTTTACAAGGGCATGTAGTGACAGGACAAGGGGGAATGGCTTTAAACCAAAAGGGAGTAGGTTTAGATTGGATATTAGGCAGAAATTCTTTACCCAGAGGGTGGTGAGGCCTTGGCACAGGTTGCCCAGAGGCGTTGTGGCTGCCCCGTTGCTGGAGGTGTTCAAGGCCATGTTGGACAGGGTCCTGAGCAACCTGGCCTAGTGTAAGGTGTCCCTGCCCATGGCAGAGGCGCTGGAACTAAGTGACCTTTATGGTCCCTTCCTACCCAAACTGTTCTGATTCTATGATTTTAGATGTTTGGGGAAGACTAAAGATGTTTGTTTATTTTCTTGGAAAAAGAATCAATTTCCTTTATGGGGAATACTTTAAAGGGGAGGCATAAATTGACTTTTTTATCCCTAAAGTTTTCTGGGGCTCGAGGTTGAAAACTGATTTAATAATTTTAACTTCTTTTTTCTTCCTCATTTGAGGAGAAAAAACCAGAAGTGTTAAATCCTTACTTGCCTCTTGGTCCCTATTTTCTTGCTCTGCTTTTCACAGCTTTTCAGTGGCAGACACTATTTTGACCAAAGCAAGGCATTTTTTTTTGATTGCGGAAATATTTTCCACACACATATGCAGATACACACGCATATACGTGCAGAATTTTGATGGAATTTTTTTGATGATTCCTGATAAAACCACCTTCTGATTTATAAAACTTCTCTCCAAACATCTCAAAGAGCAAATAAACCTGAATGCGTTTATACTCAAAGTCTAGGAATATAGTAAGTGATAGTATCCTCAGAATAAGGAAATGTTTGGACTCAGATTTTCCAGGCTGAACAGCAGACTAATATGAAAATCTTAACTGTGTCCAGGATCAGATACAGCTTTTTTCTCTTTGACATTTCCATTGGTTTTGACTGAATTTGTGGCATTCAGAAGTCAAGGCATCTAAATCTTTTTTGATTGGCATCAGGATTTCGTTACCAAGAATTCCATGACTGAGGGAAGAAGAGTCCACATTGCCTGACTGCTAACTGTAATCACAAGAATTATGAAATAAGTGTTGGATTAGCTTGATTTTTTTCTTTTTCTTGAACTCTAATTAATGATTGGATTTTTTTCAGTTGTTCAAGCGACTGGTGGATGGAACTCCCTGGGAAACTGCTCTCAGGGATAAAAGAGCTGAACAGAGCTGGAAGCTATTTAAAGACATTTTCCTTAGAGCACAAGAACTATCAATTCCCATGTGCAAGAAATCAGGCAAGGAAGGCAGGAGTTAGGCATGTCTGAGTAAGGATCTCCTGGTCAAACTGAAACACAAGAAGGAAATGCACGGGCAGTGGAAGCAGGGGCACACATCCCAGGAAGAATATAGGGATGCTGCCCAGCTGTGTAGGGATGGGATCAGGAATCCAGCACAGCTGGAGCTAAATTTGGCAAGGGATGTGAATAATAATAATAATAATAATAATAATAATAATAATAATAATGGCTTCTACAGGTATGTAAGAAAAGGAAGGAAAAATAAATTGTATCCTCCCTGATAAATAGGGGATCAGGTGACAATCTGCATGGAGGAGGCTGAGGTCCTCAACAACTTTTTTGCTTCTGTTTTCAATGGAAATCTCTCTTCCCACATCTCTCAAGTCTCTGAATCTCAAGGCAGCAACTGAGGGAAGGAAGTCCTACGCATTGTAGGAGACGATCAGGTTCGAAACCATCTGAGGAACCTGAAGATATACGAGTCCATGGGACCCGGTGAGATGCATCCCAGGGTCCTTAGGGAATTAACCAAGGTAGTTGTCAAGACACGCATATTTGAAAAGCCATGGCAGTCAGGCAAAGTCTCCAGTGACTGGAAAAAGAGAAACATCATGCCTCACTGCTAACTGTGACCACAAGAATCACAAAATGAGTGTTGGGTTAGCTTGATTTCTTTCATTTTCTTGAACTTTAATTAATGTTTTGATTTTGTCCTCTGTATTTGTAAAGGGTAATGAAACATAGAGTTTTAAAAATTAGAATCATAGACAAAAAGTTAGTAGAAATCAGTTAAAATAGACTCAGTAATTTAAAGAAAATAGAGTTAGTAAGTAGACCCAGCTGAAGTCAGTGATTAACTACAGAACTAAGTTGAAACAGGTTTGGAATGTAACTGAACAATTATCTATCATTTAGATTCTTATTCAGCTGTGCTTGCAATAGGGAAATAGAAAACATTGCTTCATAGATCTAAAAGAATATAGACAGTTACTAATTTTCCTATTGAAGAGAAATGTAAGAAAGGACCAAAAGTTCCCTTAGAAGCAATTTGTATTGTCAAAAACCAAAGGGCAAGAAAGTTCAAACAGAGGGAGAGGAGTTTTACTTCATCATTCTAGCCCTCCCCTCAAATTATTCGACCACGGACCCAAATTGAAAGACAAACTACGCATACTTAATTGGTATTCAACTAATTACCATACGAAGCAGGGAAATGGGAGGTACCAATATGATGAATGTATCTTTATATTATGAATATTCAAGACTTTTGTAAATATAAAGATCCTGTATTGCTTTGTGCTTTGCGCCACATACTAGGGAGCTATCCCACGCAGTTGCCCGGCGCTGAAATAAACATACACTTTCTAACAGCTTTGTTAGAGAGTCTTTGTCCGTCTTGAGCTGGGCATCGATGCTAGATCGATATTCATATTTTGGTAATTCAGTAATAACTGAAGCAAAAAAGAGGCCAAAGATGGAAAGCTGTATTTCCAGAACTGCTTGAAGAGAAGTACTGCTCAAAGTTGTGAGAAAGGACATGCTGCATCAGGACAGCAATTCAGTGTTACTGCAACCTATTGTATTATTTTGTAAAATATTTCTATAAGTATTTAAAGAGCATATAAGTATTTAAAAAGCATATGCAATATACAAAAGAACACTCTAAAGCAGTATAATCTGGACTCATTTGCCTCCACTTTATAGAGTGAGGACAATATTGGGTTTGCTCTGTACTTACTGTACTTTCATCTCTTTGCCACAACTTTATCTAGTCCTAAATTTCAGCTTAAGTTCCTGCTGCTTAAATATTGTTCAATTTACTTGCATAATTCAATGCAAATATTGCTTATGTAATAGGATTTTTTCTGTAAAGGTACATGATTGTTTAAAATATTTTAAATTTGCATATCACAAACTGTGGTAGTATGAAATGTTACTGTGCACAATATTTAAAAAAAATAAGCAGATATGAAGTAAATATGTCAGTCTTGGAGACTTAAATAGTTTTAGCTGTGTGCAGGTTTTGTTTTGCTGTGTGTATTGATGTGTGGATCTCGAAGTGTGCCTGTCAGTGTGTGTATGTTCCTGGTGTACTGTACTTTCTCTTTTACTGTATAGTAACCCTTAACAGACTTATGAACCCACTGATGCTGGTGTGAGCCTGCCTTTCCCTGTTAATAAACACTAGTGAAAACTGCACTGGTGTTAACTAACATGTACCATAGACTACCATTGTCAAAGGGCCAAGATAAAATAGGAAGTCAGAGTTTGGGAGTGTGGCTCAGTTTCCCACTCGATTAATGACTTGGTACACGTGATTTTGGTCAAGTCATGAAACTGCCCTGTGACTCAGTTTCTCAGTCAGTAAAATGGGCATAATTGTACTTATCTACTTCCCAGGAGAGTTGCGAGGCTTAATTACTGTTTGCAAAAGTGTTTTGACATTTTTCATAAATGGTGCCAAGTGTGTGCAAACACTATAATCATTCTTTTTTTCACTTCAAAATGTGCTGAACATTGAGAGATGC
Organism: Eopsaltria australis; assembly: GCA_034509425.1. Lineage (NCBI taxonomy): Eukaryota > Metazoa > Chordata > Aves > Passeriformes > Petroicidae > Eopsaltria > Eopsaltria australis. Next base: position 91,405 of record JAVTVJ010000721.1, read on the forward strand.
TGGTGGTTATAGAAATTCAAAGAGCGTATGCCTTATTTTGATATTGATACTGTTAACTGAATGACATTAGAAGCTAAATAGTCTAATTTTTTCTTGGTAAGCCACAGCTCAGCTGTCTCCTTATAGCATTCAAAGCAGTAACCTCTGTCACCTTATTTTAATAGCAGGAAAGAGGTTAATAAGAAGTGAGAAAAATCAAATGGAAGAATTAAAAATAACCCTTCTATTTTTGCTTATTAAATATAAATGTCTTTCTGTTGGATCCAGGACTAATGAGTGACACTTTTCCTCTGTTGTTTTGATTGGTTTTCCCATGCTGCATTGGCACTTTTAATTAAAACAGCTAAATTTGGATCTCTTTGTGAAACTAATTTAGCTTTTTTTGGTTATGTCTTAGTCTAAAGATGGATTGCTGCAAGTGAAGGGCCTGAAAAAATGCTTCAGTCTCTGTGTTCTGTTTGAAACCAAACCATAAGGACGGAGAACCTTAACTTAAAATACTAGAACAGAAGTTCTCATTCTCTCTCTTCATCTTTCTCCATCATTTTTCTGCCCCTGCCCGATTCCTTGTCCTGCATGTCATGTGCAGGTGACCTGTCTGCTGCTTCATCCTTCAATAGTCACATTGACAAAGAGAGAACTTGGTGGCTGACAACATTTATTTTGGTTTGCTTTGGGGATTTTTAAAACCTTTTTACTTGTGAATGATATTTATATTTTTGTATCATAAGAATGTTTTCTTACAGTATGTTGCAGTGGTCCAAGCCCCCAAAAACCCTTTTCCCCCCCTAGGAAGCTCTGGGCTAGGGACTCCCCTGGGGTAGAGCCCTAAGTGGTTTGCCCTGTAGATGGGCCGAGCTTCCCGGGGGCTGGCTACCCTGTCCCCACTTGTCTGGCCTCCTGCCACTCTCCTGTCTATCATCTTTAAGTTCCAGAAAGTTCACTGTTACTCAGTAGTTGATTGTGTTATCCCCTTGTTAGTGTCCTCCTCTCCTCCCCCTTCCCTTCCCAGTTGGTTCCTGTCCCCTGATCCCTCCCTGGTTCCTCCCCTGAGCCCGTCAGTGATTGGTTTGTAATCCCTCAATAAAAGTCTGATGCAAAGGAGCTCCGGGGTCTTTCGCCTGGATGCCCAGAGAGCTGTTAACACCGCGTTACGGTGTCTCTATTATTCCGGGGCAAAAGAACCCTCCCGCTATACTCCGGCTCTTTGGTTACAGTGTCCACCGTAAAGGGAGGCACGGCCTGCAGCCAGGGACGTAAGGATCCAACAGCAGTGAACCCGCTCAGGTCGGGGACACTCGCTTGTAGCCGCTGTCGGGCTGCTGTCCGAAACCCTGGTGGGCAGCTGTCCGGCCCACACCATCAGCCACAACAGTATTTGTCATGACAGTTTATACCAAACAAAATGCAGGGACCTTATTTGTGGCCGTCCGCCTGCCTCCTCGGTGGAGTGGAGGTGGCTACTAGCAAAGGCGGAGGCGACTTGGGTCCTCAGAGGCCAGCCTTGTTCCCAGTCGCTGAGCGACTCTTGCCCTCGCTCCCTGCTAGCTGCTTGGTAGGCAAACTCTCCCACACCTCTGGGGGATCTTTCAACCCCGGGAATGAAGAGACACAGACACGAGGTTCTGCACTCTGTGACACCGGGGATCGGAGGATCTCGATTCCCCTGTGACACAATCTTTTATTGTTCCCCCGGTGACCAATCACCGAGTAGCAGAGGGGAGGAACCGGGGAGGAGCAGGGGACAGGGAGCTAACCAGGGATAGAAGGGGGATGAGAGAGGGTTACAGACAGGGGAATGATACAATGAACAACCGAGTAGCTGAGAACTCTCTAGAAAACTGAGGGTGACTGACTTAGATGGGCAGGTGGCACTCCCCAATGAGCCCTGGGGGTGTTCACCTGTCTCGAGCCCAGCCTCTTATGGGCTAAACTATTGTTTGCTCTACCTCAGGGGAGCACTCCTGCTCCCCCCAGGGCTTTCTCATTGGAAATTCTTCTTCTGGGGTAACCTGCACCACCTCCACACTTATTTCTCTTGGAAATACTATGACAGCTATGTTTTTCCTTTTAAATGCTTTTTTATTTGTATAGAATGCTCACTAATGTTAAATAGGAAAGAGTATATAACACATTAAAGGCTCATCATACCTTTCAGCATAAGGAGGTAAAAAAAAGAATATTCAAGCTGGATCTCATCACCTGTCTATTTTGATAGAAGTAGGTTTGTGTCATTTCAGTTACAAAGATACAATTATGCCATATAATTTATGTGAAAATTTATTTTTGTGGTGTACATAGAAGTCAATCAGTCTTTTGACAGAAGTATATTTTAAAGAGTTTATATGCAGTGACGATAGCATTATGTTTTAGAACACTGCTGAAATGTGGTTATAGTGCATACTTTTCCTTGAATGCCCCATGGCAGAAAAGAAAGTGTGAAAAAGCATTAAGAGAGAGTGTATGTGAATATTCATACAATTCTGGACTGTCTTTTAGTTACCATTTGTGATCTAGAGTGGTTCTCAGTTAATCCTTGAAAAGAAATTCCACAAACCCTCTAAATATTAATGCATGGTGTTTCACCTGGGTTATGGCAATCCCCAATACTGATACAGCCTGGTGGATGAATGGATTGAAAACAGACCTGCAGAGAAGGACTTAGGGATATTGGTAGATGAAAAATTAGATACGTACTGGCAATGTGCACTTGCAGCCCAGAAACCAAATCATAACCTGGGCTGCATTGATGCCTTAGGTTTTAACTTCTTATTTTTTTACATCAAGACTGCTCTAAAACTCCATAAATTGTCATCTAGTGTTCTGTTACTGTCATTTAGACGAAACAATTTCTCTCGGGGCTGGAGTTTCAAGGGCATACTGTTTTTTCCAAAAGCCCAAAATGTAAACACCCATGGACAGCAGCGAAGAGAAGAAGGGAACAAGCTGGGGATGGGACTTCAAGACCCGAAACTGTAATTGGACAATGGGTTTCTGATATGCAGATGAACCAAAGGTATATCTGTCCCAAAAACACGTGCTAGGTGTCCATTTTTGGGTGTAGTCTCTGAGAGACTCTTGCATGGCCCAAAGTGTACCTTGTTTTAATAAATACTTCTTTTATTCTCTTAACTCTGTCCAGCCTCTGTTTCAGGTCAGCCTTTTGTAAGGCATCAGCATAAAAAGAGGAGTGGCCAGCAGGTCGAGGGTGATGATTCTGCCTCTCTGTTCTTTTGAGACCCCACCTGGAGTACTGCATCCAGCTCTAGGGTCCCCAGCACAGAAAAGTCATGGACCTGTTAAAGTAGGCCCAGAAGAGGGCCACAAATATGGTCAGAGGGTTGGAATGCCTTTCTGATAAAGACAGGCTGAGAGAGTTGGGGTTGTTCAGCCTGGAAAACAGAAGGCTCCAGGGAGTCGTTATTGTGGCCTTTCAGTATATAAAGGGGGCTTATAAGAAAGATTAAGAGAGACTTGCTACCAAGGTCTGTTGTGACTGGACAAGGGGCTGAAAGAGGGTAGATCTGGATTGTATATAAAGAAAAATGCTTTACAATGAGGGTGATGAGACACTGGAACAGGCTGCTCAGAGAAGTTGTGGATGCCCCATCGTGGGAAGTTTTCAACATCAGGTTGGAAAGGGCTTTTAGCAATCTAATCTAGTGAAAGAAGTCTCTGCCCATGGCAGGGAAGTTGGACTTAATGATCATTAGAGGATTTTTTTAGTATAACTAGCTTAACATTAGTAGCTAAATTTTCTGAAGCCTTAGGCTGCAAGCCTAGATCCCCTGAACTTTTACCTAGTTTAGTAAAAGGAGGCCGCAGAGCTAGTTGACGATGAAAGATAAGGAAGCAAGGAAGGACACTAACCCTTCAGCAGAAGCTGCAGCCTCACAGATAAGAGAAGAAATGGCCTGCCTAGAGACAATTAAGAGAACCAACAAAGAACAAGAAGATCCCAGACCTAAATATTATTATTGGACCAAACTGTCATGTGAGGGCTGGGAAACTTAGACCGTAAGGGTATAATAGCCCAGGTATTTTTCTGTTCAGGGTCCCTCTCTGGAGGCACCCAGCTTGAGCTGTTTCTACCACTGTACCACTCAAATAAATTACCATTCCGGATTTAAAGCCTGAGACTGCTACAGGATACCTAGGGTAGAGAAGTATTGACAGTTTGGAGACCCAGATTGGACTTTTGTATCCTCTCATCTTCAAACAAGGCAGGATGTGATTTCAGCTGGCATCCTTTACATGGGAGGCATCAAAAGGTAAGTGTTAAAACTCCCTGAGCAGATTTGGTGTAAATACTGTAGTGGGTTCAAGTCCCACTCAGTATTGGAGTGGGTTCAAGCCCCTCCCCTGCTATGTTCCAAATATTTGGCCATCACCAGTATGCTTGGATTCCTTTTAATTATCAGCTCCTTTTCACTGTTACCAGATCCTCCCAATAGTCTACCCATCCTCCTGCTGAGTCTAAAAGTTCTATTAAATCTCCACCCAATCTCTCCACCTCTCACCCCATTTTCTAGTCCTCTCCTTTCATTTATTTTTTGATTCCTATGATACTAATATACCAGAGATTATAGTAAGCTCCAAACATCTTTTTCTTGAGATGATGTTATATTGACTACTCACCCATTCTTACTTTTTAATATGGTAAGAGTCAAATCCATAAAGACAATGATATTCTTAAATAACATTCTTCTGAGAAACGGATTTGAATAGTCTTACAGAAAAATGATTTATGTTGAGTGTGTGAAGAGACCTTTCCCTATGTAATGTTGAGAGTTCTGAGATATAACACTACTAAGAACAGATAAATGGAAAATGTTTTAAAACATGGGTGGCTTTTCATTTGCGGTATATAAACATTTAAATTCTGAAATTCCCTAATTTCTAGGAAAATATCTAAAAACTCCAACTTAGTTTAAAAATTGCTTAATTGGCAGGAAAAAGAAATCAGGCCTTGGTCTAAACTTATCCTTAACATTGCATAGATCAGCACTTCCAGTGTCAAATGTGAACACAGAAAAATAGCCTTTTATTCCATCCAGTCTTGGTTGCCAAGTAAAGCAGGATGAGTTTTGCATAACATCCAAAACTGCTCCCTTGCAAGAAAACTCTCATTTTTCTGCATTTCTGTACATCAGGTTGACTAAGTTGGAAGATTAGGTGCACTCTAGATTTGAACACCTAACTTTGAAATTGTTGAAAATGTTTATATAAAACATTCAAGCATTTATTCCTCTCTGCTTCTCTTTATTACGTTGGAAAACTCTCCCTACAGACTGCACATTTGAGCTCAATATTAATAGCTGCCGGGTTTTGAAAAGAAGGTGCTTTTTCCTGTTGCGGTGGTTCTGAACCAGGAAGGACGAGGACTTCCGGTGGCATGTTCCACAGACAGAGAGTTTTCCCCCGAAGCTGCCAGACACAGTGGTTTGGACCACCAAGCCACGAACCCCAAGTTCCTGCTATTGGTTCCTTGATTTGTCTGTTATGTTTCCCCGTTCTGGGAAATTCCCTGTCACTCCATTGTTCATTCGTTGTTCTCTCTTCCCCCTCCCCTCCCTAAACCCCATTCGACCATGTACCCCGGCCCCTCCCCTGTATTGCCCCTTTGCCCTCAGTTTATTGGATGTTGTTCCTCCCTTAAATACCCATGTAATGAGCTGTTCTTGGCTCTTGGTCCCTGTGCTCCCTTGGGGGTAATAAACCTACCGAATTCACACACTAAGAGCCCTCCTTCTCTGGGAGTTCTTTGCTATCTCGCCGTGCTCTGAGGGCAACATCTCCCCAGACCGAACGCGGACCAGCGGTGCCCATCGTCGGCTCACCGGGGAAGCCTTCCAGAACGCGAACGGCCTCCCAGGTTCACGCTAGTGCTCTGCCGCCGGTACCAGAGCGGGATAAAGCAGGGAACGTAACAAAGTGGTGCACCGAACACAGACTTCGATTCTTCATAGTTCCCTGTGAGTGACCTGGATACGCGGCAGCGATTTGGACTGCACCTTTGGGACGCCGCTTCCCTGAAAAGGACCTCCACGTTCTAGTGGTGGACTTGGAAGGGCCGTAAGTAACCGTTCTGGAGCGTCTGGAGCGTGCACGCTAGCTGAGCAGACTGATGAACCCAGAGACCCTTGCTCTTTTGGATGTTTTCTCTTCCTCCGGAGCCGGTGTCGGCAACTGAAGCCAGGATCGAGGAACCAAAATCCGCGCGCAGGCGGTGAGGTTCGGTGGCCACGAGACGCGGCGGTAAAGGAACCGAGGTCCGCGCGCAGGCGGTGAGGTTCGGTGGCCGCGAGACGCGGCGGGAAAGGAACGGAGGTCCGCGCGCAGGCGGTGAGGTTCGGTCCGCGATAGGCGGCGGGAATCAGGCTCAAGGGAGAGTTTTGTGCCATATAAAAAGAGTAAGGAGGCTTTTATTCGGAGACAATGGGTATTAGGTTGTCCCGAATAGAGCAGGAGTTTTATGTCCAAGTTAAAGAGACCCTAAAGTTAAAAAATGGGAAAGCTAATAAGAGGGCTTGGAAACGTTTGGTTAAGTGGATTTTTGCTTATGTCCCTTTTGCTTCTGCCTCTTCTGTTAAAACTCTGAGTTTTTGGGACTTAGTAGAAAAACGTTTACAGGCAGTGGAGAGAGGGGGTGATGTTTCTGTTCGGAAATTTTTTCCGTTGTTGATTTTAATTTGTTATACTTTGCGTAATTGTTGGGAAAATTCGGAATCCCCGATTCACCCATCCCATGTTCCTAATTCCCCTTTTCCCAATCCCTCTTCTCCACTGCAGGAAAACGCGCCCCTCGGTTCTCCCCACTATGAGACTGATTCCCTCATAGCGAACTTTACCCCAAACCCTTTCTCCGAGCCCTCAGTCAAAACCGCGCCGGCTGTGCTCCCCCATTGTTCTGAGTTTAAAGATGGCGGTGGCCTCGTGGCACCGTGCCTCCACCCTTGCGCCCACTGCGCAGTCTCACGCCAAAAGCCCGCGAATCCTCCCAACTCCTCCCACGGTTCCTTCCCCTTCGCGTTGATTGGCCCTGCGTCGGGCTCCCCCCCCCACGGCCAATGATGTCTTCGCGTCGGGTCGCTCCCCTTGCGCCGGAGGTCCCCGCCCCAGCCCGAGGGAGGTCCCCGCCCCACCGCGCGTCTGGACTGCCCATACCAACTGCAGTCCCGCTCCTAACCACCGCCCACTCGCAGATTCCCACGCCCGCCCTTTCAGTTCCCATGATTGGGGACCAGAAAGTGGAGAGGCTGGAGCCTGCGATGCAGCTGGTCAGTCAAGCCCTGCAGTGGCATCAGGTGTGCACAGCCCTCAGGGTAACAACCCCCAATGGGAATCACTGTCACCTGCAGCCTTGCGAGAGCTTTGCAAGGTTGAGAGAGAGTTTGGGAAAGATTCTCCTCACTTTAAAAGTGTGCTGGTCCCATCTGATATAAAAACAATCATGACAGGTGTTTTAGTTAAGGTTCAGTATCGGGTGTGGGAAAAGATTTGGAAGCAGCAGCTTCAAAGCCTGCTGAACAGTTCTAATCATCCTCCACCTAAGTCTTCCACAGGCTCCTGGACACCACATGCTCCATCCCATTTGGGAAACGCATCAGGGAGCGCGGAACAGCACCGCGCTCCTCAAAGAAATGAAAAGCTGAATCTACTATCTCCTGCTCTCCATCACCACCCATGCCACTAGAAACACCATCAGAGGCGACCCCGAATGACCAGTTGCTTGGACCACGAGGGCTGAAGTTAGTAGGTGTCACAACTTTCCACCCAACGCGTCCACCAGAACAGACCTGGACGCCTCCACCAACAGACGCTGCTCCACAGAGATCAGCATGGAAGAGAAGGAAAAAGAAGACTCCAGACTTCAACAGCGATCAAGAAAAATCACCGAGACCCTTCTTCTTGATATCTTCCCCTTAGACTCTCCCTAAACCTGCCCCATGTACCTCCCATACCCCGATCATCCCCAGTCCTGTAGAGAGACAATGCTTTAACAATGTTTGTTTGTTTTATTGCAGATTTTCAAGACTTTGCTTTGGATTTTAGCTATTATCTTCATTGTGTTAAGCTTCCTCGCATGTTTTAAAACCTTCATAATTTCTTTTGTTAACAAATCACTTTCTTTAAGTAAAAAAAACAGGGTTGCGGTGGTTCTGAACCAGGAAGGACGAGGACTTCCGGTGGCATGTTCCACAGACAGAGTTTTCCCCCGAAGCTGCCAGACACAGTGGTTTGGACCACCAAGCCACGAACCCCAAGTTCCTGCTATTGGTTCCTTGATTTGTCTGTTATGTTTCCCCGTTCTGGGAAATTCCCTGTCACTCCCTTGTTCATTCGTTGTTCTCTCTTCCCCCCTCCCCTCCCTAAACCCCATTCGACCATGCACCCCGGCCCCTCCCCTGTATTGCCCCTTTGCCCTCAGTTTATTGGATGTTGTTCCTCCCTTAAATACCCATGTAATGAGCTGTTCTTGGCTCTTGGTCCCTGTGTCCCCTTGGGGGTAATAAACCTACCGAATTCACACACTAAGAGCCCTCCTTCTCTGGGAGTTCTTTGCTATCTCGCCGTGCTCTGAGGGCAACATCTCCCCAGACCGAACGCGGACCAGTGGTGCCCATCGTCGGCTCACCGGGGAAGCCTTCCAGAACGCGAACGGCCTCCCAGGTTCACGCTAGTGCTCTGCCGCCAGTACCAGGGCGGGATAAAGCAGGGAACGTAACATTTCCCATGAAGAATTAAAATCATTCAAATGTTAGTGTTCCAGAGAGATTAAATGACATTATATCATTTTGAATATCTCCCTTTGAAGGTTTCTTTACCACAAGATACAGAATCTACACACAAGAGGGCATAAATAACTACATAGCACTGAGAGTCAACAACAGCGAGGCTGCAAATGATGATGAGTGTGGCCTAAAATAATGATTAAGAGCTCTGCTTTGTCTGTGTTTTTGTATGTCTCACACAACCAGATACCACATTTACCCATGATCTTAATTAATCAAAGTCTTCAAAAAGCATTGTTAATATTAAAATATTGCTATCTGTTCCCTCTTATCTTCTAGGAGACTGGCTCAACAGTTAGGAACAATTTCTTCAGATGTACTCTACCATGTCAATCCAAGTGGCACAAAAAACTTTGTGCAAAATTTATGACTGATACTTTTCTGAAAATCATGCCACTGACTTAGGAGTTTAAGTAAGGATTTGGAATAATAACAGTTGCCATTTTATTTTAAAATACTTTGAAAATGTTTTCTAGTTTTACATACCAAAGCAATACGAACAGTGAATTCCACACCAATGCCAACAGAAGCAACCAGGATAACCACAGGCACTGCACTCAGCTTTATTCCAATTAGACCCATCATGCCAAACAGCTCCACAGTCATCAGAGCCAGCACCACCACCACCTAGATGTTTTCAAACAGCTATTAGTAACTTCTCATGCTCTAGACAAATGAAGAAGGATATTGCAAAACAATATGGGGACTATAAAGTATATCCTTCATATCAGTCCTCCTCTTATCCCCAAAGACAAGCCATTTTTCCTTGTTTCATTTTGCTCAATGGCAATGACCCTCTAAAGAGTCAGTTTAAATTATTATCCCAAGAATCATTTAAGAGATCAAGCATCACTTTTCTATTGGTAACAATTTATCAATGCGATTTGAAAATTATTTTTTTCCTTCCTTCTCATGGATATTCGCTGGAACATAATTTTTCTCTTTTTCACCTGTTTCTCTGAAAAACCTTCTAGAAAAACTAACTTTCAAATAACTGCATTGGAATTCTTTCTGTAGTACTCCAAATGTAAGTGAGGATGACTGCAGGATAGGTTTAAAGCCCAGAAGAGGGTGAATGTCATAATTAGCTGATGAGTCTCAGGTTACAGGGGGCCTTTGAGCTTTAAAGATACTTGAAGGGATTCATATGGACAATGCAAATAGATAAGTATAAGGGAAAGCTTTTATTTTTCTTTCATCAACCTTGTAAAAAAAAAAAGGGAGGGGAGGAAATCCATGGAATCAACTTCAAAGTTTCTAAAGCCAAGCAGGAAAAAGAGTCAAAAAGCAATGTCAGACTCTGAAAATAAACCACCTTTCCAACGGATAAAAGTATGCACTATAACAAGCTATTTTATAAGCCAATAAATCAAGAAAAATAACATAAATTGCTTGATTCAGTGCTATGAAAAATATTCTAACCATTTGCCTTTTAACACACTTGCTATATAAATGTATAATACAAAACTAGCAACTGTTTTACATTTTTCTAAGACATACAACATTTATGAAACCATACACATAAACCATATAACAGTTTATGGAATTCAAACATAGGAACATCATAATCCAATTTAACTTGAATGTTTACTATGAGGCTTATGGCACCTTGCAGAAAGCTTGGAGGAGTATTCTCTTCAATTTATAATTTTATAACTCTTTTTCCTCAATAGCTCAGTTACACTCTTTTCTCAGTGCGTATTGTACAACCTAACCATTTCAGTCTTTTCAGAAAGAGTGCATTCAGAAACCAGTGGGCAAATTTACAGGCAAGCTAGTCACAAGCAACTGCCTTGAAAAATAACATTGATAAAAAGAAGGAAGGAAAAACTAAATAGAAATAACTTTAATATTTAATAAAATTCTAAATTTTCCTAAGTGTCTTTATTTGTCATGTTAATGGGCATCTGAACAAAGGTAAAAATTCATGTATCCTTATAACAAAACCTTTAAAGCTGCAAAAAAGTGGAAAAAGGACAAAGGTTATTAAGGTGGACAAAGGTTATAAAGGTTTGTATCTTTAGCATGAACTCTACCCCCTCAAGCTGAATAAATATATAATGAATGACGCAATATACATACTCTATTAGGTGCCCAGACATAAACAAAACTTTCCTGGTTATAGCAAGAGCTATGCTGAAAGGAATTTGACTTCAACAAGGACCCTTATTATAAACTTACAATGATGCCAGACGTCCAAGGGTTCAGGAGGAAGAGGGCACACACCAGAAACGTGCAAGCCAAAACCACACTAATGGATAAGAGGAGCCAGTGACGAAGTCCAATATACTGCTCCCAAAATAGAAATGGATAACCATTTGGGTAGCTGGCAATCCCCATACCAGCATAGTTATTACAGATAGCTCTCACTTTCTTGATAGCTTCCACAAAGTCAGAAGTTTCACGCAATCCATTGAGGTAGAAAGGAAACTGAGCATATTCTATGGGCTCAGCTGCTGGGACTAGGAAAAGTATAGCAATGTTTTAACATGTTTGGGAAGGAGATACACAGACAGCATGGTTAACAAGACACTGGTTCTCTACAGCAGAATGCTTAAAGGTGTTGAATTTAAATTTTTGCATCTATGGAACAACTGACACTTAAAAAACTCTAAATAAAGGAAATTACTATATTTGTGATAAACACAGGCTTTATGAAGTCCCCAAACAATTCTATATCATTTAACAGCTACAGATTTCAATATATGTATGCAATCTTCACCAGCTTTTTACTGAATACCTGTCCTAGGGTTTGGATACATTGAAGCACATCTAGCTTGTTACCCAATCACATTTTCAAGAGCACCAGTCCTCCCCCACAGGTACTCTCCCATTCCCCACTGGTGTCCAACTAGCAATCCTCCCAATAAATTACTGAAGTGAAGCAAGGTGAACCAACATTGCTGCTCAGGATGCAAAACAGTGAACAGCACAGAGTGGGAGGGACAGAAGGAGAACACCCACTCACACAGACTCCTCCCCAAAATAGCTCTTGTACCATATTGGTGTTGGTATCTTATACATATGAGCTAACATGATGAAATTCCCCTACATATCAAAAATTGAGAATAAACATGATAAAATTCAGGAATTTAATGCAATCTCCAGGTTTCTCTTGCATACAGAACTATCAAGTGACATTAAGGCACTAAGAATGCAATTGACCAATACCGTACTATAGGTCTGTTTGCATTCAGTAAGGACCTGTATGATCCAGATTCATGCATAGTGTGGTTTATTGAAGCAACAGGAAAGCAGTTTTAGCATTGCCGGTGATAACTACGGAGTGTTAATATGTGTCACGACAGAAAGTATAGTCACAGAGATCTATTAGTAATAGATATAGATAAAGTAATATTCCTTGGTGTACTGGTTTGAGTTCGCTAATTCAGAGTTTTCTGGCCAAACGTTAGCACACTTACCAGAATTTATCTAATTTCGTTGTGAGATAAGGATTAGGAGTAGGTAAAGCAGTCTCAAACTTCAAAGAATATAAAGAAAGATTATTAACAGACTTAAAAAGAAAAAAAACAAGAAGAATTCGAGCAAAACCCTCAGAACACTCCTCCTCCCCCCCCTACCTCTCTATCTCGTTCCTACTGACAACATAAAATGACAACACTTTGACTTGCAGTCAATTTACCACTTTTTAAAAAATAGTCTTTTCTCAGTTCATTTAGGGTAAGGAGTTTTCTTTTGCTTCACTATATTGACTTCTCCACAAGAAATGCAGTTTTCTCATGGTTTGTAGCCTCACAACAAGCAGCCACCTAAGAGGAACATTTGCTTGATGTGGAAGATGCCTCTCACACTAGTAGCTTTCCCACAGCTACTACGGTGGGTTATGGCAGCCCATGGGGTATTTTTTTAAGGATGAGTGGTTTTGCTACAGCAGTAAAGAAAATCCTCTTCTGCCATTACTGGAAACATAAGTCTTTTTTTTTTTTTCCCATTCCTGGGGCAAGGAATTAAATCATAGCTTCTTTGTCTCTGTTTAAGGCTCTCATCAGGCTGCAATTACTTCAGTATTTACTTATCTCTACACAGGTGCCTTGGTTCACTGGCTGCAGTTAAAACATCCCCCATTTGGACCATTTCTCATATATTATAGGGAATATTTTAGCTTAGCCTATCAACATGTCCTCACAAAAGAAGTTTCAGCCTTAAAGTTGGGGCACTCCTCATGTCTTCCTTTTCTGAGCATCAGCTCTACTTCTTTCACTGACTTTAGAATCTTTATGCTGTATTTTTGTAGGTGTCCTCACTCTTTCTCTCTCTGTGCAGGGGAGGATGAATGTTCTGCAGGTTCTATCCTGACACTGAAAAGGTTAATCTCTCTCTTGGGTTTTGCAATGGTCACATGGTCTCTGCCCGTGCTGTTTGAGTGTAGAATTTCAGCGTTGGAGCTGAGGGAGGAGAGCTTTCTATCTAAGCTGCGTCTGAGCTGCAGGGGCCAAGCCCGGGCCCTCTCCTGTGCTGAGCTGCACTACTGAGCCAGCCCGGCCCGACGGGGCAGGCGGAACTGGGTCGGCCAAGCCTGGGGCAGCAGAGTAAGGCTCTCTTGGCTCGGTCAGAGCCGAGCAGAGCCGATCCGGCTCATCGCTTGTAGTTGCAGTGTTAAGCTGCAGGCTGGCCCAGCCCCTTCTCGTGCTGGGTTGTACTGTGGCTCCAAGCCCCTTCCCCCCAGCTGAGGGGGAAGGGGGGAGGGAGAAGGTCCAATCTTACCGAAGATAATGGAAGAACGGCTAGCCCTGGCAGCAGCCGGAAAAGCAAAGAGGGCGACTCTCAAGGGTCTTCAGTTTATATAGGGTTTTATCCTCGAAGGTGGATGAACTTTTAATTGGTTGGCATACCTGTCAATACTCAAAACTAGTTGGTCATGGGTTCCATTTCTCCGGAAGGAAGCTGTACCACCCTTGAGACTGACCCCTCCTGGCAAACCCAGGACACTGGGTATGCTCAAATGCAGTTCAAGGCACAAAGCTCGCCTAAAGGCATCCCTTCAGGGGAGGAGGAGTTGATATGTCATATGTCAGTTTGCACATTCATAGCTGGACTTGAGCCTAAATCCTACTTAAAATATAGTCATATTTCTTAGTTCAGCAAACTCGACCCCAAATCTGGAATCTCCATAATTAGGATCACGAATTTGAGATTTTTTGAAAATTGAGATTTGGCCTATTTTGGAGAAGGAGCAAATTCTAAAATCATAGACAAATTGTAAAATGTAGGTGCTTGTCTGTTGATTCTGTTGCCCTTTTTATGTTTCTGGAGGATAGGTAAAGGGCTGGTTTATATATTTCATTATCTTTCTAAATTAAGCATTTTGTGTAAATGTTTAGCAGGCCACTTCTGTTTAGAGGTGGGTAGAATTTTTTTGCCTGTTTCCTCCTCTGTGGCAGTTGCTTAAATTGGATTAGAGATCTATTAGTCTATTTGTTCCTACTTTGTAGAACAAAAAAACCCCTGACTTCTGAAAACTATTCAGTCTAAGGGAGGGTCTTGACAAAACCTCTCAGGAAATATGCTAGCAACTGCAAGCCAGTGTGCAGTTCCCCCATGTTTGGGAAAGAGGAGGGACTATTGCAGGTACCAGTGTTGTAAGTAGCAACACTTCTATCAGAAGTGACTTGTATCATAAACTCCTACACAGCTTGTGGTATGCAAAGATACTGTGCTAAGCAACCACCAAAGTACCACAGAGCCAGCAATACTTAACTTTATCCTACATCCCTTGTGAAAATTTATCATGAATCTTATTAACTTCTAATAAACCAAAAGCTCAAGCATGTCTTGGAATAATTCAACCTCTACTTTTTATGGTCAGGTGAAATGCAAATCTATATTTTTATTTTACATTTTCTGGAAGTTTAACAGTGAAAGAGATACAGTTAAAGGACTTGAACTCATAATGGGTGCTATTGAAAGGCATTTAAAGAACAATGCAATCATCAGTCACAGTCAACATGAGTTCACAAAGGGAAAGTCCTGTTTAACGAATTTCATGTCCTTCTATGATAAGGTCACCTGCCTAGTGGGTGAAGGGAAGGCAGTGGTTGTAGTTTTTCTGGATTTTAGAAAGGCTTTTGGTACTGTCGCTCACAGTGGGTTCACAGTGCACTGGGTGAAGAACTGGCTGAATGGCAGAGCTCAAAGGGTTATTGTAGTGAATGGGGCTACATCTGGCTGATGACCAGTAGTGTCCCTCAGGACTCACTTCTAGGGCAAATTGAACAGAAGCTGTTCAATATATCTATCATTGATCTGGATGCAGGAGTTTAACGCACCACTAGTAAGTTTGTAGATGATACCAAACTGGGAGGTGCTGTTGACTCTTGAGGGACAAGTGGCCTTGCAGAGGAATCTAGATAGATTGGAGCATTGTGCCATGATTAATGGCATGAAATTTAACAAGTCCAAATGCCAGATTCTGCAACTATGGTGGAGGAATGCTGGGTGCAAGTATAAATTGGGAGAGGAGTGGCTGTAGACCAGCCCTGCATAAAGGGCTGTGGAGGTGCTGGTTGAGAGGAGGCTCAGTTTGAGTCAGCAGTGAGCCCTGGCAGCCAAGAGGGCAAACTGCATCCTGGGATGCATTAAACACAGCATAACCAGCCAGTCAAAAGAGGTGATTATCTAGCTGTATTCAGCCTTGGTGCAGCCTCACCTTGAAAACTGTGTGCAGTTCTTGTCCCCGCAACTTAGAAAGGATGGGAAGGTCCTTGAAAGACTCAAGACAAGGGCAACAAAGTTGGTGAAAGGGCAGAAAGGCATGTCCTATGAGGAGCAACTGAGGACTTTGGGCTTTTCTAGTTTGGAGAAAAGAAGGCTGAGGGATGACCTCATTGCTTTCTACAGATTCCTGAGGAGGGAAAGTGGAGTTGCTGATCTCTTCTCCTTGGTATCCAGTGATAGGACACATAGGAATGGATCAAAGCTGTGTCAGGGGAGGTTCTGACTGAAAATTACAATCATAAAATGGATTGGGTTGGAAGGGACCTTAAAGATCATCTAGTTTCAACACTCCTGCCATTGCAGGGACACCTTACACTAGGCCAGGTTGCTCAGGACCCTGTCCAACATGGCCTTGAACACCTCCAGCAACGGGGCAGCCACAACGCCTCTGGGCAACCTGTGCCAAGGCCTCACCACCCTCTGGGTAAAGAATTTCTGCCTAATATCCAATCTAAACCTACTCCCTTTTGGTTTAAAGCCATTCCCCCTTGTCCTGTCACTACATGCCCTTGTAAACAGTCCCTCTCCATCTTTCTTGTAGGCTCCCGTCTGGTACTGGAAGGTCACAATAAGGTCACCCCAGAGCCTTTTCTTCTCAAGGCTGAACAATCCCAGTGCTCTCAGCCTTTCCTCATAGAAGAGGCTCTCCATCCCTCTAATCATCCTCGTGGCCCTCCTGTGCTGGGGACCCCAGAGCTGGATGCAGTATTCCAGGTGGGGTTTCACCAGAGCAGAGGGGAAGAATCCCCGCCCTTGCCCTGCTGCCCATGCTGCTTTTGATGTAGCCCAGGGTACGATCGGCTTTCTTGAGCTGAGAGCGCACATTGTCGGCTCATGTCCAGCCACTCGTCCACCAGCAGTCCCAAGCCCTTCTCGCCAGGGCTCCTCTCAATCGGTTCATCCCCCAAGCCTGGATTGATACTGGGAGTTGCTCTGACCTAGGTGCAGCACCTTGCACTTGGTCTTGTTAAACCTCCAGAGATTCCCATGGGTGACTTATTCTCAAGCTTGTCCAGGTCCCTCTGGACGGCATCCCATCCTTCAGGCATGTCAACTTCACCACTGAGCTTGGTGTCATATGCAAATTTGCTGAGGGTGCCCTCGATCCCTCTCTCTATGTCATTAATGAAGATATTAAATAACACTGGTCCCAATACAGACACCTGATGGACACCACTCATCACTGATATCCATCGGGACTCTGAGCCATTGACCACTACCCTCTGGATGAGATCATTCAACCAATTTCTTATCCATCTGTGAGGAAAACTGTTCCACAAACACCAGAGGTTTATGTCCAAAAAGGAGACAGAGGAGTCCTGTAACTTTATTTGAATAAAGGGAGAGGCCATGGGGCATTTACCCTGGGGTCTCTCAAATTTTTGGAGGACGCAGCCTCCTTTTTATACTAATTTCCTGGCCGCATGTCCCTCTCTCGTTCCCCATTGGCTGAGGTATTTGAAAGGTACAGACTTCCCAGAACACTTAATACCTAAGACCCCTCTGTAATGTGTAATCCCCCCTCCCCCTTTGTCCTTCCCTTGTATCACTCGGTGGAATTCCTTATGGAATTCCTATGGTTCTTCTCATTGTTTCTTTCATCTTCCAGTATCCAGTTTTATTTATCAGCAGACCTGTGGTTTGTTTGTAAATGCAAAATTTTCTCGTTCCATTCATCAATCGATGGAATCCTTCCCATTGTTTCTTCTATCTCTTGGTGCTAGTCTTATCTTCCAGACCGAAGCAGAGCTGAACAGTCCCTCTGAAACTCTGAACAGTTCCTCTGAAGAAGCCACATAGAGTTAGAAGACCAAACACCCTGTTTTTGTGAGCCCTCAAGGTCTCCTAGCAGGACAGATTTTGTAAACTAGAAGTTAGCCCACCCAGGCCCCTTATTGGGCCCTCCTGGTAGATATGCTAATGTGTAGAGTCTTTAATTGTATACTCGATTGGGGGGACGGGGCTTTTGCGGCGTGTTCTACCTGGACGGCAGAAGCCATCGAACGGGATCCTATTAAAATCCCAAGGTAAACAACCCCCAACCCTTTCACCGTGTCTGAGCCTTTATTTCCTAAGACCAGAAAAAGGCATCAGTCATTGGCAACTCCGCCGGGACCCTAGAGACCCCGAAAAGTTGCAGTTTTGGGCTGAGAATATCTCACCTAGCCCCTTTGCCGGCACCTATGGGGTTAAGCGGCAGTCCAAGGCTATGACCGGGCTCTAGGACCCAGCGCCTGAAAGCACGAAAGAGGTGAGTGAAAGCGGGGGAGACGTGTTTCGGTATTGTGCTAGCACCAGAAGGGAGGTTGGGCAAGGGGGGTCTGAGAGGCCCCTAAAAGGGGGGGGAAATTAACCCCCTTCCTGAAAAATCGTGGTAAGGAGAGGACGCTCTCCAGTTAAACCACGGGAGGTTGGTAGGTGGGATAACAGCTGCAAGTTGCTTCAGTGGCTTAAGGCGCTGAAATGAAAACTACAAAGCTGGGAATCGCAGGTTCAAGTCCCGGTTGAGAAAACTTTAACAAGTTTTCTCGTGCGTGCAGTTTGGCTGTTTAAGGCTCGTTTCTAAGCAGTTACCACTAGAGAGAGAGACGTTTTTTTCCTGGCCGATTTCTCTTTCTATAAGTTAAATGGGGTGTAATTTTTCGGAGAATGTGCAAGTCCCTGGAGAATCTCCATTAGATCTGGTATTGAAAAACTGGCGATATTTAACGGGAAGAAAGACCCCCCTAGACACACAGGAGCTGATAAGACTCTGTACACGGGTTTGGCCGACAGTAAAATTAGGAGGACAGAGGGTGTGGCCACACTTTGGGAGTCTAGAAAATGAAATAGTCACAGAGCTAATGGTAGAATTGTGAGCTCTGCGCAGGTTTGATGAGTTAAAATACGCAGAACTTTTTACCATATTACTGAATAGAGAGGAGGCGTATGAGGTGCAGAAAGGCTGTTTGGAGATGGTTGTAAAAGGGAAAGGAAACGTGAGGAGGAGGAGAAGGCAGCTAGTGACTAACAAAACGGGGGAAACAGATGTTATGGACATGGTGGCCCCAGCTTTGCGTACGGGCAGGGGAGGATCGCCTCCCGTGCCACCGCCGCCATTACAGTCGGTGCAGTTGGGGGCGGGCGATGGAGGCGCGCAGCCGGGGCCCCCTCCCCCACCCCCACCGGCTCTGCAGCCAGCACCCTCACCCCCTCCCCCACCCCCACCGGCTCCGCCGGCTCTGCCAGCACCAGCGCCACCGCCCCCTCCCCCCCCCCCCTCCTCCCCTGCCCGTTCCGAATGCGGGGGCGGGGACGGAATGCGACCGGTCCCCCGACCATCGGGGGCCTGGGCGTGGGGCGGGGGAGGAAGCAAGCAGGCCCTCGCCCCCTGACCACTCTGGGGGCGAGGAAAGGTATGGGTAGGGGGTGGGCTGGCCCTCGCCACCCGACTGTCCACGGGGCGGGCACGGGGCGGGGACAGAGGCCGGCTGGCCCTCGCCCCCCAACCGCCCACAAGGCCGGCACAGACCGAAAGCGGAGGCCGATTGGCCCCCTGACCACACAGGGGGCGGACGAAGGGGCGGAGAGGGGGCTGGCTTGTTGCCGGCTCCTGACCTCCCCTGGGGGGGGCACGGACCAGGGACAGAGCCTAACTGGCCCCTGCCACCCGACCTGGCCCGAGCCTGGGATGAGTGGAGGTACCCTCGATCTCAGCTTCGCCGCTCTTCCAGCGTCGGGGAGAGGGGCAAAGCTACCCTGACCAGAGGCGGGTGGGACGTGTCTGATCCAAGTTACTTTTCCAAAAGGGGGGACAGAGACGACTGTGCCGGATTCCCCCTCCGCCGCTCTGCCAGTGCTGGGATTAAAACGAAATGAGATGATGTGGAAACAGATGGTCCCCGAGAGGAGGGTGGCAGGAAGAGGGGAAAAATGGCCCAAGAAGCTATAAGTGTTGCTAGTCCAATTGCAGGGCACACGAGATCAAAAAGAGATGAAGGGGGAAGGGAAGGGCCTGCTCTAGAAGTGCCTCTGAGACAGGCTGTGGGAAATCAGGGAGTGATTTATATAAAGACACCATTCTCTCTTGCAGAGCTGCAGACGTGGAAAGACTCTGTTGGAAAGTATAGTGACAACCCAGAGAAAGTAGCCATATGGGTAGAGAGGGCTATAAGGGCTCAAAATCCTGATTGGGGAGACTTGAATGTGATGCTGGATGAATTACTAGATAGCACAGAAAGGGAGATGGTTAATAAAGCTGCCATAGATGCTATACATGCCCAAATTGCAGCTGGAACTCTCCAAGGGATGCCTCATGACACATACCCACTCTCTGACCCTGGCTGGGATCCCAATGTCCCTGAGCAAATGGCAAAATTAAAGCAGTTTCAGAAATGGGTGGTTTATGGGTTGAGATGTGGCCTTCCTAAAGCAGTGAATTTTTCTAAATTATTTGAGATCAAACAAAATCCAAATGAGACTCCTACAGAGTTTCTGAATAGGCTTAAAGAGGCTGCACAGAAATACACAACTCTGAACTTCAAAGCACCTGATCAGAAGTACCAGCTGGCTTACATTTTCATGGGTCAGTCAACAGATGATATAAGGAAAAAACTGCAAAAAAGGGGGGTAATGGATATAAGTGAGATGTTGAAAATATCCTGGCAAGTATATCAGAACAGAGATTCAGTAGATAAGAACAAACAGAATAAGCCCCACCATAAGAAAAACCACAATGAGGGAAATTCATCCAACTCACCAAAGAGGGGACCCCGTTTTCCTCTAGCTGAGGACCAATGTGCCATTTGCAAGCAGAAGGGACACTGGGAAAATGAGTGTCCAGCACGAATGAAAAAGACACCCCCAGCTCCGGAACTAGCTGTGGATTATGATAGACGGCAACCAAGGACATCACCCCCAGCGGAGCCTTCAGTTATAGTTAAGCTGGTGTCAGAGACTGAAAATAGTTCATGCCTCAAACATTGATGTAAAGTTTTAGTCGGAGAAGCTTCCCTGAAGATGCCTAGCTGGGACTTTGGACTGAGTCAAACTGCTAATATTAGATAAAGGGAAAAACCCTATTGTTTAATCATCTCAGCCTGAGGGAAAGGAATGCATCCACAAAAGCTGAAGCCGCCAGCTGCACTGAGAATCATTTCTGGCTGAGTTTGGGGTGGGGGGCAAAGCACAGCTCACAGAAGCCACGTTTACACAGCCCTTCCCCAGCTGAAGGGGAGAGGAGGATGGCGTAACCTCTGATCAGAGGCAATACACACTCATCCTCCAGTACACAAACTGGCGCAGCTGTGAAGACTCCCCAACCCCACAAGCCACATCCACAGGACTCTCACGTGAAAAGCAGCTGAGGGGGAGCCACAATCTATCACAGACCCCCCAAAGTGCTCCCCAGATGCCTTGCACCACAGGACTGCACGTGATGCAAGCAGAGTCTGCGGCTGGAGGCTACCCCCTCCCCCAGGGGGACAAGCCTGGACATTTCCATCTGGCCTGAGTGTATATTAACCCATGGCACTCTGTGTTTTTCGGGGGGACTTCCACCACCAAGAAGAGGACATCAGAACACCAATGGGACCCACGGAGTGGTGATACCTTTTTGTCCCTGTCCCTCTCTGTCCCCCCCATCTTTCTCCCTACTCTCTCTTTTCTCTCTTTTCTTCTCTCTCTCTCTTTCTTATTTCTCCCTACTCCCTCTTTTCTCTCTCTTCTTCTCTCTCTCTCTCTCATAATTACTATCAAATAAAACCCATACTATTAATTGGCATATGGTCTCGCTTGTACCTTAATTCGGGCAGAGGTATCTCTAAAGAACTTTAATAATTAGATCGTAACAGCTGGGAAATGAGGATGTTGAATTTCTGCTTGACACAGGGGTGACCTATTCTGTATTAAATACTTTAAAAGGTAAGCTGAGCCAAGAGACTGTGGATGTACTGGGAGCTACCGGGGTAAGTGAAACACGGCCTTTTTTCCAACCTTTAAAATTCAAATTGGGAAAACACTGGGTGACACACCAGTTCCTGTATATGCCAAATTCACCAATGCCATTATTGGGCAGAGATTTATTATTGAAATTAGAGGCAGAAATTAAATTCTCCAGAGACGGGGGGGGTGAAAGTCATAATTCCTGAATCTAAATTCATAGAAGCAGCAGCTGTTCTTATACAGGAATGCCATGGAAAAATTCCCAAAGAAATAGAAGATGCTGTCCGTTCTATAGTATGGGCCAATGATATCCCTGGGAGATCCAAAAGAGCTGAACCTGTAAGTATTACACTCAAAGCAGGAGCTACACCGGTAAGGCAAAAACAATACCCTTTGAAATTAGCAGGTTGCCAAGGACTAGCACCCATAGTTGAGAAGTTTCTCAAATTTGGGTTGCTAGTGGAATGTGAATCCAAGTATAACACCCCAATTATACCAGTGAAGAAAGCAGATGGTAAGAGTTATCGATTAGTGCAGGATCTAAGGGAGATTAACAAAATAACAGAAGACATATATCCAGTTGTAGCCAATCCTTACACACTTTTGACTACACTAACAGACGAATTAGGGTGGTTCACTGTTTTAGATGGTAAAGATGCCTTTTTCTGCATTCCTGTGCATAAGGACAGCCAAGAAATTTTTGCCTTTGAGTGGGAAAACCCTGAAACAGGAAAGAAGACCCAGCTCACCTGGACAGTCTTGGTTCAAGGCTACAAAAATAGTCCCACGCTATTTGGAAACCAGCTGGCAAAAGAACTGGAGGACTGGAGGAAACAGGAGCCAGGAGGAGTTGTTCTTCAGTATGTTGATGACCTCCTAGTAGCAACCAGAACGCGAGATGAGTGTATCCAGCTAACCGTAAGTCTGTTGAACTTTTTGGGCGAGAGTGGTTATCGGGTCTCGAGAGAGAAGGCCCAGATTGCCAGGGAAACAGTAGTTTACCTGGGGCTGGAAATTTTCCGTGGACACCGACAACTCAGCAAAGAACGGAAGGAAGCTATCTGTCGCCTTCCAGAGCCCCACACTGTGAGAGAAATGCAAGCCTTCCTGGGAATGGTAGGTTGGTGTCGCCTATGGATATCAAACTATGGACTGCTGGTAAAACCTCTGTATGAGGTCCTTAAGGCAGCCGAAAAGGGAACAATCATGTGGACAGAAAGTGCAAGGGCTGCCTTCAAACAGTTGAAACGTTCCCTAATGTCTGCCCCAGCCTTGGGGCTGCCGGATTTGAATAAGCCTTTTGAACTCTTTACATATGAGCGACTGAATGCTGCTCTGGGGGTACTAGCACAGCACCTTGGGGACCAGCGAAGAGCTGTAGCCTACTTTTCAAAACAGCTAGACAATGTTAGTCAAGGGTGGCCTGGATGCCTGAAAGCTGTGGCAGCAACTGTCCTCCTAATACAGGAGGCCCGTAAATTCACCCTTGGACAGCACATTGTCGTGTATGTACCCCATGCAGTAATAACTGTGCTGGAACAAAAAGGGGAACACTGGTTATCCCCTAGCAGAATGCTGAAATATCAGTCTGTGTTGCTGGAACAGGATGATGTTACTCTGAAAACAACATCTGTGGTAAATCCTGCAATGTTTTTGTCATCCACATTACTTGACAGCATGCTTGAACATGATTGTCTACAGACAATAGAGGAGACTTATTCTAGCAGACCAGACCTGAAGGACATTCCCCTGAAGAGCCCAGACTGGGAGCTGTATACCGATGGAAGCAGCTTCATGAGAAATGGTAAGAGAATGACAGGGATATGCTGTAACCACCACAGATAAAGTCATAGAGGCAAAAGCCTTGCCTCCAGATGTATCATCACAGAAAGCTGAACTCATTGCACTAACAAGGGCTCTAGAGCTGAGTGAGGGGAAGAAGGTAAACATCTGGACTGATTCCAAATATGCCTTCAGTGTTGTTCATGCCCACGGAGCTATCTGGAAGGAACGTGGCCTGCTGACTGCACAAGGTAATGAGATTAAGCATGCTGAACAGATTCTTGCACTTCTGCCGAGTATCTGGAAGCCAACAGAAGTAGCCATCATGCATTGCAAAGGCCATCAAAGAGGGAAGAAAGCCCCTGAACTGGGAAATCGCTTCGCTGATGAAGCAGCAAGAGGGGTTGCAGAAAAAGGCATTTTTACAGTGATACCACAGAAAGAAATAGATTTGTCAGAGTTTACCCCAAAATACGATCAGGGGGATCACAAATTAATCAAGCACCTTAAGGCTGAGATCAAAGAAGGGAGGTAGGCCGTTACCTCAATGGGACAGGTTGTAGTTCCACCCTTCCTCCTTCGAGAAATAGCCCAGCGAGAGCAGGAAAGTACTCACTGGGGAACAGAAAATCTTTTAAAACATCTTAGAAAGGTGGTAATAGGGAGAGGGATGACAGATATTGTACAATCTATAACCAGCAAGTGCGATACCTGTCGTAAAAACAACCCTGACACGAGCAAACGGGTTGTATTAGGAGTGACAAAAACAGGAGATCTCCCGGGAGATTATTGGCAGATCGATTTTGCTGAGATGCCACGCAAAGAGGGATGTAAGTATATACTGGTACTGGTTGACACCTTCAGTGGATGGCCTGAAGCTTACCCCTGTCGCACCAACACAGCAAGAGAAGTAGTGAAAGCCTTGCTGAATCATATAATTCCAAGATTCGGGGTTCCTCTAGGAATGTCATCTGACAGGGGAACTCACTTTGTTGCAACGGTAGTTGGGGAAGTCAGCAGGGTTCTGGGAATTGCCTGGGACCTGCACACACCATACAGGCCCCAGGCAAGTGGCAAAGTTGAGCGTATGAATGGAACCCTCAAAACCCAGATTTGTAAAATTTGTCAAGAAACATCCATGACCTGGGTTCAAGCCCTGCCAATAGCCTTGCTGAGAACTCGCATGCAGCCAAGGCGAAGGGACAATATAAGTCCCTATGAAATATTATATGGCAGGCCTTATCAGGCTCCACATATCCCGGGAGAGATTCATGTGAAGGGTAAAGCTGATTTGCAGAAGTACTTAATGGCTTTGAGTTCCACTTTGCAGAAGCTCCAGAGATTTGTCGTGTTGTCCAGGCCAATAGGACTGGACACACCTGCTCATCAGTTGCAGCCCGGAGATTGGGTCTTCATCAAGTGGTGGGACGGTGACCCCTTGCAAGCCAAGTGGAAAGGGCCGTTCCAAGTTTTGCTGACCACCCTCACTGCAGTCAAAGTTGCTGGCAAGGGACCGTGGATCCACTATTCCAGAGTGAAGAAGGCTTCGGCTCCCGAGACCATCAAGAAAACAAAGACTGATACAGATCAGGAGGATGTGGTTTAAACTGTTCTTTACATGTCTGTTATCTGCCCAAATGGTAACTATGATTCAGGGTTTGTCCCATGATTTACACAAGGCTGTAGCCCAAAATGTGTCCAAAGTTCTTAATAAGAACAATTGCTGGTTCTGTATCTGGTTGCCACCTCTAGACGGGGGTGGTCACTGACCGTTGATTGGCATTTTAAGCTTCCAAAATTGACACCTTAAAATTTGACCAGATCTTTGACACCCTTACCTCATGGTTACCAAACTGGGCCTGGATAAAAGAAACATTTATAGGAGCTGTAAATGTAGTCATCATCTGTGTAGTAGCCTGCATGTCAGCCGGTTGTGTAAACCGATACTCTGGGTAATGTAGAATAGAGTAAGGTAGAGTAGAGACAAGACAAAGTAGAATCTTGTTAGTCTCTAAAAGGGGGGAAATGATGCCTGAAGGATTTTTTCTGCTTTTTCTCTGAATATTTCTTACACTGTTCCCTATATTCACAAGTATTAGCATGCATACTTGTGATGCTTTAGGTGGTAGCTTAGCCTGGTTTCATGGTGTTTAGTAGGCCAGTAGACTAAACACCCCTGAAGCCACATAGAGTTAGAAGACCAAACACCCTGTTTTTGTGAGCCCTCAAGGTCTCCTAGCAGGACAGATTTTGTAAACTAGAAGTTAGCCCACCCAGGCCCCTTATTGGGCCCTCCTGGTAGATATGCTAATGTGTAGAGTCTTTAATTGTATACTCGACTGGGGGGACGGGGCTTTTTGCGGCGTGTTCTACCTGGATGGCAGAAGCCATCGAACGGGATCCTATTAAAATCCCGAGGTAAACAACCCCCAACCCTTTCACCATGTCTGAGCCTTTATTTCCTAAGACCAGAAAAACGAATCATTAGGAAAAACAGAAGGGGGAGATGTAGCTGCTGTGGATGTGTCCTTAGAGACCCCAGGGGGAGAAGACTTAGAAAAGGAGAAAGATAACTGGTGGAGAAAGTTCCAAGGAGATAGGAAACCCCTGGAAAGTTAAGTGACCATGGTTTAACCCAGGAAAAACTAGAGTAGCTATTGCTAGTGTCCATCATCTCCTCCCTCCCCCCAAGAGCCTTTGTTCTATTCCCTGTTATCTCCTGGGCCCCTTTCCTTCCCCATCCCATAGGACAAGGTAACCCTAGACCTTCCCTATACTCCCCCAAACCCCATGGTGATTGGTGATACGTGGTAACTCTTAAGGCTGGGCCTGAGGGCCCCTCGCCCTCTTGGACCCTGCCTCTCCTCTGTGTGAAGACTCTGCAATAAATCCACTCAGAATTAAAGGCACTCCAAGAGCCCTCTTGTCATTCATCTTCAGCTGATAGCTAAACTGGACAGTTCCTGCACCACAACGCAGGCCGCAGTTTCTCTGGCTAAGTGTCTACGAGACGCTGCCAGAGTGCCCTGGGGACAGGGGCATTCCTGGAAATATAGCCAGCTGGAATCTGTCGTGGCAACGCCAGGCTGGACAGAAAAACCAGCGAGCTATAAGTGGCGCCCAACATCTGGTCTTGAGAAGAACTCAAGCCCTAGAAGAGTGTCCCTGTCCACCCTGTGGTCAGAGGTTCACCCGTTGGACTGCTGCTCCCCAGAAGTGCTGAGTTCTATTAGCACTTTCAGAAGGGGGTCTGAACACCTTCTCCAACACTAAAGAAGAAGGCTCAGACCAGCTGAAGGTTCTGCTTTGGACTGCAGTCACCGAGGAAACCAGAAAAAAGCAAGGGATCAGTAACGGGTCCATTCAGGTAGTATTTCTGTTGGGTTTCACTACGGGATGGTCCAGGCAGGGAGAATTATTCAGGATGGGTATGAAGTTATCACGTCCTGAGCGTGAGGTTTATGACCAACTTAAAAGCCTCTTAAAATCTGCTAACAGAGCTTTCAGTAAAAAGCTCTTGAAGCGCTTTACTAAGTTGGTTTTTCTCTATCACCCCTCTGTTTCTCCCTCTTTCATAAAATCCCTTGATTTCTAGGATCGGGTCGGGGAAAGACTAACGCGTCTTTCAAAAACAGGAGATAATTCATTACGACTATATTTTCCCTTGCTCATTTTAATTTGTGAAGTTTTAGAAGAGAAGGAGAAAAGTTCGGAACGCGCGTGCGTCCCCACCCCGCCCCCCTCCACCCCACCATCCTCCCATCCCCTTGTAAACTCACAGCGCGGTGATGACGAGAACAGCGACAGTAATCTCCAAGAACCCCCCCAAGCCCCCCGGTCCTCCCCTGAGCTTCACCAACCCGCTGCCGAGTCCTTCCCGCCCTCCCTTGGTCCCCCTCCAATTCCCAAAACTCTCACAATTTAAACCCCCCTTGGACACAAAGAAACAATGAGGCAAAACGGCGCCAGCCATGCGGCCGCTGAAGCTGGACCCAGCCCGCAAGGTTCAGGCGGGGCCGAGTGGCCAGGCAACCCTGCCCCTGGCGCCTCCCTCAGCCCTCCCTCAGAGCCAGATCATTCGCAGTTCGTTACCGTTCCTCCTCCTACAGAGGCGGAGCTTCCACCAATGGCGCCGGTGCTGCAAACACCCACTGCTGCGAAACCACCCCCTGCAGCCGCGGCGGGGGTGGCCCCACGCTGGCCACTCTCGCTCGCAGCCATGGGACTGCAGGCCGTGCCCCTGCCGTCCGTGTGGCCCTGGCTAATGCCGTCCCCGGCCCCTGTACTGGCCCCGGCGGGAGAGCCCGCCGCAGCCACGCCGCCCCCATCGGTCGCTTGGCCCAGGCTTGGAGCGGCGCCGCCAGAGGGGGCGGCGCCGCCACCTGAACTAGCTTCGCCGGCAGCACCCCCCACTGCTCTTCCAATCCCAGTATTGCAGGGGCCGTCCTTTCCAGCCATGGCGCCGCCCCCGCCTGCCGTTTGGCCCCGGCTTGGGTCCCTGCCACACGCCGGGGCGGCCCCTGTCCCGGCCCCGCCGGCGGCACCCACGCCCAGCCATCCCTACGGCGCAGCCGCGCCCGAACCACCACTGCTGCCGCTGCCAGCGCTGCCACCACCGCCACCGCCTCCGCCGCTTTTCCCGCTGCACAAACCAGCGCCGCCCCTGCCAGGGGAGTGGCTGCCGCGCATCTCCCAGCCTCAGCAATGCCTTGTGGCATGAGCACGCCCCAATCCTCTGCCGGCCTAGCGCCGGAGGGGGGGGAAATGCTGTCGCAAAACCCAGGAGCACCCAAGGTTCTAAGTGCCACAGCCCACACCACAAACCCCTTAACTGCCCAGCCTCAGATGCAGCAACTGGCCAAGGAAGCAACACCCCCCTTATTCCATCAAAACGAACTGTACCAAGACACCACTGTCACCAGAGCTGTTAAGCCCCCACTTCCTCCTGGAAGTCACTCCACATGCCACCAAGAAACCTGTCAGCAAATCACAAATACCGAGATCTTTGCAGCCCCAGTTCAATACACTCCCCAAGGAGAAAACGCTGCATGGCAGCCAATGGGCTTTCAAAATCTCAAAGAGATATGTAAAATTGCAAAAGAGTTCGTCTGGGAATCGTCATATTTTAAAAGCATCTTAACCCTGACTTTCGAAACTCAAACCCTAGTACCATATGATATAAAAACATTGATGTCTGGTATATTAAATGAAACTCAATTCTGGCTCTGGGAAAGAACATGGCAGGAACAATTAAAAGAACTTTTACCTATTTACAAGGCAAACGACCAAACAGCTACTTTAACCCTAGATCACCTTTGTGGCCAAGGAGACATGAGCAAGCCTCGAGACCAAGCCACTCACTTGCCACCAGCAGTTCTAGTTGATATTAAAAACGCAGCAAAAAGAGCTTTATTGTGCCTGCCTTCCTCTACTGCCCTTGCAGATGGTTATTCTGCAATCAAGCAAAGTCTGGATGAGAGCTTTGTGGACTTGGTAGAAAGATTAAGAGGAGCAGTAATGAAACAAATAGAAAATCCACAGTTGCAAAAAGAGTTAATAAGATCACTAGCTAAAGAAAACGCAAACATAGAATGTAAAAGAGTCCTCAAAACCTTGCCACGAAATCCAAAGCCAACAATTGCTCAAATGCTAGAGCTTTGTGCTGACATAATGCCTGAACAAACAGACTTTTCCCCCCAACAACCTCCATTTAAGGGAGCACCCAAGAAAACCGTAGGTGCCGCTGTGACAGCAGACAATAATAAAGACACCCGCAATGTCGGCGAGAGGAGCAAGACGACGAGCCAATATGGTTCATAAATCAAGCTCGTTTATTGTCAGACAGTGCACATACTTATACTACCTTACGTGCTCAAGATATTATTTACTTACAGAAGTTTCACACGGGATTTTTCTCTAATCTAATTAAAACACAGACTGGTCTCAGAAGGCAATAACATCAACAATTTCTTCTGCCAAGCTAATCTCCAGACACCTGCACTTTGTTTACAGCTCTCATGTCTCCCTTTCCACAGTTGTCTTGAGAACAGCCTTGAGCAGAGGCCTAACACTTATCTATGGAGTCTGGATTGCTCACTTATGTCTGTGCAGCCAGAAATGGCCATTTCCCAACATATCCCCCTTTTTTTTCTTTGAGCAATCCAGACCATGTTTACATTTTTCTATTATTTATCAAATACTTAACATTATAAGCTAATTGACACTTGAACTTAACAGAAATGAAACTCAACAGCACTTAACTTTAACAGTCCTTAAAACTTACCTATAATCACTTAAACTTAACTTCACTTAAACTTAACACTTATATTTAGCAGAACTTAAATTTAACAGAACCTAACCTTAATAGAGCTTAACAGAACTTAAAATCAATAAACTTTAACCTAACATCACTTAAATTTAGCAACACTTAAACTTAACTGAACTTATGGCACTTTTATGATTGTAATAACTATTAAAACTATCAATCTTATCCTTATAAATTTCATTTATCATCTATTTTAAAACTTATATCAGTCAATCAATTTCTTAAAGGCAATGTTACTCTTATTATCTACTTCAGTCTTTTCCCAGTTAAACTGGGTCTTCTTTGCACAAACCCTCTAGCGACCCATGGCCCTGATCATGGAGCCATTCTTCAACAATTCCCCCTTGTTCCTCTTTGGCAAGCAAAACACTGTGGGTCACTTTGGTTACTTGTTTCATTAAACAGCTATACACAATCTTAACAATTATTATAAACACAATAATAACAACACACAATCGAAGGCCTTCAAATAACAAGGTTTGGATCCAACCTGTGATGCCCAATGAGGACAACCATTTAGCTATTCCTAAGTCATTGCTCACCATCCAGGGTCTGCAACAGCTGCCTTGTTTCAGTGAAGACATGGAAAGCCCTTCCGGATAGGGTCTCCAAGTCCACCCCAAAAAAGGATCCAGCTGATATAAATTCCAATTATTAAGTCAAACCCGACTTAAATACGATTTGGATGCAGAAACACCTGGGTCCGCTGGTAGATGTCCGACCAGGGAGAGTCAGGGCTTGGCCAGGGCCAGGACTCCAACTGGAGGGATTTCCCTAACACAGATCTTATGAGAAAACTGTTAGAAACAACAACTAAGAAGGTTACTTAAATCTGAGCAAATAACAGAGACAGTTACACAAACATAACACAGGTTGTGCAGACTGTAAAATAACAGACTTTGCCAAACACTTTTGACTAAAAAGACCATGGTACCATGAACATGATAATTAAAAGATTGCATATGCATGAGTTTACGTACGTAATCTTAACAGAACCTAATCCTTGCTATAATACACATAGCTATGTATAGTTGTAGTTAACTCTTATAAAATCTAGTTGTAATACTTAACTGTAACAGAACTTAACAAACCTAATAGCATTTAAACTTTAACAATATATTTATAAGTACTAATACACCAGGGGTGATCGCTTGGGATATGTTTGAAAACAGTGTTGCAAACTGCAAGCACACAGATCCATCTTTTCTTTGCTCCATCTTCTCCGAGATCACTGTACTTCTAAGTTCAGCTGTAGGTATAAAACTCAAACACTCATTGAACCAAAGTAAAACAGGAAAAACAGTAAGAACAGATTACAATTCCAGTCATTCATTTCTATCTAGCAAGACAATTCCCATCATTAATTAACAAACAATACAAAGGTATACATTTCCTGACAAATTCTGCTACTAAGGCTTACCACTCTAAAACATGCAGGATTTTGCAGAATGAAAAAAATCAAAACAGAAATATTTGAAATCTTATTCTAATACTATCACTATAAGAAACAAACTGCTCAGTTTTGCTCCAACAAGCAATCTTCTTGTCTTTTTTTTTTTTTTTTTTTTTTTTTTTTTTTTTTTTTTTTTTTGATACACTACTTAACTTTCAAGAGTCTTTCAAGGAAAATCTAACTTAAACATTTCTTAATATGTAGTCTACAAGTTTGCACATGTTATTTATTCAAATGTTTCTTCTAGCTTATTAATCAGTTTACATTTCGCCCAAACTTCCTTATTCTGCTCGGCCCTGGCTGCGCTTTGGCACCGGCCTGTTAGGTGTACAATTCTGCTGCGTCCCCTCTGGATCAGTTCTGCCACGTTTTCAATCCTCTGTTTTTGCTGAATTGTTGCTGTGGGCTGGATGCTTGTAAACAGTCACTCCAGCACTCTCATTCTCTCCGTCCTCCCTTTCTCCCCCTTTTTCTTTTTGCACTGACTAAGTGCAAGTCCTGTAGCAACCTAGATTTCCCAGATTTCTTCTTGTTAACACAATTTCCACCAGTAAAGTTAGCAGCAAGTATACGAGACAATATGAACAGTCTTTGATACTTGCAGAAAAACGACCTATTAAAAGTGCACCCAGGGGTTGACTCAGGAGCACCAGCGGTCGAGGGCGCAGGCGCAGGGAGTGCTGGGCCGGTACTGTTGGAGCACGGCGGGCGGCCGCGCTCTCCTTCCCGTTTTCCGGTGCCAGCAAGCGAGCTGCGCGCGGTCCCTGTGGCTAGGGAAAACTGTTGTTACTCAGTCGATGCTGGGAAAAGAGGTTCCTTGCTGCCCGCCCGGCGCACAGAAAAACCGTGGCTGTTGCCGCGCCGTGTCACCACCGCTGCCGGCTGCACAGCCTCCCACCCCCGGCGCACTGAGATGCCGCCGGAGCCGAGGGCAGGAGCCGAGGGCAGGGGTCGCCGGGCAGGAGCCGCCGCTTACTGCAGCGGCCGCGGGGAGAAATCCGAAACCGCTGCGGGGGGGGGGAGGGCGGGGGGACACCTTTCCCTGGAACTCTGGAAGCAGTGTTCTAGGAGATGCATCTGCAGCTAAAGAAGAAAAAGGAGAGGTCCGGAAAGTTCTCAACGACTTTGAGGAGCAGTAACTTCCTCGGATTCAGATAGAGATGAATAAACAGAAAAGCGAGAAGGATTCAGTCAGCCATGATGGTCAGGAGCTGGAGGCTCTGTTCTCTGATGTCCAGCCACTGTTCCCAGGCAGCAATTTGCTCCTTCTGGCCATCTCCCCCCAATTCTGGGGGATGTGGCATGGGGGGGGGGGCGCCGTTGGAGGCTCGCGGGTCGAGCTCTCTAACCTTTTAAACATGTAGAAATTTTTCCAGTACATCCCTTTCATCACTTTTCTGTCCCTTTTTCCCTGACGGATTGTAGAAGCGAGTCCGATTGCAAAGCTGTTTTCACAGTCTCGGGGGCGGCTGTCCGGTTATCACTGAACATGTCTCACAGCGCCCTTTTTAATTGTCTTTCAGCCGGGTATTTGAAAGGCCACTCTCGCTCTCAGGGTTAATCTACAGTCTCAAGTCCATTTTAGGAGATTCCGCATAGCGGGATTATCACAGTTCAATTCTCTCACAGAGATGATAAGTTAGAAGAGGTCCTGGACTGTCAGCTGTCCTTCATCTATCTCCATCCCTTCCGTCCTCTTCCCCAGACCTGAAGCACCGAGGTTCTCTGCCTAGGCGCGACCCTCCCGCCTCTGTGCTAAGGGCCTGCGTCTGGCAGGGGCTATCATTTCACCTCTTTTGTCTCCCATGGCGGTGACTATTTCTGCTATAAATGCCTGCATTCCCACCGGCACTCGGCTCATCTTTTCTAACATGACCTGAATGGAGGTGTCTGCGGGCAGCGTCTGCTGATTACAATTTCCTAAAACACACTGGCGTAACAGTGCCCCTCGCCTCCACTGCGGCACCCCAGCTGTGATAGCCGCGGATACCCTGTCATCCTGCAGGGACTCAAAGAGCACTGGAAACGCCGCTTCTCCTCGGCTTAATGTTCTAACGTCCTGAGCCAGTTTTTCATCGCCCTCTTCCAAAGCTTTCTGTTCTACCTTCGCCCAGCTAATTCTGCGTCTCCCTTCCCCCGCGCGAAACGGAGCAGCGCCCCCGCCTCCACCTCCACCCAGCGAGGGGGGGGGCGCAAGCGGCAAGGGGGGGGGCGCAAGCGGCTGCTGGCGTGCGGGCGGCTGCTCCCGCCGAGAAGGGACACCGCTTTCTGGCCCCGTGCGAAAAGGCATAAAATCACCCGGGGTGGGGGGCAAAGCCGGCTGATCGTCCCCCTGTGGTGGTTCGGACGGCGCACAAGGAAGGGGAAGACACCCCTCCTCCGGCTGCGGCGGCGCGGACGCCGCGGCGGCCGCTAGCTCCGTGCGCGCCACGGCGGCCGCTTGCTCCGCGGAAGGAGCGGCCGCCTCCGGGGCCGCGCCGCGATCAGGCGGCGACCCTTGCACCCCCAGAACCACACACTTCCCTACGGCCGGCAAGCTAGGTGTTTCGTTCCCAATGCCGAGCATTCCCGGGATAGGGTGCTCGCCTCCCGGGGTCCCCCCGCTCCCTTCAGCGACCCCTTCTAACTTCTCCATGGCTACGGCAGCAACTTTTTTCTCAGTCTGGTACCTCTGCAAACAGGTCGTTACCTCCCTCCAGGGCTTCCCAAGTTTCGCGCATGCTTTATTGCTGTCTAGAATTCCCTCAAACAACTGATCCCCATATTTCCGCCATTCAGGCAGGTCAAAGATAGTATTAGGGTCCTTGAAGCAACCCTTTTCTACACCTAACGTAACTAAGCCTGTCACCTGTTTTAAGGTGTCTTTGCTAACTCCCCGCTTTTCTAAAAAGCGTGTTAATAAGTCTACGGCTACCTGCGAATCCATTTCCGTCCAGCTGGTTAATCTCTCCAGGCTGATCGCAGAGGCCTCCACGTCCCACCGCACTGGCCCCTCCGCGTCTTTCCGCGCCGCGTCTATGCGCCGAGCGATCGCCCCGCAGCCTTTCCGAGTTATAGCCGTTCTCGGGCGGCGGACCCCTCTCCGAGGTCCAAGCGTTCGGATCCCCCCTTCGCCGCGCAAAGGGTATAGATCTTCGCTCCCCGGTCGCTGCTACCGGTGCTTTCCCGATCCCGCCGGTCAGGTCCCGCGCGTCCATCACGTCGGGGTCACCATTTGTCGGCGAGAGGAGCAAGACGACGAGCCAATATGGTTCATAAATCAAGCTCGTTTATTGTCAGACAGTGCACATACTTATACTACCTTACGTGCTCAAGATATTATTTACTTACAGAAGTTTCACACGGGATTTTTCTCTAATCTAAGTAAAACACAGACTGGTCTCAGAAGGCAATAACATCAACAATTTCTTCTGCCAAGCTAATCTCCAGACACCTGCACTTTGTTTACAGCTCTCATGTCTCCCTTTCCACAGTTGTCTTGAGAACAGCCTTGAGCAGAGGCCTAACACTTATCTATGGAGTCTGGATTGCTCACTTATGTCTGTGCAGCCAGAAATGGCCATTTCCCAACACCGCAAATGTTTCAATTGTGGGTCTCCTCACCATTTTGCAAAGAACTGTCCCAAACCCCGAAAAATTAACAACCCTTCCAAGCAGTTTACAGGTCCAGAAACTCCTCAGCAACCGGGAAACTGGACAACGAGTGTGGGGCAGCACCACGCGCTGAAACAAAACTAAAGGCTGCAACACCGATCCCTGCCATCATGTCCCCAGCAAAACCACCAGCACCTGCGAACACCTGGGCCCCGCGTCTGAACGTGGTGAGTGCCACTGCCAACAATTTCACCAAACCCACATTCCATCATATCACAGTTTCAGTTTCAGGAAACATCGACTCTCGAACTGACATTCTAGTGGTGGGAAACTCGTTGAGACGACCACCAGAACTGTTTGTGTTACCTGAAATCCACACTGTGTCCCCTGGAATGAATTTCAAGATCACAGTCACTTGCACAAACACCCCCTGGTTTCTTCCACAATGGACTTGGGTAGCACAGGCCATAGTGCTACCTAGAGACTTTCCCCCGACTACATCGAACCCCATGCACTTACTGGGCAGAGGTTGTTGGAGAAGACAAGCCAACTCTTAGCTGTAAATTGACCAATGGGAAAGCCACAACTTATCTAGATGGGATGATAGACACAGGAGCGGATGTTACTATCATCTCCAAGGCAGATTGGCCAATGCAGTGGGCTCTGAGACCTTCTGTGGGGACAGTTTCTGGTATTGGGGGAACCTCTCCTTCCATGAGGAGCATGAATTCAATCTCCATAGAGGGACCTGATGGTCACATAGCCTCCGTCAAGCCCTTTGCGGTACCATCAGGCTTCACCCTATGGGGCAGGGATCTCCTCTCACAGTGGGGAACTCGGATAGAAATACCTCCTCCTGCCACAAATTTTTAATTGAGGCCACTGAGAGGCGTTCCACCCCAGCCCTGACTTGGAAAACTGATAAACCCATCAGGGTGGAACAGTGGCCCCTCTCCAAGGAAAAATTAAGCGCCCTCGAATCTTTGGTAGAAGAACAGCTTACCAAAGGCAACATTGTTCCAACAGACAGCCTTTGGAACTCCCCTGTCTTTGTGATACGAAAACCCGGAAAAGACAAGTGGAGGCTTCTCCACGATTTGTGAGAGATCAATAAAGTGATAGAAGAAATGGGTCCATTGCAGCCAGGTCTACCATCGCCCTCTATGCTCCCCTGAGAGTGGCCTTTGGTAGTCATTGACATCAAGGACTGCTTTTTCAGTATTCCGCTTAACCCTCGCGATGCTCCTTGCTTTGCTTTCTCAGTCCCTTCAGTCAACCGGGAAGCCCCAATGAAGCGGTATCACTGGAAAAAACTACCAATGGGTATGGTGAACGCCCCTGTTCTCTGCCAGTGGTACGTCTCCAAAATCCTATCACCTGTTCGAAAAGCCTTCCCCAAAGCAATCATTCTTCACTACATGGATGACATATTAGTTTGTGCCCCTCAAAAAGACTATCTAGACACCACCCTGAAAGAGACTGTGAAAGCCATCAAGAGTGCAGGCATGGAAATTCAATCTGAAAAGATTCAACACACCTGCCCTTGGTTGTACCTCGGCATTCGCATCGGCGAAAGAACCATCGCACCCCAGCAACTCATCATCCAGGATGACCCTAAGACCCTACGGGACCTTCACCAACTCTATGGGTCCATCAACTGGGTTCGTCCTCTGCTGGGTCTGACGACAGAGGACCTCGCCCCCTTGTCCCAGCTTCTGAAAGGAGGCAAAGGTCTGGACTCGCCAATTTCCATCACTCCAGAAGCCAAGGACGCTATTGGTAAGGTGCAACAAGCGCTCTCTTCCAAGCAAGCGCATCAGACAGCTCCAGAACTGCCTTTCAGGTTTATCATACTAGGAAAGGTACCACACCTACATGGACTGATATTTCAATGGGACGAGAAGTTGAAAGACTCACTTCTCATCATAGAGTGGGTTTTTCTTCCACACCAGCCTTCCAAAAGTATTACAACACCACAAGAACTGGTTGCTCAATTGATCAAAAGAGCCCGAAAAAGACTCCACACCCTGGCAGGGTGTGATTTTTCATGGATTTATGTTCCTTGGCTGTCCTGGGTTGACTGTATGATGCTTGTATCCCCAATCGTCTGTCCTGCTTATGCCAGGTATTAAGTTCTGTAGCTTTAAGTTAGGCCCAGAGAGAGAGAGAGTGAAGAGGGTGAAGGGGGGAGAGAAAACGCACACAGTTTGTCTACAGGAGTTACACCTTACTCCCCCGGAAATTCCTTCAGAGACTGCGCTCGAAGCGGAGACAGAAAAATAGAGATAAGCTCTCTGTGTGCTCTTGGAGTTCGCAGCTGGGTGCTCTCTGAAATCTCTCGGCTTTTGCAGAGAGAGAGAGACTTTATTTCTTTTACTGGTTTATTTCTTCTGGGACTGGTCAGCATCTCTGTGGCCCAAGACATCAGGACAATCCCCCGGGGGCCCCCCGACTCTGCAGCCGGGCCTGGCCATCGGCCCCAGCCTCTGGAGGGACTGAGGCTGATACAGCCGCACCCACAGGAGGACTCTCTGGATCCACCATCTCTTCAGAGAAAGGAGAGGTTTCATTCTTTTATATCATTCAATTTTTGTTCCCAAACTTGTGAATATTCTGCTTATTAAATAAATAGTTTTTTCCACTTTTTCTCTCAGGAAATCTTTTCCCGAACCGGTTTGGGGGAGGAGTGGCTGAAATTGGCTTGTCTAGAGGAGACCCCCTTGGAGGTCTCCTCCTAACATTTGCCCTAAACTAGGACAAATATTTTGGCGCCCAACGCGTGGCTCGAGAAAGTGGAAAAAGCTTGTACTGATTGCATTTTGGTGGTGCTGACTCTGTATTGGGATAAAGCAGTCAGTAGCCATGTTGCCTGGGTTCATAGTGTCTCTCTGCGTGGGGGTAGCCATGTCTCTCTCGTCCCTAGGCTTGTTTGAGGTGTTTATCGCTTACTGGTCCCTAGGTTTGTTTTCCTATCCACAGATAGCTCCAGTATTGTCCTTGGCACGGAGTTTTTACAGTAGAGGGGCACGGATTAAAATTGTTATTTTGCTGGGCATGGTGATAATGATTTATAGAGAGGTAGCAAAGGTACTGGGGATTGTTCAAAATATGTATGGTTTGTTGTTTCTCCATCCTGCCCTGCGTCCTAGTTTCAGTAGCATGTTTTGGGGGTTCGTTAGTAATGGCACCCAGTTTGTTGGAGGAGGGGGGGGTGAGGCCTCCCAGCCTTTTCTTCCCTTCTTCTCCTTTCAGTCTCTTACATCATTTTTTGAGAATGTTCAGTTTTCCCTGGATGCCAAAGATACCACCCTTCTGATATTTCAGATATTTCAGCTGGTGGGTTTCCTCTATACGGCTTACAACTTTTCAAGAATCAGGGCTGATATGTCCAGAGGGACTGAGGAGACACCCGACCCAGTAATGGGCCCAGTTGTGGAAAATCCTGAGTGGTGTGGGGAATGGGAGGATATGGGCCAGATCTTGAAGGAATTCTCAGAACCCATAGCTTGGGACTTTCCACGTGACCAAATACAGAATCCAGCTGAGGTGGCAAAATATCTGAAAGAGAAGTGTAATGATGGTTCTAAGGAGGAAAGGATCATTGCAATAAGCTGGGCCCTGGCATATGCTTATCACACGCTGCTAGATACTGTAGGGCAGCAGATAGAGGCAGGGGGGCAGGAAGATGAATCAGTAGCCACCCCAGTCACTCAGGCTGCGGTGGCTACCCCAGGCTGCCACCAGTCACTCAGGCTGCGGTAGTCACCCCAGCCACTCAGGCTGCGGTGGCCAGCCACTCGGGCTGCGGTGGCTACCCCAGTCACTCAGGCTGCAGTAAATACGCCAGTCACTCAGGCTGCAATAAATACCCCAGTCACTCAGGCTGCAGTAGATACCTCAGTTGCTCAGGCTGCAGTAAATACCCCAGTCACTCAGGCTGCAGTAGATACCTCAGTTGCTCAGGCTGCAGTAAATACCCCAGTCACTCAGGCTGCAGTAGTCACCCCGGTCACTCAGTCTGCAGTAGATACCCCAGTCACTCAGGCTGCAGTAAATACCCCAGTCACTCAGGCTGCAGTAGATACCTCAGTCGCTCAGGCTGCAGCTAGACCAGCCAGTGAGCCCAGGCCAGTAGCTAAAACAGACAGTGAGCCTAAGCCACTGGCAGTCGCTGCTGCGGGACAGAAGCGCAAAACCAAAACTGATCGACCAGTGGATGATGATGATGATGATGGCGATGGCGGGGGAGGACCCTCAGGGGCAGCAACTGACTCAAGAGCAGAAGACACTATTGAGTCTTTTTCCCTGAAGGATCTTCGTGGCCTAAGAAAGGATTACACTCGACGACCTGATGAATCTATAATTAGTTGGTTAGTCCGTCTTTGGGATGCCGCAGGCGATGTTACAATTCTAGACGGTACTGAAGCGAGGCATTTAGGACACCTGTCACATGAACCGGCTATTGACCAGGAAACAGTAAAGGGGGCTCACCCTAAGAGTCTCTGGTCACGAGTCTTGGGAGCTGTGGCACGCAGATATCTGTGTACAGACGATCTCTATATGCAGCAGACTCAGTGGAAGACAATAGAACAAGGGATCCAACGCTTGAGAGAAATGGCCGTGGCAGAGATTGTTTTCTCAGAGGATCCAAATACACCTAGGAATCCAGACTTGGTAATATGTACACCCATAATGTGGCGAAGACTTATACGACTTGGGCCAGAAGAACATTCTAAGACTCTAACAATAATGAAGCGGGATGAGGGAAATGAGACTGTGCTTGATATGGCGAGGAAACTCCGAGCGTATGCAGATGCCGTGCATGGCCCAACACATGCAAGAATTGCAGCTGTGGAAGAACGTCTACAGAAAATGGAAGATAAGATGGAAGAGAATCACAAGACACTGAGAAAGGACCTTCTCCAAATTTCAGCAGTACAGTTCAGAGGTCCTGTTACCAAACGTAGACGTCCCCCAGACAAGGAGAGAAGGTACCCCTCACGACGTGATCTGTGGTTTTTCCTATATGATTGTGGGGAAAACATGAGAAGGTGGGATGGAAAACCCACTCCTGCTCTGGCACAACGAGTACGTGAACTGAAGGAGGCTAAGACTCAGAAAGGAAGTTCTACCAGAAAGGAAGCCGCTCCAGTTGCCCACAGCCGATCTGCCAGATATGATGATGATGATGATGACGACATGTTCTATCCCCTTGAAGGAACCTCCAAGATGTACACCCAGGGAAAGAAGGATAACCAGGCTTAGAGAGGCCCTGCCTCCAGCCAGGTGGAGGCTAGGGAAAACCGTGTTTTTTGGACTGTGTGGATTCGTTGGCCTGGCACATCAGAACCACAAAAATATGAGGCTTTGGTTGACACTGGTGCACAGTGCACATTAATCCCATCAAGACATGTGGGGGCAGAATCTGTCTCTATCGCTGGCGTGACTGGGGGATCACAGGATTTGACTTTGGTGGAAGCTGAGGTGAGCCTGACTGGAAATGAGTGGAAGAAACATTCTATTGTGACTGGCCCAGAGGCCCCATGCATTTTGGGCATAGATTTCCTCCAAAATGGCTATTTCAAAGACCCAAAAGGACTCAGGTGGGCTTTTGGGATAGCTGCTGTGGAGACAGAGGGCATTGAGCAATTGAATACCTTGCCTGGACTATCAGAGAACCCATCTGCAGTTGGGCTGCTGAAGGGAGAAGAACAACATGTGCCGATTGCCACTTCAACAGTGCATCGCCGACAGTACAGAACAACTCGAGATGCTGTGATTCCCATCCACAAGCTGATTCGTGAGCTGGAGAGCCAAGGGGTGGTCAGCAAAACCCACTCACCCTTCAACAGCCCCATCTGGCCTGTGCGCAAGTCTGAAGGGGAATGGAGATTGACTGTGGACTATCGTGCTTTGAATGAAGTGACTCCACCATTGAGTGCTGCCGTGCCAGACATGCTGGAGCTCCAGTACGAGCTGGAGTCCAAGGCAGCAAAGTGGTATGCCACTGTTGACATTGCAAATGCATTTTTCTCCATCCCTTTGGCAGCAGAATGCAGGCCCCAGTTTGCCTTCACCTGGAGGGGTGTGCAGTACACATGGAATCGGCTGCCCCAGGGGTGGAAGCACAGCCCCACGATCTGCCATGGACTGATCCAGGCTGCACTGGAAAAGGGTGAGGCTCCAGAGCATCTCCAATACATCGATGACATCATTGTGTGGGGGAACACGGCAGCAGAAGTGTTTGAGAAAGGGAAAAAATTATCCAGATTCTCCTAAAGGCCGGTTTTGCCATCAAGAAGAGCAAAGTTAAGGGACCTGCTCGAGAGATCCAGTTCCTAGGGATAAAATGGGAAGATGGACGGCGTCAGATTCCCACTGAGGTTATCAACAAGATTACAGCAATGTCTCCACCAACCAGCAAGAAGGAAACACAAGCTTTCCTAGGCGCCATAGGCTTTTGGAGAATGCATATTCCCGAGTACAGCCAGATTGTGAGCCCTCTTTATCTGGTTACCCGCAAGAAGAACACTTTCCAGTGGGGCCCTGAACAGCAGCAAGCCTTCACCCAGATCAAAAAGGAAATTGCTCATGCGGTAGCGCTTGGCCCAGTCAGGACAGGACCAGATGTGAAAAATGTGCTCTACTCTGCAGCCGGGAGCCATGGTCTGTCATGGAGCCTTTGGCAGAAGGTGCCTGGGGAGGCTCGGGGTCGACCACTGGGATTCTGGAGTCGAGGTTATAGAGGATCCGAAGCCAACTACACCCCCACAGAGAAGGAAATCTTGGCTGCCTATGAAGGAGTTCAAGCCGCCTCGGAGGTAATTGGCACGGAAGCACAACTCCTCCTGGCACCACGACTACCGGTGCTGGGGTGGATGTTCAAAGCAAAGGTTCCCTCTACCCACCACGCCACCAGTGCTACATGGAGCAAGTGGATTGCTCTCATAAC
Source organism: Eopsaltria australis (assembly GCA_034509425.1). Taxonomy (NCBI): domain Eukaryota; kingdom Metazoa; phylum Chordata; class Aves; order Passeriformes; family Petroicidae; genus Eopsaltria; species Eopsaltria australis. The sequence continues at coordinate 132,963 of JAVTVJ010000721.1, forward strand.
ACAACGCGCCCGCATTGGAAAATTGAATCGCCCTGGGATTTTGGAGATAATTACAAATTGGCCTGAAGGCGAAAACTTTGGTCTCACTGATGAAGAAGAACAAGAGCAAGTGACACGGGCTGAGGAAGCTCCACCCTACAATCAACTGCCAGCAGAAGAAGCATGCTGCGCTCTTTTTACGGATGGTTCTTGCCGTATCGTAGGAATGAACCGAAAATGGAAAGCAGCTGTGTGGAGCCCTACACGACAGGTTGCAGAAGCTACAGAAGGAGACGGTGGATCAAGTCAACTCGCTGAGCTCAAAGCCGTTCAACTGGCCCTGGACATCGCTGAAAGAGAGAAGTGGCCAAAACTCTATCTTTACACTGATTCATGGATGGTAGCCAATGCTCTGTGGGGATGGCTGGAGAAGTGGAAGAAGGCCAATTGGCAACGTAGGGGAAAACCAATCTGGGCTGCTGAAGAATGGAAAGACATTGCTGCCCGAGTAGAAAAGCTACCTGTGAAAGTCCGCCATGTAGATGCCCATATCCCTAAAAATCGGGCTAACGAAGAACACCAGAACAACAAGCAGGTAGATCAGGCTGCAAAGATAGAAGTGTCAAAGATAGACTTAGATTGGCAACACAAGGGAGAGTTGTTCCTAGCCCGATGGGCCCATGATGCCTCAGGTCATCAAGGTAGAGATGCTACCTATAAATGGGCACGAGACCGAGGGGTGGACCTAACCATGGACAGTATCTCCCAGGTGATCCATGATTGTGAGACGTGTGCTGCAATTAAGCAGGCAAAGCGAGTGAGACCCCTATGGTATGGTGGACGGTGGTCCAAATACAAGTATGGAGAGGCTTGGCAGATTGATTACATCACACTGCCCCAAACCCGCCAAGGCAAGCGCTATGTTCTCACAATGGTGGAAGCCACCACAGGATGGCTGGAGACCTACCCTGTGCCTCATGCCACTGCCCGGAACACCATCCTGGGCCTCGAAAAACAGGTTCTTTGGAGACATGGTACCCCAGAGAGAATTGAGTCAGACAATGGGACTCATTTCAAGAACAGCCTTATAAACACCTGGGCTAGGGAACATGGCATCGAGTGGGTGTACCATATCCCCTACCACGCACCAGCTTCAGGCAAAGTGGAGAGGTGCAATGGACTGTTAAAAACCACTTTGAAAGCATTGGGTGGGGGATCTTTCAAAAATTGGGAACAGCATTTAGCAAAGGCCACCTGGTTAGTTAACACTCGAGGCTCTACCAATCGAGCAGGGCCTGCCCAATCCGAATCCCTGCACACAGTAGATGGAGACAAGGTCCCAGTGGTTCATGTTAGAGGTCTGTTAGGGAAGACTGTTTGGGTCAATTCTGCCTCCAATACAGACAAACCCATCCGTGGGGTTGTCTTTGCTCAGGGACCAGGTTACACATGGTGGATAATGCAGAAAGATGGAACAACACGATGTGTACCCCAGGAAGATCTGATTATTGGGTGAGAACCATGTTTAAATATCACTATTTGCTGGATTTTACTGCCATTTTATATATATATAGCTATATACTGTATATATACTGTATATATGTGTACCTATATATGTGTATAATGTATGCGTGTTTAGAATCAGAATATATTAGTTTTGGTAGTGAGTTGACGATATGGGGATAAGGGGTGGAATGTCCTGGGTTGACTGTATGATGCTTGTATCCCCAATCGTCTGTCCTGCTTATGCCAGGTATTAAGTTCTGTAGCTTTAAGTTAGGCCCAGAGAGAGAGAGAGTGAAGAGGGTGAAGGGGGGAGAGAAAACGCACACAGTTTGTCTACAGGAGTTACACCTTACTCCCCCGGAAATTCCTTCAGAGACTGCGCTCGAAGCGGAGACAGAAAAATAGAGATAAGCTCTCTGTGTGCTCTTGGAGTTCGCAGCTGGGTGCTCTCTGAAATCTCTCGGCTTTTGCAGAGAGAGAGAGACTTTATTTCTTTTACTGGTTTATTTCTTCTGGGACTGGTCAGCATCTCTGTGGTCCAAGACATCAGGACAATCCCCCGGGGGCCCCCCGACTCTGCAGCCGGGCCTGGCCATCGGCCCCAGCCTCTGGAGGGACTGAGGCTGATACAGCCGCACCCACAGGAGGACTCTCTGGATCCACCATCTCTTCAGAGAAAGGAGAGGTTTCATTCTTTTATATCATTCAATTTTTGTTCCCAAACTTGTGAATATTCTGCTTATTAAATAAATAGTTTTTTCCACTTTTTCTCTCAGGAAATCTTTTCCCGAACCAGTTTGGGGGAGGAGTGGCTGAAATTGGCTTGTCTAGAGGAGACCCCCTTGGAGGTCTCCTCCTAACATTTGCCCTAAACTAGGACAGTGAGCAATCTGAAAACTAATGTAGTGTAAACTATTAGAAAGCTAAAATCTATATGGTCTGCCTGTGCTGATTTGGTGTGTGAGCTGAGTTAGGAGGAATGACATGGACTAAATTGCTTTCTGCAGCAGAGAACAGTTATTTGTTGTAACCCTGTATTCATTTCAATAGTGGTGCCAGGTATATTGAGGCTGATCATGTCGAGGCACTCCTGGCTCTAGGAAAGAGCAGAAGGCAGAGCAGCCTCCACACAGTGCTGTATTTCTGACCAAGGAGTCCCTATATTGCCCAACTTCTTCAGTCACCATTTGTCCCTTGTACCATCCCCAAAGTGTCAGGGGTCACTATCCCACAGTGTAGTGAGGAGAACTCCCTCTCCCACCTGCCCTATCAGAAACATCTTGCTTTTCTAGGAGAAGAAAAATCAAAACGTCACAAGGCTTTCACACAGTTCGACCAGATGACCTTCAAAGGTCCCTTCCAACCCAAACCATTTTATGACTTTATGATACTGTTCTCTGGAAGGAAACAGGGCTCATATTTTCCATTGACCTGCCTGATCTTGATGGAATTTTTGCCATTAAAACTCTGCATTTTCAATGGTCTCTCAAAGGTCTTTCTGCTTCCCCTGAATCAATGACAATATCTCCTCACTCTTCAAAAACTTCAAAGAAAGCAATACCAGGCACTCCCAGGGACATCACCCTGAGCCAACATTAAAATGCTTTGAAAGTCCCACCTGTTTGAGAAACAGGAATTTTTGTAGATAGGACATATTTTATCACCTTATTATTGCTATGGTTGGTAGCAAAAATTAATTGAGCTGACACTGCTGATAGCACTGACACATGTAATGGCAGCAAATGACTGCAACTCAGTATTAACAACAGTATTGATTTTCTGCTCCCAGGAGAACCTTTGTAAACTTTCAAAACCCAGTTTTTTCCAAATAAAAGCACACAACTAAATGTCAGAGATTGTAACAAAGTTATTTTAGTAGAAGCCTGTTGGGAAATGGCCATCTCTGGCTGCACAGACATAAAGTATAAGTGAGCAATCCAGGCCCCATAGACAAGAGTTAGGCCTCTGCTCAAGGTTATTCTCAAAACAACTGTGGGAAAGGGAGACGTGAGAGCCGAAAACAAGCTGCAGGTGTCTAGAGATTAACTTGGCAGAAGAAACTGTTGATGTTGTTGCCTTCTGATACCAGTTTGTGTTTTAATTAGATTAGAGAAAGATCCCGTGTGAAACTTCTGTAAGTAAATAATATTTTGAGCACGTAAAGTAGTATAAGTATGTGCACTGTCGGACAATAAACGAGCTTGATTTATGATTCACATTGGATCTGCATCTTGCTTCTCTCGCCACCGACAAATGGTGACCCCGACGTGCGGGACCGGACCGGCGGGATTGGGGAAGCACCAGTAGCAGCGGCCAGGGAGCGAAGATCTATACCTTCTGCGCGACGAAAGGGAGATCCGATAGCTCGGGCCTCGGGAGAGAGGTCCGCCGCCCGAAACGGCTACACTCTGAGAAGCTGTGTGGCGATCGCGGACTCAGCGGGTAGACACGGCGCGGGAAGACGCGGAGGGGCCAGCGCGGAACGACGCGGAAGTCGTTGCGATCACCTAGAAGTGGTTAACCAGCTGGACGAATATGGACAAACAGGTAGCCGTAGACTTATTAACACGCTTTTTAGAAAAGCGGGGAGTCAGCAAAGATACCTTAAAGCAGGTAGCAGGATTAGTTACGTTAGGGATGGCAAAGGGTTGCTTCAGGGACCCTAATACGATTTTTGACCTGCCTGAATGGCGGAAATATGGTGATCAGTTGTTTGAGGGAATTCTAGACAGCAACAAAGTATGCGCTAAGTTAGGGAAGCCCTGGAGGGAGGTAACGACCTGTTTGCAAAGATACCAGTCAGAGAAAAAAGTTGCCGCTGTTGCCACGGCGAAACTAGAAGGGATCGCGGAAGGGAGTGGGGGGACTCCGGGAGGTGAGCGCCCTATCCCGGGAATGCTCGGCACTGGTAACAAAACACCCAGCCTGCCGGCTGTAGGGAAGTGTGTGGTTCTGGGGGTGCACGGGTCGCCGTCCGAGCACGGCGTTGCCCCGGAGGTGGCCGCTGCTTGCGCGGAGCAATCGGCCGCCCTGGCGCCCGCGCCGCCGGAGCCGGAGGAGGGGTGTCCGCCCCTCCCCTGTGCACCGTCCAAACCCCAGGAGGAAGATCAGCCAGCTTTGGCCCCCACCCCGGGTGACTGTATCCCTTCTCGCCCGATGCGAGGGAGGCTGTGTCCCTTTTCGCCAGGAGCAGCCGCCTGCGCGCCAGCCGCCTGCACTCCCCCCCCCGCTGGGTGGAGGCTGTGTCCCTTTTCGCGTGGGGGAAGGGAGACGCAGAATTAGCTGGGCAAAAGTAGAACAGAAAGCCTTGGAAGAGGGAGATGTGAAACTAGCTCAGGACGCTAGAACTTTAAGCCGAGCAGAAGTGGCATTTCCAGTGCTGTTTGAGCCCCTGCAAGAGGGAGGGCAGCAAGCGACTCACACGGCAATCGATTGGAAGTTACTCACACAGTTATGTACCACAGCTAGTGAGTCTGGGCTGCACGGGGAGCCCACCAAAATGATGTTAAATTATATTTGGGGAACTGTTATACTGTGCCCAGAGGACATCAAGGGAATTGTTAGAATGATTATGACCCAGTCACAGCAACTGCTGTGGCAAGCTCACTGGCAGCAGCTTTGTAACTAAGTCGCCAATCAACCTAGGCCTGAGGGTGACCCCCTGCGGGGAGTCATTCCTGAGCAACTTATGGGCCATGCACAGTGGTCCACCATAATTGCGCAGCTGCAGTTAGGGTCAGACATTATGCTAGAATCCATGCGAACAGCAAGGGAAGCTATTGACAAGGTACATACTGCTCCCCCCACGCCCTCCTATATGTCCATCAAGCAGGGCAAGGAGGAGACATTTGCTGCCTTTGTGGACAAGGTCTCCGCAGCTATCACAGCTTCTGGGATACCTCAGTGGATGCAGGGTGCACTGTTATGCCAGTGTGTTCTCGAAAACAGCACTCAGCAAACAAAAAACATTCTAGTTACGCTCCCTGTAGACGCCTCCATTGAGGTCATGTTAGAAAGGATGAGCCGAGTGCCGGTGGGGATGCATGCATTTATAGCTGAGGTGGTCACTGCCATGGGTGACAAAATAGGGGACAAGATAGGCCAAGCTCACACGCACGCCTTTGCTGTGCTCCAGCCACTTCGACCCCTTGGTACAGCGGGGGGGTGGGTCATGCCCAGACAGAGGGCTCCGGTGTTTCAGATGTGGAGAGGAAGGGCATGTTAGACGACAGTGTTCTCGTCCAGTCTGGTGCAACCACTGCAAGAAAAGTTCCCACTCCACGCTCGCCTGCCGACGCTCGGGAAACGGGAAGAAGAGCGCGCATGGCCACCACGCTCAGACAACAGTAGGGGCCCCAGCACTCTCTGCGCCAGCGCCAACGGCAGCGCCCTCACCTGCTGTCGTTCCAGTCAACAACCCGTTCATCCAACCAACGCCATTCGGCCAGCAAGCGGCCTTACCCCCGCCACAAGAGGGAGCCTCGGACTGGACCTGGCAACAGCAATAGGCATCACCATCACGGACCTCCGCCCTGTGAAAATCCCCTCGGGTGTTGTCGTAGTTTGAAAGCAAATCAGTGAGAGACTCAAAGTCAGAACTACAATTTAATAGGAAAAATGTAGTAATACAAAAAAAAACCAAAAAAAAACCACTGACAGAGTCAGAATACAACCTGACACCCTGTCGGTCAGGGTGTTGGTAGTAGTCCACTTAGAAGGTGGTTGCAGTCCTCTGGGAGTGATAGATGCGCTTCTGTTGAAGCAATGATCCTGAGAAAGGTGTAGTTCTCCTCTGAAGGTCCAGTGGTGGTGTAGAAGGGTCTGGTCTTCCTCTGGGAATCCCGTGGAAAAAAGCTGCCTGTGGTGCTTCAAATCTCAGTTTATATGCAGATCGGGATACATTGGTTCCTCCCCCTGGGCAGAGCATCTCACAATGGGATGATGAGCCACTATCTGCAATGTTTGGGGTGAGCGAAGTGCCCATCCGGCCCCAACGACTGGCCCGTTAGCAAACCATTCTGCGGCCATCAGGAACACTGCCACGCCTGGCCCTAACGACCAGCCCATTAGCAAACCGTCCTGCGGCCATCAGGAACACTGCCACGCCCGGCCCCCAGCATCCCACGAAGATGGTGATAGAATACATACCATTGTAACCTAAGACAGGTGTGCATGGCCCTGTGATTGTGGACCACCGACCCGTGGGTGCACTTTTAGTCGGCCGTTCTTCTGCAAGCATCAAAGGACTGTTTGTACTGCCTGGTATAATTGATTCTGACTTTACCGGTGAAATTTGTATTATGGCACAGACGCTGTTTCCTCCTTTGTACATACCCAAGGGCTCCAAAATTGCTCAACTTGTGCCCATCCCACAAATGGTTGCTACCCTGCAGAGACATACTGCACTTACCGATCGGGGGCCCCGCGGATTTGGTTCTGCCGGGGGCCTGGCAATGCTGACTGTTCCAATGACTGAACGACCAGTTGTTGATACTACCTGGTCACACAAGGGTCAAATGCTGACGCTGCCTGCGCTCCTTGATACGGGAGCGGACATTACCCTTCTTTTCTTTGAGCAATCCAGACCATGTTTACACTTTTTCTACTGCTTATCAAACACATAACACTATATGGCAATTGTACTCTTATGATTGTAATAACTACTAAAACTATCAATTTTATCTTTATGAATTTCATTTATCATCTTTTAAAACCCATGTCAGTTAATCAATTTCTTAAAGGCGATGTTACTCACTTTATCTACTTCATGCTTTCCCCCAGTTAAACTGGGTCTTCTTTGCACAAGCCCTCTAGCGACCCATGACCCTGGTCATGGAGCCATTTTTCAACAATTCCTCCTTGTTCCTCTTTTGCGAGCAAAACATTGTGGGTCACTTTGGTTACCTGTTTCATTAAACAACTATACACAATTCTAACAATCACTATAAACACAATAACAACAACACACAATCGAAGGCCTTCAAATAACAATGTTTGGATCCAACCTGTGATGCCCAATGAGGACAACCATTTAGCTATTCCTAAGTCATTGCTCACTTGCAATTGCTGGGTGAGCTGAGTCAAAGTTTTTAATTGTGCATGTATTGAATTAGAATGATCAGAGAGATTCATGCAACACATTCCCTCAAATTCTTCACACCCATGTCCTTGTGCCAACAACAAAAAGTCTATTGCGGCTCTATTTTGCAATGTGGCGTGTCTCACCAAATCCACATCAAGCAACAAATCTGAAATTGCTTTAGATGTAGCATTTGTTTTTTTGGCAAGCCAACAACCTAGTTTGTTTAATTGGGCCAAGGCCCCAGCCAAGGCCACTCCTGGAGCAAGGAAGGAGGCTGCAATAATAGCAGCAGGTGACCAAAACTCGACATTAGATTTACAATCGGCAGCAAAGCCGTGTACAAAGCGTTTCAAGCGCCTGAAATGGTGATGTCGAAGCTTATTAAGAATCATCGAGGTGTTGGGGGTCAACAATGTCAGCCTTCCAAGAGAACAGGGTCCCCCTTTGATTTTGGAGGGGATACCTGGCCAGGCTTGATCTCCACAAATGAAAAACATACCACTAGGTAATTGCAAGGGTTGATTAGTAGAGTGGGAAATGTTGGGGGAGGTATAATTGCACCATACACGAGTGTCTCTATAAACTAAAAGGCTAGAGTTCGCATTTGTCGCGGTACCATCGATCCGGGCTTGAGTGCTAGTCCAATTAAAAGTCACACAAACATCCATTCGCACAGCCCCTAATAGTTCTAGCTCTTGTGGCTCGCTTGGTGCGAGGGGCAAATAAGGTGCCCAGGTGTCCCAAGCATCTGCCGTGCTGTTGAGATTGGCGTTTCGGCACGTAGGTGTTGCAAATGGTCAGGGCCAGTAATCTGCGGGAACACCAACTAGACAGGTGGAAAACGGGTTACCAGGGGAGGCTAAAGCGAGACGAATGGAATCCTGTCCCGTAAGGTTAGCCATCGTCACCCATACGTTGGTCTTGGGCTGTGGAGGCAGGTAATTGGTCATTCCTTGCGCTCCAGGTGCCACCAGGAGCAACAGCAGAGGAAGGTACCGCCTTGGTCCACTTTGCAGGAATCCACTGTGTCCCTGTGGAAGTAAGCACGCACATGTAACCGCGGCCCACATATTTTACTGTTGCAGGGCCCTGCCACATGCCAGTCTGAAGGTCTCTGTACATGACTAGCATCGGCTCTTCATCCTTGGGTGAAGGGACACAACCGTGGATTTGTGCTGGGGGCGCATCTTGATCAGAAAAGATGCACAAATGATTCAGCACGAACAACGCCTTCAACAGTCTCTCTTGGACATCATGGATGTCAGCATATTTATCTAGATACCGCTTCAAGGTTTGGTTTGTCCGCTCAACAATGGCCTGTCCGGTAGGCGAATGCGGAATGCCCGTGGTATGTTGCACTCCCCACTTTTGACAAAAACGTCGCATCTTTTCACTGGCATATGCGGGCCCATTGTCCATTTTTAATTGAGAGGGAACTCCCATTATGGCAAAGCAACAGGTCAGGTGTCGCAGGACGTGGAGGGCCTTTTCCCCTGTTTGAGCTGTTGCCCAAACAAATCGACTGAATGTGTCAATGGTAACGTGCACACACTTCAGTCTGCCAAACTGCGGCATGTGGGTGACATCCATTTGCCAGAGTTCACACGGGCCCAAGCCCCGGGGATTCACTCCAAGCCCTAGCCCTGGGCCATGGTGGCTACAGCTGGGGCAGGCCCTTACAATGCCTCTTGCTTCTTGCATTGTTATCCTAAACTGGCGAAAAAGTCCCTTTGCATTTTGGTGAAAGGTACTATGAGCTTCTCTGGCCTTGCAAAACTCATCCATCAGCACGGCCGCAGAAACTAACTGGTCTGCTCTTGCATTTCCCTCTCCAAGGCCTTCCACCCACTTGTGGCTTCTAACGTGGATCACCGCATACGCTTTCTCTCTCTGATGAATCGCAGTTTGTAATCTTCTCAGCAGTTCAAACAACCGCTTATTTTGGCAGTCCTTAAGGCGGGCATCCTCTATGCGTTGTACAATGCCCGTAACATACATAGAATCAGAAACTACATTTAGATCAGTGGAGTGCCAGTTCAGGAAGGCCCACACAACTGCTGCTAGCTCTAAAGTTTGCAGCGAGTCTTGTTTGCCTGCAGTCAGTATCTGATGGTGCCACTCCCCATCCAGCATCCAGGTAGCTGCTGCACGCTGGGACTTTTTCCCTGCATCCGTGAATACCGTCACTGCATTCGGCAGTGGGCGCTCACTTCGTTTGGGCAGGGGAATCCAGGCCTGGTTGTTCATCCAGCGCAAGGTGGTGGATTGCAGCAGTTCTATGTTGACTGCTGCAGCTTGAGTCAGCAGGCTGGTTTGAAAGGCCTGGTTATGTTGCAAATACCACTCGAGGTCTTTCCGTTTCATTGGCAAGAAGACTGTCCCTGGCTCCTGGCCTGTTAGGTGTACGATTCTGCTGCGGCCTTTTTGGATCAGTTCAGCTACATTTTCATTTTTTTGTTGAATTGTTGTTGCAGGTTGGATGCTTGTGAACAGCCATTCCAATATTTTCACATTCTCTGTCCTCACCATCTCCCCCTTTTTCTTTTTGCACTGAGTAAGTGCACCAACGAGCTGTGCGTTGCCATTCAGGATGGTGAGGTCCACTGGGATGTCTGGGTCCCGTCGATCAACCCAGCGCTCAGCAACCTGTGTGCTGATTTTTTGGATCGTCTGTCGCTGAGCAGGGGTGAGGGACACCGCCCGTGCAGGGTCGGAGCCTTGCAGCAATGGTCGGAGGACGTCAAGATCGTCGTTGGAGATACCAATCACCGGGCGCAGCCACTGAAGGTCGCCAAGAAGGCGCTGTGCATCATGCAGGGTTCGGATTTGTATAGTGAGTTGAAGCTTTTGTGGTTGCACCTGTCCTTCTGTGATGTGCCAGCCAAGGTACTTCCAGGCCGGGCCACGTTGAATTTTGTCTGGGGCAATGACAAGGCCCTAGCTGTGCAGCTGCTGCTCCAAAAAATGATACTGGTCCTCTGTAAAGGGACGAGCTTGGGTAAATAAAATATTGTCCATGTAGTGATATACCATGGTGTCTGCCCAAGCAGCACGAATGGGCTGAAGCGTGTTGGCGACAAACAACTGGCAGAGGGTAGGGGAATTTCGCATTCCCTGGGGCAAAACGGTCCATTCAAACCTCTGAAAAGGGGCTTCCTTATAAAGCGTGGGCAGCGTAAATGCAAATCTTGCAGTGTCAAGGGGGTGCAGCTTAATAGTAAAGAAGCAGTCCTTGAGGTCAATTATCAGTATGTGCCAACCCTCCGGAAGCATCGCGGGGTTAGGGAGGCCAGGTTAAAGAGCACCCATGGCCTGCATTTGAGCATTAACAGCTCTCAAGTCATGTAGCAACCGATATTTTCCAGATTTCTTCTTGATAACAAAAATGGGGGTGTTCCAGGGACTGGTAGAATGCTTCAAATGTCCCTGTTGTAACTGTTCATGCACCAAGTGCCGTGCCTGTTCCAGACTTTCCTTTTTCAGCGGCCACTGCTCGATCCATACAGGTTTGTCGGTGATCCAAGTGAGCCGGATCGGGAAAGTCCACTTAGTATAAGTATGTGCACTGTCTGACAATAAACGAGCTTGATTTATGATTCACATTGGATCTGCATCTTGCTTCTCTCACCACCGACAGAAGCCAGAGGTGTAATTCATCATGTGAGAAGACTGACTCTGATATCGGGTACCTGGGTGTAGTGGTTTCAGTTCGCCTATTCAGGTTTGTGGCTAAATGCCAGCACACTTTCCTAAATTTACTTGATTGCTTGTTGTGAGATAAGGATTAGGAGTAGGCAAAGCAGGCTCAAACTTCATAAAGTACAAAGAAGTTTTATTAATATATCTAAGACAAAGGGAAAAGAAAAAAAAAAAAACCTAAGAAAAACCAGAACAAACTCCTCAGACTACCCCTCCTTCCCCACCTCTCCATTTCATTCTCCCTGACAACATACAAAAGACAACACTTCGACCTCCAGTCAGTTTACCACCTCAGAAACAGCTCTTGTTCCAGTTCATTTAGGGAGAGAAGTTTCTTTTGCTTACACCATGGATTTTCTGTAAGAAAAATACAGTTTTTATGGGTCTTCTGCCTCACCATTAACTGCCGCCCGGAGCAAAGTCCAGCTTAATGGTGGATCCCTCCCACACCAGTAGCCTTCCCACAGCCACTTGGGTGGGTTATGAACAGTCCACAGGGTACCTGTTTTAAGGATGCCCAGTTCAATTGCAGCAACAAAGAAAATCCTTTCTTCTGTGCTTAGCAACACAGGTTCTCCTGACAACTCAGGTTCTCTGTCATTTCCCCGGGACCAGGGCTCTGGGTCACAGCCTCTCCTCTCTCTTGGTTCAAGTTTCTCATCAGGCTGTACTTTTTCAACACTTACTTGTCTGTACTTAGGTATTTCAGTTCATTGGCTGCAATAAGAACCTCACATCCCCCTTTGGACTATATCTTCATATGTTACAGAGAATTTATTAGCTCAGTCCCCAACCATGGTTCTCCAAAAGAGTTTTCAGCTTCACTCTTGAAGCAACTTCCCATGCACCTCCTTGTGAGTATCAGTTCTGCTTTCCTCACTGACTGTAAAGTCTCTGCGCTGCACTATGTCGATGTCCTCACTCGTTCCTCTCTCTGCGCGGAAGGATGGGTGTCTGTGAGTTTAGTCCAGGCATGGAGAGAGTTAATCTCTGTCTCTCTCTCTCTCTCTCTCTCCGGCAGTGTGAGGATCACGTGCTCTCTGCCGGGTTGTTTGAGCAGGTCCGAGCTGGATGCCAGACACTCTCAAGAGTCTCTCTGCTTGGCTCTGCCAAGCTGGCTCGGCCTGGTGGGGCAATCTGGGCCCGGGGTGACAGGGCAGGGCCTGGCCCGAGCTGGATGGAGTCCGGCCTGGTCCTTGCCTGGCCCGGCTGTCTCTCTCTCGTGTAGCTGACACACCGGCTGAGCTGGATCTGCTGAAAATTCCAATCGTTTCCTCCCCCATGCCTGCCCAGCTGCAGCGGCACGGCTGCCGTAAAACCTCCCTTCCCCCCCCCCATCCCTCCTTCGGAAGGAGGTGGGGGGGGGGCCTTACCAGTGAGAGAAGCAGGAGCTGCTCCTCTCTACACAGCAGCAGCAGGTCCAAAGAGGAAGAGCTTCAGAGAGTCTCTGCTTATATATGTTTTTTTCCTCGAAGTCGGATCAGCTTTTTAATTGGGTTACCTACCTATCAATCCTTAAAACTACCTGATTATTGGCTCTCTCTCGCAGGAAGGAAGTTGTATTCCTTCCTGCAGCACAGATCACTTCCTAGATTTTGACCCCTCTGGCCTAACCCAGGACACTGGGTGTGAAATTGTGCTGGCCCTTTGCAAACACGTGACAGAAAAATGACTTTTCAAGGTGACTTCAGGGTGATGCTGTGATGTAGCAGCCTGATGTACCCTGACAGGCTGATTTACATGTCAGTGCAGAGTCCCATCTCCATTTCTGGGGCTTCAGCTGTGAGGAGACTGAAGGAGCAACACACAACATTCACTTGATTCCTAATCATGGAATCATAGAATGGTTTGGGTTGGAAAGATCACCCAGTTCCAGCTGCCCTGCCATGGGCAGGGATGTCACCCACTGGATCAGGCTGCTCCTGTGGGTAAGGATCGATGTAAGGCAAAGCAGGGCATCTGCTGTTAGATGATTTTGCAGCTATAACAGGGAAAGCTTAAAATGCTCAGTGCTCTTAGCAGCTTTCTTGGCACCTGGGAGCCTTTTGCCTCCATCCTCAGCAATCCTGGAAGCAATAAATACCCTCAAACGTGTGTGCTAAAGCAAAACCTTCATAATAAGCTCCTCTTCTCTGTGCTGGTTATTGCAATTAGATGAGTACATCCAACTGTCACATGCGTCATCTATTTGAGAAGTTATTTTATCCTTGCACGGTGACAGTCATCGCTCAGGCTCTCTGTAGCTCAGCTCTGGATGAGTCACAGTGCATTTACCCAGCTCATCAGGCTCGATTATGATTAACTTCTGAAACAATTTCTGCAGCCATTCAGGTGCCTGCATGCTCAAAAAATAAACATTGTGTAGACTCTTTGCCTTCCTTGCTGAGTTTACAGCCTCCCTCTCCTAAAACTCCCACACGTTCTCATTCATTAGACCCAGCTCACTCTAGTGATCTTCATGCGGCCAAACCTATCAGAGGAGCAGCACCGCCCATCCTGGGGGCTTTTACCCCTTGCAGAGAGCGAGGACCACGTGCCTGGGGATGCACAGATCTGCAGGACAGCTGGGCTTTGCATGGTTTTCTGCAGGAGGAGGGAGCAGACCTGTCCATTTCACATCAGCCCTGTCCCCACCTCCAGGAGATGCCTCAGAGTCAGCCTTGGTTGCTCCCTGTGTGGTTTCAGGGTGAACTGTCTCTTAAAGCAGGTGCTCTGAGTCCTATAAAGAATATGATAGCATCTTTAGGAGTATAACCTGTTTCCCTCATGAGGAATATGGCAGTATTTGAACAGGGAATATACCTTTCTCTGCATGTTTGCTTCTCCAGCTCCCTCAGGATGACGCTGTTTTGACACAAAGTCTCAGTTTGATTTGCTCCACAAAAATACTGATCACTCTGTCAGCATCTTTAAATTTGGTAACACACTGCAGCCTTCAAACTCCACATAGGTAAATTTGCAATTTAAGGGGTGAGGTGATTTATTGCACTATAAATAGCTCGCTGCATTAACATGCTAGTGCTCAGGTGGCACTAAGCTAAGTAGAATACTTGTAAATGTAGTTTTTATGCTTTATTAATTGTTCCCTCATGAATTTGCTTTCCTTGCTAGGGTTATGTTGGGGTCTGAATTCCCCTCTTTAAAACCACTGCTTAATTTATTACCTTACCCAAAGGCAGTAAGTAATTTCATTTTCCCCAACATCTTTCCCAATGCCCCCTTTCCCTACAAACTCACCTGAAAGAAAATGTTTGGAATTAAAAGTCTGTGACACTCTGGTTCATCTTAAACCCAGCTTTCTGAACAGAGATTCCATTCATGTGCCAACCCCAGTGCTTATGAGGATGTAGAACAGCACAGCAGGAGTGAGTCCCTGAGAGAGAGCTGAGTGTGGTGGTAAAACAAGAGCTCCAGGGACGTGTTTTGCACTCGTATCACTGCCACTGACTCATCACAGATAAAATTTATTCTTTTGTAGAACATCAACTCAAAACTTACACCTTAGTTAAAGGCTTACTGTGGCTTCTGTTGTCTCAGGGAAGCCACTTTGTATCTCTTTATTTCAATGTCTTTCTCTGTAAACTAGTATTTAATCAGCCTTTGAGATGTTTGGATGAAAAGGACTTACAGCAGGACAGGAGGGGTTTGTCTGCCAGCTGATTATGGCCAAAAAGGTGCAGTATCTGGCAAGTGGAATGCAGGTCTCCTTGATCCAAGCTTCTATGGATGCTCATGCTGGAGCATTTGTCTGCTTGTCCTTGGCACATGGATGCTCTTTGCAGCCTAGACCTGCCCAAGAAGAGGTAGAGGATGATCCGCGAGGAGCCTGGTCCTGGCACAATTAATTAGAGTGGGGTGTCATCCAGGCCTCCAGGGCCATGAGGAGGATCAGACATCTCAGGATGGGACCAAAACAGCCCATCCCAGACAAAAAAAGATGACGAATATCATCTCCAGTTGAGGGATTTGTTTAAACACCTTGTGAAACTATATATTAACTCATCCCTAGATATTACTGAGAAATAGTGAATGTGAAGGCAAGGTGAATCTTTAGTACCTCTGGCTGTAAAAAATACAAACACTAACATCATTAGAAACCCACAGACCTGCAAGAGATCAGAGGGAGTGAATTTGAAATTAACTTTGCAAAATGAATAGTGTGTTTGAATTAATCTCTAAAAATGTGCTTTACCACGGAGGTATGGTAGAACGCCAGCCTGAGGTCAAAAGCTTTGTCAAAGCAATCTCTGTTTTAAGACTTTAAGTGACCCTTGATATTTATCAGAGTAATGAAATTACAGGCCTTTTCAAAAGGCTGATGATGGGTTGTTCTCAGCCCACCCTTCATAACAACTGAGTGGTTTTGCTGCAGATGAGCAACTCCCCTCTCCATCACTTTCCCACATGCAGAGACAAATCCTGCAGACTGAATATTCTTATTTCCAGGCATATTTCTGCCAAACTTCAGAGTTAATTTAATATAGACATATATTTAGATAGATATAGATATTTATTTTATATTCTTATTTAATTGATATACATATATATCTAATATTTAACATAATACCTATAAATATATTTCTGGTGACTGAAGTGGGCAAACAGAGGACACCCAGCTGACCCCCAAACGCTCCAGATGACCCTGGTTGCAAAGATACTGCAGGCAGCAGGGAGAACAGAGGTGACTCAGCCCTCTCCTTGCTGTGTCACACGCAGCTGGGCAGAGGCAGATGTCACTGCACAGGCACAGACACAGACACAGCAATGCACTGCCCAGCTGGATGTGCAGCCTGCTGCTCTGTTGGTAATCCATGGGTGCCTGAGGCCAATGGTAAACGGGTCTGTAATTTGCTGAACAGAAAATAAACACAAGAGAAAAACTCATGAAGCCAAGCCACAAAGAGGTCCTATGTCAGAAACATCAAATGAGTAAATTATCATTTCTTTCCAAGTACAACACTTCCCTGTCTAATCAATGCAGGTATCTTATCCTGCCAAATACTTTCCCTTTTCTTTCCCCAGAAAATCACTGGAAAACATTCAAAATTTGGAAGAAAAGGAGAACCAACAACATGCCTGTGTCTCTGAGAGTGAGACAAAATTGAGACATTTTGTGGGCACTTGTGTTAAATGAACTGGGTGCTTCATCCTGTTCCAATTGCAGCTGACCTCTCTACGTGGGTGCCAACATGAGATCCAGCTTCTCAAAAAAGATGCTTTCCTTGGGAACTCCTTTGTGTGTCTCCAGTAAACACAGGCAAATGGGATTCCATGAATAAAATATCAACCAAAATCAAGTTTTCTGGAGGCAGTGGAAGCACGCAGGGTCAAGAATCATTCAAATCCTGAAGGTTTAAAAGTAGCACAGCCATTGTGAAGTCTGATTCCACTTTTTGTCACCCAACATGCTTGGGGTTTTGTGTTGATGGACTGCAAACCTGGCTCAGGCCAGCTGACCAGGACCGTCTCCATCTGTAATACATTCACCTCATAGTTTTCAGACATCCCATTGCCAGCACAGAGGAAACTGTAAGGTACATTATCACTTATCTTTTGATAGGTCACTTTAAAACTAATAATCGATTTAGTATTTTGCATTTTATTAAGTGATGCTCATTTTACTCTCACCTTAAAGCTTTCTTACTCATTTCAGAGACTGTAGTGGTTCGAGTTCACATATTCAAGGTTCTGGCCAAATGCCAGCACACTTACCCAAATTTACCTGATGTTTGCTGTGAGATGAGGATTAGGAGTAGGCAAAGCAGGCTCAAACTTTATAAAGTATAAAGAAAGTTTAATATACCTAAGACAGAGGGAAAAAAAAAACAAGAAAAAAAACCAGGACAAACTCCTCAGACCACCCCTCCTTTCTCCCACCTCTCCATTTCTTTCTCCCTGACAACATACAACACTTCGACCTCCAGTCAGCTTACCATTTCAGAAATAGCTCTCGTTTCAGTTCATTTAGGGAGAGAAGTCTCTTTTGTTTACACCATGGATTTTCTGTAAGAAAAATACAGTTTTTATGGGTCTTCTGCCTCACCATCAGCCGCTGCCCGGGAGAAAGATCAGCTTAATGGTGGATCTCTCCCACACCAGTAGCCTTCCCACAGCCACTATGGTGGGTTATGAACAGTGTACCTGTTTTAAGGATGCCCAGTTCAATTGCAGCAACAAAGAAAATCCCTTCTTCTGTGCTGAGCAGCACAGGTTCTCCTGACAACACAAGTTCTCTGTCATTCCCCCCGGGACCAGGGCTCTGGGTCACAGCCTCTCCTCTCTCTTGGTTCAAGCTTTTCATCAGGCTGTACTTTTTCAACACTTACTTGTCTTTACCCAGGTATTTCAGTTCATTGGCTGCAATTAGAACCTCACATCCCCCTTTTGGACTATGCCTTCATATATTACAGGGAATTTATTAGCTCAGTCCCCAACCATGGTTCCCCAAAAGAATTTTCAGCTTCACTTTCAAAGCACTTCTCATACACCTCCCTCTAGGTGTCAGTTCTGCTTTCCTCACTGACTGTAAAGTCTCTATGCTGCATTTATGCAGATGTCCTCACTCGTTCCTCTCTCTCTCTGCAAGGAAGGATGGGTGTCTGTAAGTTTAGTCCAGGCATGGATAGAGTTAATCTCTCTCTCTCTCTCTGGCAGTGTGACGATCACGTGCTTCCTGCCGGGCTGTTTGAACAGGTCCGAGCTGGATGGCAGAAGCTCTCAGAGTCTCCGCGCCTGGCTCTGCGGAGCTGGCTCGGCCTGGTGGGGCCATCTGGGCCCAGGGTGACAGGGCAGGGCCTGGCCCAAGCTGGATGGAGTCCAGCCCGGTCCTTGCCTGGCCCGGAGCAGGGGCCTGGCCCTGTCTCGTGTAGCTGACACACCGGCTGAGCTGTATCTGCTGAAAATTCCAGTCGGTTCCTCCCCCATGCCCAGCTGCAGCAGCACGGCTGCCCTAAACCTCCCTTCCCCCCCTCCCTCCCTCCTTTGGAAGGAGGCCTCCTTTGGAAGGAGGCGAGGTGGGCCTTACCCAGGAGAGAGTCAGGAGATGCTCCTCTCTACACAGCAGCAGGCCAAAAGAGGAAGAGGCTCAGAGGGTCTCTGCTTATATATGATTTTTTTCTTGAAGGCGGATCAACTTTTTAATTGGTTCACCTACACATCAATCCTTAAAACTACCTAGCTACTGGCTCTCTCTCCCAGGAAGGAAGTTATATCCCTTCCTGTAGCATAGGTCACTTCCTAGATTTTGACCCCTCCTGACTAACCCAGGACAGAGATTTAAAAAATTCTTGGCAGAGTGACAGCCAAGGAAAAGCAAATTAAAACAAAGTCAGCCTGCTGTGCCAAACATCCTGAAGTGGTGTCAGGAATTCCCAAAGCTGACAACTGAGTTTATCGAGAAGGGACTCTCACTTGCAAACGTCAACCAAAGCTGCTGCAATATCCAACAAGACTGTGTGGGGAGAGGTCGTGGGGTCTCCACACAATTGTAGCAATGAGTTTATAACATATATTTAGAAAGTGAGCTAAGAATAAGTGTGTTTTGTACCAACTGCAGTTTTGATTGAAAAAGTTTGTGGGATGATTGTTATCTATTGAATTATTGAAGGATTTTGTCCTGTTTCATCGATTTGCTAAAAATTGCCTAAAGCTCTCTCTGATTTTTACGGTGAAGCTGTTGGAGTATCAAACATTTCAGAGCCATCTGCTGCGCATTTGGATTCACATGGCTTATTTCAGACATCTGCACTAAAATAGGATGAATGACATCCAACAGACACCTATTTCTTTCTGGCTAGAATAATCCTAGGCACTTGTTGAAATGCAGGTATCTGTGCTGTAGACACACCTGTGCTCAGGGGCATCCCAAACTGGTTGCCTTCAGAGAATAGTTAAAAATCACTGACATTGCTAAGAATATTTCCACTGGTTGCTATGAGGATTAAAAGTGACCCTTCAGTGCTCCTAGAAAGCATTTAAATGATTCGAGTCCATATCAAGTCTGTTGTTTTCACCAAGATTGTATCCAAACATGAGGATATTTCTCCACGTTAGGGTCCATAAGTAACAGCAGGGATTGATGATTCACATTTGGTGAAGCTGAACTGCCCTGTTTGGAATTCCTTGTTCTCAAAAATTGTAAAACCCCACAGTTGTCTCCACAAGGAAACTGAATTGTAAGTGCTTAAAAAGTTTCACAGTGCTTTGATTTTTGGAAAAGGGGTCTATTTTTTTTTTTTGTGTAGAAATGCAAAGTTATCATGTGCAATTTATATTAAATTAACATGCCCTCCTTGGCATGATACCATTATGCAGGATAACTGAAAGCAGAGCCCTTCCTAATCTTAGAAACACAGATCTGGAAGCAATTTCCAGGCCAGGGGGTACCTCATCCACATTCCAGGCACTGAAACTCACAGCCTTGTGCAGCAATTCTAGGAGCTGCTTTTATGAAGGTCATTATCTTTCTTAGCCTCTATGCAAAATTCATAGTGCTGAGAGCCAGGATTCACTTTCCATCAGTCATGGTATTGTCTGACACTCCTGAA
The DNA here is from genome assembly GCA_034509425.1 of Eopsaltria australis. Taxonomy (NCBI): domain Eukaryota; kingdom Metazoa; phylum Chordata; class Aves; order Passeriformes; family Petroicidae; genus Eopsaltria; species Eopsaltria australis. The sequence goes on from JAVTVJ010000721.1 coordinate 152,775, forward strand.
GTCCTTATTATCCCATACACCAAAGAAATATATATATGTGTGTGTGTATGTGTATATATATATATTCAGTTTTCTTTTTGATTTAGACCAGACAGGACAAATTCTGGCTTATAGAACCAGTTCTTCCCACTTAATTCATAAAATCATCCCCAGAAAATTCACTTTTGCCACCCAAAGAAGATCTGCTTTTAATCACACCATTAGGAGAATCACCTCTCAGATCTGCTGTAATGCAGAACTGCCCTGGATTGCCTCAGAGAGCAGCTTGGGACAGAAAATAGCATAAACTGCTCTCTTAGTCTTTACTGTAAACTTGGAGCCTAATAACAACATTTCTTCATCAAATAAATAGAGTCAAACCTGCAGGTATACAAAGTAAATGAGTTGTAATTCTGGGGAAAGGAATAAATAGATAAAGCAGAAGCAAAGCTGGTGGAGAGGGAGCAACGTCCCACATGTGTTTGTTTGATAAATGATTGTTTTTCAGGAGGAAAATACAGAAACATTGATCTGAGGGCCCTTCACAGCTAGCGGATTACATGGGCAGAGCTTTAAATTTGGGTGGAGCCCCACCATCACTTTCATGGCAGATTTCAGATTATATGTTACTTCAGGTTATTGTTGGAGGTTGGAGTTAGTTTTTTTCCTCAGGAATTTTATCTCCCATGGGTTGCTAAGACACAAATAGCTGAGCTAATATCTGAGTACTTAAGAGAAACAAAGCACAAGGCTAGGGCCTTTCTCCTTGGCAGGGTGGGGCAGAATCGCCCTCATGGATGCAGAGCCTGACAACTCGAGATTTTGGAGACTGAAAAGCAAGGGCAGGGGGGAGGTCGCTCTCTTGCTCGGGACCCTCGGAGCTGGACAGTCAGAGCTGCTGTCTGCTGAACCCACGGCCCCTGAGAAGCCAGCACGGAGCTGCCGGTCTGTCTGCTGTGAGTCTTTTCCTCTCTGCCCATCGGGAGCTGCCTGCCACCAGCCTGTCTCTCCCCCGCTCCTCCTCGCAGCTCGAGTTTCTTCGCTACATTGTAGCGGGGCTCCCCCTGCGCGCCGGGACCTCTTACCGTCCCAGCTCCCTGTGTCCGGAGATCCTGCTGCAGCACCGACACCAGCTGCCCCCCGAGGGTCTGTGAAACAAAGGCTCTCTTCCATCCCTCCGTGCCTCAGGCAGCCGCCATTGCCATGTGCTACCTGAGCTCACGTCAGGGCGCCCCCTGCAGGCACCGGGGAATCATCACACCCAGAGCGCCCCTGCAGGCTGTGACTGGAACTGCACCAAAAGGGAAAAGGTGCCTGAAGCCGAGCAGGCTGCCACTGGGTTTCTGGTTCTGATTGTTGGTTAACGTTATAGTTGTTGTTATTTGTTAGCCTTGTTTTAGATATTAGTAAAGAACTGTTATTCCTATTCCCATATCTTTGCCTGAGAGCCTCTTGATTTCAAATTTATAATAATTCGGAGGGAGAGGGGTTACAGTTTCCCATTCCAAAGGAGGCTCCTGCCTTCCTTAACAGACACCTGTCCTTCAAACCAGGACAGTTATTATTATAAGAGAAAGGACTACAATGTGACCCTGATACCTGGGACTTGCTTCCCAGCTAATTCCTGTCAATAGTGGTGCTTAAGGACCATCATCATTTCCTGTTCAAATTTTATTGCCAGGGGAACATTACTGCACGAAAAGATAGAAATCACACAAAACCTGTTTACATGCTTAAGTTTTAATCACGGAGGATCTAGAGCTTCCAAATTCTATTTTGGACAGTGCAATAAAGACTGATACAGAGATGGAGAATTTACCTCATTAGGAAGAGTTGCATGTATCATGCTAGCTTTTTATATATTTGGGCTTTTTGGTTTTAAGAATTACATAAGAATTCACATGAACAGTATTTCCCCTGGATAAAACTGAGAGGAAGGAAATCTCAGTGCTGTCACACAGCAAAATACCATCTGCTTCTATTTAAGAAATCCACGATAATGGAACCCAAAACACTTTGATCAGATGTTTAATGTGAGTTTTGAATTATTATTCCAGATCAGCCTCGTAAAGAGTTGGCAGCTCCAAAATTGCTTCTCAGCTCCTTTCCATGACGACCAAGAAAGAAAAAACAATATTTCATTCTCTGAGAACAATAAAAACAGACTTCCCCACAAATTCGATGAGTTTGTTACAGCACAGAAGAAAACCCTAACATGTACTCAGACTGTACACAGTTATGAACAGCAGATTTGGGTCAGACCAAATGAAATGGCTCTTACTCTGAATCATCTAATTACAGAGCATTTAAGAGCCTTTTTCTATATATGTAAATGGGACTTTAATATTCCAGCATACTAAGATTGCAGAGTGAATACTGTACAAAATGAAGATTGAGTAGAAAAGTAAAATGGCAGAAAGATGCCTCTCCTACCCCCAAAGATTAGGAACCTCAGAAACAATTTCATGCGTGTCAGAACGAATGTCTATGCCTGACTGCAGAGACACCACATGACCTTTGTAGGGATCTCTTTAATCATAGTAGGACATGGCCAGGGAAATGGAGCAAGAGGCTGGGGGGAGACCTCATGATGGTGTTCCACATCCTCACGAGGGGAAGCAGAGGGGCTGGCACTGATCTCTTCTCTGGTGACCAGTGACAGCACCCGAGGGAATGGCCTGAAGTTGTGTCAGGGGAGGTTTAGGCTGGATATCAGGAAAAGTTTCTTCACCCAGAGAGTGGTTGGGCACTGGAACAGGCTCCCCAGAGCAGTGGTCCCAGCACTGAGCCTGGCAGAGTTCAAGAAGCATTTGGACAATGCTCTCAAACACATGGTGTGACTCTTGGGGTGTCCTGTGCAGGGCCAGGAGCTGGACTCAATGATCCTTGTGTGCCCCTTCCAACTCAGGATATTCTGTGATCCTATGAGCTCCTAATGTGATGCTCATGAGTTTGCAAAAGCCAAAAATTCCTCTCCAGCTGCCATAGCATTTAATACACAGATGTCAAAATATCACAGATCAGACCAGACTAGGTTTATTTCAATTATTTCTGACTTTCCTGTTTAATTTGCATATTTGGGACTAGGTATTGCCCACTTTGCAACTTGTTTGTACAGGAAAAATCACCCAAGGTGTGCATACCAGTAAACAGAGGTGCCTGGATGGGAGACACCTGTACCTTTGCCAAGACAAATAAAGGTGAGCAGATGCAATCATTAGGATATTTTTAAGAATGTCATATTTCCTGTGAAATATACCTTTGGGTTCCCCAAAACACTGAATGCCTTCCTGTAAAAGCCTCAAGGAACAAACAGAAAATGCTGAGGTTATTTCAGTCTGTAAATGACTGCAGCCTCATGAAGACAAACTCACTCTTTTTCTTTGCACTAGCTGCAGAATTGCTTCCAAATCTGCCTACAATCTAATAAATCATTCACATCACCTTTTCTTTCAATGGATGAATATTCATGGTGAAGGCTTGCAATTATAATCTGTAGGATGCTAAATTTCTGGCAAAGTTCGCACAGAAATAACCAGTTCCTTTTTTAATTTTAATGATCACTCATCTTTAAGGCACTTGTTGAAGCTGCCTATAAGGAATTCAGATAAGTTCTGCCAATTAGGGAAACTCAAAGTATGCAGAGTGCAATGCTAATAAAGACACAGGTGAAAGTTTGATGGAAGAAGTCTGTCTAGAGTTCCCCACTTATTTTTATCTTTCCCTTTGGATGTCCACATAAATTGGTGCAAGTGAAGTTTGGAAACAGGAGGAGATGAATTGTCATCTCTGGTTTTTCCATGTGTCACACTGGCACTCCTGGCTGTGCAAGCTCTCGCTCATTTGGCAAAATAAAGCCTGAGTTGTTTTCCCCTCTAGGAATAAAGTGCTAAGCAGAACATCAGGACTGAAAGAGCTTCACACCAGGCATGAAATTTCTCTTTGGTATCACAGCTAATCTGTGCAGAGGGAGCATCTGTTCAAAGAGCAGTTCTGCCCATCTTGGCTCATTGGAGTACTGATGATGGGAGTTGGGTGACTCAGTCCTGTGCAGATGAGATCTCCAGTGGCTCTGTAGGTAACTACAGCTTCCTCGAGGCCAGCTCTGCTTCAACCCTGCTAAAATTACTGGAGATGCACAACATTGACTCTGGCCCTCTGGTGCAACCATCCTGAGGAACTCACCTGTTCCCATTTTGTTCCTATAGAGTCTTATTTAAGTGCAATTACATTTATTATACTGGAAACTTTCTCATTAAAAATTTAAACAACGCTGTGACAAAAAAAACACATGTTTTCATTGCAGGCTGTTTTCTAAATATCAAATCTCCTTTCAGAGCTGAAGTAACACAGGGATTGTCACATCAGCAATTGTCTGAAGGCTAGGTACTCAGATTTTATTAATAATTTAACTCTGTAAAACATCCCAATGGTATTAAAACACCCATGAAATTTAAACACAAATAGTAAGGGAGTTTTCCTCCATTTATCCAGTATTGTACTTTCAAGTGTCAGGGCTGTTGCAGGATCCAGATGGCTTGTACTCAAAGATCAGGTTCAAACACAAACCTGCCCTTTTCTTTCCCCTTCTTTCCCTCCCCCTCCTTTCTCCTTCACCTTCCTTCCAAATCTCTAATACTCTAAATAGGATATAAACTCCTTGACTATAAGTGTGGGTTCACTTCAGAGTTTGACAGGGAATTAAACTATTTTGTCTCCTAGCAATAGAGTGACAATTCAGCTATTTTTTGCAAAAATCTGTACCATTGCTGGGTACTGACCCCATCTCCCTCCCTTTGAACCAGTTCTGCTGCTCTCACAGCCCTGCCTGACCCAGGCAGCAACCAGGAAGGCAAGGCAAGGCAAAGCAAGGCAAGGCAAGGCAAGGCAAAGTGGCATCGTGCAATTAACACTCAGCAGCATCCAGTTGGCCTGGAATGTGTTTTTTAATGCCTGAAACTTTGAAAGTTGAAGGAAGATGACACACTACCACAAAGGCAGCTTTCAGGAGCTCATGACTATCTTTGTTCCAGATTCATGTGGAAAGAGAACTTCCTTGCTGGAGGTGCCCTGGGAATGGAAACTGTAGGAGTGGTAAGCATGGAATTAAAACCCCAGAAACCCCGTGAGAATTCGTGGTGGAAAGATCCTAGTTCCACCCCCAGGATAAAGACGTCTGGGGTATAGTCTGAATGCTGACCACTCCTATGACTCCTCCTCGTTGCTTGTCACTGGTTTTCCCGTTCGTCTATCCAAGTTTGATCCTTTCCCTTCTTCCAGAGAGTTCTCAGTTCTGTACATTGTGATTTGTCTGTTGCCGGTTATCCCCCCCCCGGTTCCTTACCATTGGAAGTAAACCCCTGTCCCTTCCCCAACTCCACCCCTTCGGTCGTTCCCTATTGGCCCTCATGTTCCGTTATGTACCCTTGCATGAGCTAGCTCGAGGCTCTTCTGCCCCGGGATTGAGAGCAATAAAGTACTCTGTTACCCAAGGCGAGAGTCCTCCCTGATTCTCCGCGGCACCCCAGGAAAATCCTAGGATCCTCCGACGCTCCCTCTCTCCTAGGAGACGGCTAGTCTCCCACGTCTGTCCAGCGAAAGCTTAGGACATTCGTGGTCCGCTGGGAGGGGACGGGGCAACCACCGGCAGGAGGCTCCCGGGACGGGGATCCGCAGAAAAACCCCTCAGCGGCTTTTCTGCGGCAGTTTGGCGCCCAACGTTCTGGTTTCTCCGAACCAGTCAGGACTGCTCGTCTACCACCGACGACGACGCGCGTTGAGAGCCAACCCCTGCATTTCTCCTCTGTTTTAGAGGGGGGATTTGCAGGGAGAACAGTGATCTCCCAGCAGTTCAGTGGGAGAGCTGTTCTCGGCGGAGACCTCACCTCCGGATTTCAGTTCGTTTTTGTGGATTTTAGGGGCTCGGTGGCCCGAAGTGAGAGGCTTGGTAGCCTGAGAAATCGCAGCTGCGTGGAAGGCGTCGGAGCGCCGGTGCGTTAAGAGAGCGGTAAGCTCGGTGTTTATTCCCTTTTATTTTACGGAGGTGAGCACAGAAATTTCTTGGCAGAAATGGGCAACCAACTGTCAAGAAAGAACCGGGAGATTTCTAGTTTATATTATACTGTTAAACTTAGACTACAAGATAGCGGGGAAAATTTTGATAAGATTCTGTTAAGAAAATTTGTAAAGTGGATCATTAAGTATGTGCCCTTTTCACAGCCTTCCGTTGTTCTAAGAGTTCAGTTTTGGGATGATGTGGGACAAAAGTTAACAGAGTTTTTCGAACGAGGAGATGATTCAGTTAGACAGTTTTTTCCTTTACAAGTTTTAATTTATCGTGTCTGGGCGAGTAATGGGGAGAGTTTGAGAGTTGCCGATGTTGAAACCCCTGCCCCATATGAACCCCCTATCTCCCTCGATCCCGACCCCGCTACCCCGAGTAGTCAACCCACGCAGGTACCCCCCGATTGCCGTGGGCGCGGGGGAGAAATCCGGGGTGCTAAAGACCCCGACCCGCGCGGGAAGACCACCGACCCCTTCTGTCCCGGGACGGGCCAACCCGAGACAAACCCTACCCTTACCCTCATTCCTTACCCCTCTCCCCCAGTCGCGCCTGTTGCGCCCAGTCCCCCCGGTTACCGTAGTTGCTTAGATTTTCTAACGGCGCCACATAAAGATGGCGACAAAGAAACACGAACTGCACCACAGGATGGCGGGGTGACCGTTAGAGAAATGCCGCATTGCGGCACTTGCTGTTCGAAGTGCGCGCGCACGGGAGATCGCGGCGAGGAACACCTAACCCCCTCCCCTAGCCCTACCCCCTTGGCGTCGATTGGCCACGCGTCGGTCCCACCCTCTGCGGCCGGAGATGTCAATCCGACGGGTCCCCTCCCGCCTTCCCTGCTCCACCCCCCAACACCCTCCACCCCTGCCGTCGCGCACCCCGCCCACCTTCCTGTCTCGTCCCCTGGGAACCCCGCCCCCCTTCCACTTTCCCACGCCCAGGCTTCCAGTTCCCACGGGTCTGAGCCGGGAGGGGGGACGACGGAGGCTTGCCAAGCCTTCGCAGCTGCAGCCATTCCATTCGCTGCTCCAGTTACATACAACCGGCAAGGGTTAAACCCACGGTGGGAACCACTGTCGCAGTGGATCATTAAAGATATTTGTAAGGCAGGAAAGGATTTTGGCCGAAATTCATCATATTTTAAAAGTCTAGTTAATGCAACCTTCGAGTCATCCACCCTGGTATCAAAAGACATTAAGAGTTTAATGACAAGTTTACTATTAGAACCCCAATATTGGGTGTGGGAGAAGAAGTGGAGGAGAGAACTCTACAAGCTGCTTGAGATATACAAAAGAGACCCTAATAAAGCAGCACTTACTATGGATCACCTAGCGGGTGATGGGAACTTTTCTAAGCCCCAAGATCAAGCTGCGAACGTGCCAGAGGAGGTGTTGCATGAAATCCAGAATGTGGCAAAGAGGATTTTGTTTAGTATTCCCGTAGACTTGGCACCAATTAAAAGCTATGCTGATATCAAGCAGGGACCCAATGAAAGCTTTGTAATCTTTGTAGACCGCCTTCGCGAAGCGATGGCTCGGACAATTACTAATCCCGATCTGCTACGGGAAATGCTTCTAGAAATGGTAAGGCAGAACGCTAATGAGGACTGCCGCCGTATCATAGATACCCTACCCGCCGAACCGCCCCCTTCCATTGACTTAATTACCGAGAGGTGCTCTGAGATCCGGGAAAAACCAGCCAAAGAAACTAGAGATTCCCATCCAAGGGTCAAACCCACCGTGTTTACCACTGAAACGGACACTCGTCCCAAACCGAAATGCTTTAATTGTGGGCTCCCTGGACACTTTGCTAAAAACTGTAAAATGCCAAAACCATCAGCGCCGAAACCAATGTCTAACAACAATAATACTAATGCCACTGCACCCCCGAGCACAGTGTCGTTCCAGCAGCCACTGACATCTCAAAATGTTGTGATGCCGCCATGGATGATGTCCCCGCTGGCGTTTCCCTGGTGGACCCAAACGTCAACCGGTATGTTCCCCACTCCGGGAAACGGGGATGGGAGCGTGGAGCAGCGTCACGCTCCCCAGCCAACAAATTAAAGGCTGCAACCAGCGGGAGCTCCGTGCCATCCCCATCGCGAACTTTAGAAACACCCGATGGAGCGCCGGAGCGAGAGGTATGTTACCGATATGACATCGTCACTGCTTTTACCTTGCATTTAGTATCGGGGGAATTCCAGCACGTTGCAGTGACTCTGAAACACCCACCCCCACACTCAATGACTGTATTATTAACCGGAGACTCTTCTCGGGGACCTCCGGGAATCTATGTTATTCCTGAAATTAGAGACTACCGCCCAGGGAAGAACCTGTCTTTAGCTATATGCCCAAATACAACTCCCTGGTTTCTTCCCAAAAATACATGGATCGGGCAAGCCATCGTTTTACCTGACTGCCTGCCAAGAGATCGACGTACCCCATGTATTTGGTGGACCGAGGTCGTCGGAAAAGACAAACCTATCATAGACTGTAAAATAGACAATGGGAGATCTTCCTTTCACAGTTATGGACTCTTAGACACAGGTGCTGATGTTACTATCATTTCACAAGCTGAATGGCCCAGAGAGTGGGGAACCAAGGAAGCCTCCCAAGGCCTTTACAGCGTAGGAGGCCCGGTTGCCCCAAAAAAGAGCACCTCCAACATCATAATCCAAAGCCCCGATGGACATACGGCCTCAGTTAAACCCTTTGTCCTTCCCCTAGGGTTCAATTTGATAGGCAGGGACGTAATGTCCCAATGGGGGGCGACCCTAGAAATTCCCCGAATACCACCGAAGGGGGATTTCTAGGGGGGGTCACTGCTGCACGCACCACCCCCGCCATTAAATGGCTGACTGATCAACCAGTCAGGGTGGAGCAGTGGCCCCTAAGAGATGACAAACTGCGTGTTTTGGAACAACTAGTTGAAGAACAGCTAAAAAAAGGTCATCTAGCGCCCTCCTCAAGCTCCTGGAACACCCCGGTGTTTGTCATCAAAAAGTCGGGGAAGGACAAATGGCGACTCCTCCATGACCTCCGCGCTGTTAACAAGGTCATGGAGGAGATGGGCCCATTACAGCCTGGCCTCCCGTCACCGTCAATGTTACCAAAGGGATGGCCAGTCGCCATTATTGACATAAAGGACTGCTTTTTTAGCATTCCCTTGAATCCAGCTGACGCGCCCAGGTTCGCCTTCTCTGTTCCAAGGAAAAACAGAGAAGCGCCGATGAAGAGATACCATTGGCTAGTACTGCCCCAGGGAATGAGGAATTCCCCGGTAATATGCCAATGGTACGTCTCCGAGGTGCTTTCTCCCATTAGGAAGGCGTACCCCAAAGCACGGATAGTCCATTACATGGACGATGTTTTAGTGTGCGCGCCAGAAAAGAGTTTGCTGGACATGACCCTGACCGCTGTCGTCGAAGCCATCCAAGCTGCGGGAATGGAAATTCAGACAGAAAAAATCCAATACCAAGAACCCTGGAAGTATCTAGGTGTTAAAATTACGGAGAGAACAATCGTCCCGCAGCTTCTTCAAATAGAGCAGAACCCCAAGACACTTCGACAATTACACCAGCTTTGCGGATCTATCAATTGGATCAGACCCCTTCTAGGACTGCAGACGGCAGAACTTGCGCCGCTGTTCCAGTTGCTTCGAGGTGGACACGCGTTGGACAGCCCCATTGAGATTACCCCTGAGGCGGCGCGGGTGATTGATAAGGTATTGTTTACCATCAAAACACGAAGGGCACATCGAACCAACCCTGATCTCCCATTTAGATACATTATCTTGGGAAAGACACCATCATATTATGGGTTGGTATTTCAGTGGGACGAGGGGGCTAAAGATCCACTCTTAATCATAGAGTGGGTGTTCTTGCCCCACTCTCCGTCCAAAACTATCTCGAGGCCACAAGATTTGGTGGCAGAGCTCATTACACGAGCTCGGCGGCGGCTTCGCACCCTGGCGGGGTGCGACTTTACATGCATAACAATCCCCTGGAAATTAGATCAATTTGAGAGTGTTTTGCAAGAAAGTGAAACCCTTCAATTAGCTTTGGACAGCTACATTGGCCAAATTGAAAGCAAAAAACTAAAACATGATTTGTTTAACACCTCGTTTCAATTGGCTCCCAAATTCGTACAAAGTAGAACCCCAATTCACGACGCTGTGACAGTTTTCACTGACGGCTCTGGGTCATCTCACAAGTCCGTTTTGACTTGGAGAGATCCAGTTTCCCTCGAGTGGGACGAGGAAGTTCACGTTGTGGAGGGCTCTCCACAGATCGCTGAACTGGCCGCAGTCGTCAGAGTGTTCGAAAGGTTTCAAGAGCAACCTATCAATTTGGTAACTGATTCGGCTTATGTGGCCGGAGTAGTGTCCAGGGCAGAACATTCTTTACTGAAGGAGGTACCAAACCAGAAACTATTTGGCCTGCTTGCGAGACTGATTGAGCTCCTGTCCCACCGCAAGCACCAATATTATGTTATGCATGTGAGGTCGCATTCAGGCCTCCCTGGTTTTATCTCAGAGGGGAATGCGAGGGCCGACGCCCTGGCGATGCCTGTCATGCAGTGTAACATCCCAGACATCTTTGCACAGGCACGCCTGAGCCACCAATGTTACCATCAAAATGCACCGGCCCTCCGGAGAATGTTTGGTCTTTCTCTGGAGCAGGCTCGCGCCATAGTGGCCACATGCCCGAGTTGTCAATCATTCCAGATACCATCATTTAACCAAGGAGTAAACCCAAGGGGGATCAATTCTAACGAGATCTGGCAAATGGACGTAACCCACTTCTCTCCCTTTGGCAGGCTCAAGTATGTTCATGTATCAGTAGACACGTTTTCAGGAGCAGTATTTGCGTCTGCCCATATGGGAGAGAAGGCACGAGATGTCAAAAGACACCTAACAATGGCATTCTCTGTGCTGGGAGTCCCGAAAGAAATCAAGACTGACAATGGCCCTGCATATACCTCCGCTACCATCAGAGGATTTATGCAGGGCTGGGGTGTCAAACATACTACCGGCGTTCCTCACTCTCCTACTGGGCAAGCCCTAGTAGAGAGGAAACATCGAGATTTGAAAAGGCTCCTTGTACAACAGCGGGGAGAGGCAGAGGGAAAGTCGCCCATTGAGCGCCTCTGCAAGGCTCTAATAACTCTAAATTTCCTAAATTGCTCCGAAAGTGAGCCGACTCCCCCCGTATTTAGACATTTTACGAATTCGGCCCGAAGTAAATTGGCAGAACGTCCACCAGTGTTGTACAAGGATCCTGAAAGTCAGCAAATTATGGGGCCAGCGCCGCTAATCGTCTGGGGAAGGGGATACAGTTGTGTCTCCACCCCAGGCGGACCGCGCTGGCTCCCGGCAAAAAATATTAAGCCTTTCAGAAAGGAGTGCCATGACCCCTCCACGACACCCGGACAAGACGACTCGACGGCGTGGAAGCGTCGAAAGAAGAAAATACAACATCCACAACGAAAAGATCCAAAGATGATGGACCTAAACCAACCTGCTATTCTCGCAAGAAGAAAGAGCATATAAAAAGACTTTAATGCCCTTAAATACCTCCCTCCCCCATTCCTACCCCTTCCCTGAGACCCCTTCTTACCTTTCCCTCTCCCTAAGACCTCCTCCTACCTAGTGTTAGAGTGGTAAAGAGGGGAGATGGGAGGGGAAAGACGTCAGATGAGGGAAAGGAAGTCATCAGTAAATATTAGGTGCTGTACTTACCCCTCAATCATGTGTTTTACTTACCCCAGGAAAAGCGGTAACGATGGTGAGAATCCTTGGAGCCCTCGAGCCTGTGCGAGTCATCCTTTTGTTTGCTGCCATAACATCCCTAACACCGACAAGCAGAGGTTGGCTAGTCCAACAGCCCAGAGAGAACGTTTGGGTAACGCTCGCCAAGGCATTGAAACAAGATAGCATGTGTCTGAGCATGCATTCCGCGAACGATCCCATGTCGACTTGCCTCGTAGGTATCCCCCTGCGAAGAGATGACACCTCCTTCGCAGGTAAAAGGCCCGAACCAGTTGACACCTGGGACGCGTGGATGAAGACCCTCCCACATGCACCAGAGGAACCCCAAGAATTGGCGCTGTTGGGGTCCTCCAAAGCAGACTTTTGTATTGGCTTTGATTACTTCCCTAGTTTGAAAGATGCCAAGAAATTTGGAGGATATGGTAAAATTCCATACAAATATGTGCATCCCCTAAAAAGATCCGTTTACAGTTTTGAAAATTGGTGTAACTATACTATGAGATCTGTCTCCAACCGGTCCAAGTCCACGCCAGTCCCGAAGACTGTCCCCTCCGGTGTGTTTTTAATCTGTGGGGATAGAGTCTGGGCCGGGATTCCGTCCCGTCTTTCAGGTGGGCCATGCACGTTGGGCCAACTCACCCTCATGACCCCCAACAAGACTCAAATTTTGGAATGGAGAAAATTCTATAATTTGACCCGTCAAAAAAGATCACTCGAAACTTGGGATGAAAATTGCAATTCGGCTGTTGAACATTGGAGTTTTTCAAAGAGGGTGGCTGCCTCCATATTCGTGCCCTGGGTGGCGGCAGCTAAGGCCTTGGGGGAATTAGGCCATTTAGAGTGTTGGCTTGGCAGACAAGCCAACCTCACGTCCCGGGCATTGACCCAACTGATGGAAGATAAGGACACTACTAGGCACGCCACCCTGCAGAACAGGGCGGCGATTGACTTTCTCCTCCTCGCACACGGGCACGGGTGCAAGGACTTCGAAGGGATGTGTTGTCTTAACTTGTCGTCCAACGCGAAGAGTATTCACGCAACGCTCCAGGAAATGCGCGGGCACATAGGCCAACTGAAGGTTGAGAGTAAAGACTGGCTCCAACACATGCTAGATGGCCTTGGACTTTCTTCGTGGGCTGTTGGGCTGATAAAATCCTTGTTGTGGATTCTCGTTATTATCGTTATCGTTTTGCTGTTGTTTGCATGTTTAAAAAATGTTGTAGTAAATTTACTCAGAAAAACGTTCTTAGAAAAAAGAAAAGGGGGAGATGTAGGAGTGGTAAGCATGGAATTAAAACCCCAGAAACCCCGTGAGAATTCGTGGTGGAAAGATCCTAGTTCCACCCCCAGGATAAATACGTCTGGGGTATAGTCTGAATGCTGACCACTCCTATGACTCCTCCTCATTGCTTGTCACTGGTTTTCCCGTTCGTCTATCCAAGTTTGATCCTTTCCCTTCTTCCAGAGAGTTCTCAGTTCTGTACATTGTGATTTGTCTGTTGCCGGTTATCCCCCCCCAGGTTCCTTACCATTGGAAGTAAACCCCTGTCCCTTCCCCAACTCCACCCCTTCGGTCGTTCCCTATTGGCCCTCATGTTCCGTTATGTACCCTTGCATGAGCTAGCTCGAGGCTCTTCTGCCCCGGGATTGAGAGCAATAAAGTGCTCTGTTACCCAAGGCGAGAGTCCTCCCTGATTCTCCGCGGCACCCCAGGAAAATCCAAGGATCCTCCGACGCTCCCTCTCTCCTAGGAGACGGCTAGTCTCCCACGTCTGTCCAGCGAAAGCTTAGGACATTCGTGGTCCGCTGGGAGGGGACGGGGCAACCACCGGCAGGAGGCTCCCGGGACGGGGATCCGCAGAAAAACCCCTCAGCGGCTTTTCTGCGGCAGGAAACCAAATTGCTTTAGCCAGCAGGTAGGACTGGGTTGGGTCAGGATTGCCTGTGACTGGTAAAGGAAAGAGAGGAAACTCTGAGTGAAAGAGTGCCAGGGCAGAAATTAGCAGGGTGCAGACAAAGTACTAAAGAGGCTTTGTGACTCCTTATATCCCCATTCTTTTTTTCTTGACTATTTAATACTTTTCTGAAATCCCGCACTGACAGCACATTGAACTATTTAGCTGTTAACTGTTTGTTCACTGGACAAATGTATGGATTAATATGTCCTAAGTGAAACTATGGGCTGTTTGGAGGAAAAAAAGATCCTGCATATTTCCTCAGATCTGTTGAAGAAAATGGAAATGTGCAACTATATTCTAGCAAGGATATAGAATTCTGATAAAAAAGGAGTGGCTTTCTCCAGAAATCATAGCTCTTCAAGTAAATTCTGACTCAGCAGGGAGATTTTTTTTCTTGATCAAGATGATCACCACTTCATTCAGTGCATGGGAGCTGCAGTGCTGAATGTTCCCAATTCCTAATGGCTATAAAATGTGTATGTGTAATGGTTTATGCCTTTTCACAGAATATTTATAGGATTAGACTGTTAGCTCAGCCACTGACAGGTATTTTCTGAGGTTATGAAATGGTGGAACCAAAATGCAGGCATCTAAGCCCCCCTAGTCCAATCTGCAATTGAAAAAAATTAGACACATAATTAATCTAAATAAGTCTGGGAAGCACAGCTTGCAGCAAGAGGGAAAAGATTTTCCTCCATTTATTCAAAGGAGGTTAAAAGGTGCTTTGTTCACAGGTGCCTTGTTCACAGCTTGTACAAGAAATGTATTTTGGATTCTAGGTGGTTCTTTCCTCCCCAAAAAAGACATAATGAGAATTATTTCCAGCTAGAAACTGATGCTAAATAATTTCATATTAAAAATAAGATAAAGCATAGAATTGGTAACAGGAAAGGCAAGTCATGGAACAACATGTATAGGGTTGTGTGGGTTGTATATAACCAGAGATCTTTAAATCATGGTCAGATATTATTCTGAAAGGACTGCTAGAGCTGAAACAGAATTTCCTGCTCCATGGAGAAATTATTATGTGGGATTTGGATGTCTGTGCTATACAAGAGGTGAGTTAGTTAGAGGTGACTGCCTACACCTGCTTGAAAAATCAAGAAATTCTTTCTCTCTGACCATCTCTCTGAGCTATGTGGAAAGGGGAAGCTGATAAAACCACCACTGAAGCCATAACAGAAAAAGATCAAACAAGAGCCAAAGCAAACAGCAGCTGGCTCAACAAATATGAATTTCAGGTAATGGTCATAAACAACAGGCTGGAACTGTAGATGCTAATAAAATGAGAGTGAAGGTCAAATCTTGCTCTTTAATAACATGGTTGGTTCCAAATAACAAAGAAAATGAAAGTGTCATTCACAAAAAAAGCCCGTTTGTGTGAATAGTGCAGATAACTGGTCCCCACCCCAGCAGTGCCTCAGTTCCTATAGCAGGAACAGAAGCGGTGCCTCCAAACAAACTGACAATGAATAGGCACCTGGGAGACTGAAATTGCTGCTGATCCTGCTGACCAAACTCCCTGTTCATGGTATTCCTCAATCTGTTGATTTGCACCCCTCTGCCATCTCTTCTGAGAAACACACTGTAAAGTGTTTGGGGCAAAACCACCTTTCTGTTGTTTCCTTTTGTGTGGTGGGTCACACAAGGGGTTTCAGGTCTTGGCTTTGACACTTCGGGTCCATGGAAACAATTGTAACAGTAACAGATAATATTTCATCCTTTAATCACTGCTGCCTGCAGAACCCCTGGAAATAAACAGAACTCACACTGGAATCCAAGTACTGATGTTTAGGGAAGAGATTCAGCATTCAGAGAGACTCTGAGGATATTAATTCATAGCAGGTCAAAACCCAGAGAAGTTTGGTCTTGATGAGGTCATTGCTGGAGCTGGTTTCGTCCCCATCTGCTTGTGTGAGATTTTGGATGCAGCTGTGCAGACACAACAGGGGCAGGACACTGAGCCCCATGGATGTGGAGACTGATCCAGACTCTCAGCTCCTGTGAGAAGCATTAGCCCTCAGATAACTGTAAGTAATAATCAGATTTTATGCTTATAACAAGAAAAATCCTATAATTGTCCTAATACCTCTATGAACAATTTATCCCATTATTTATTTCTTTGTCTGCCAGTGCAGTAACCTGAACACAGATGGCCAAGAAATTCTTTTTTCCATCATGTGACCTTTGGGCTCTATTGTCAGCTTGCTTTCTGCATCATGGAGCAAGCACATTTGTGAAAAGGTAGAGGAAAAAAATAGAATAGCCAAAAACTTCGTATTACATGTAATTACTTGGGCTGAGGGATGTACCTCTGAGTCCAAACTGTCCTGAAACCAGCTGTTTCCAAGGCAGAGAAATCTCTGGCTGACCCAAAGTTTATTTAAGTGATTAAAGAAAGGGTAAAAGACCTCACAGGAGAAACGAAGAATCATGCCATGGAGCCAAGGGGGTATTCAGGAGGTCGGCTGAGGTCTGGGTCACTGCCCTGGGTCAGGATTCAATCCTGAATCTCCATCAGCCATGAATCCTTCATCTACCATGTTTGTCCTGTCTCTGCCACAGGGACATTTTACTTTTGAAACTCAGAGACAAAGACAGATGGAGGCAAAAAAGCTCTTCTTTAGCTCTCCATTCTCTAATGAGGATTGTGGTTTCCAAATTGTGATGGGGAAATGATGGAAGAGTCATACAACCTCTGCACAGTAACCATTCAGCACTGAAAATTATCTCTAACTGGAAATGGCTATCTAAGTGGCCAAGGCAGAAGGAAAAATTGGAGAGGGAACTTCAAACTCAAAGAATAAATAAATATAAATGTTTGCTAGTTATGTAGTTCCAGGATATTACATCAATATTAATCAAACTTCATGGCATTTTAAGTCAGTAAATAATGCTTTCCTTATC